>CM019180.2:61911481-61937008 GCA_009739505.2 Apolygus lucorum
ACTTGGGAAGCTCTGAGGACAACAGGACAACGAGGTGCTAGAGCAAATGTACCTTGAGGACATGACTGTCGAGGAAATAGATGGTGAGGTTGTTAGTACAGAAGCCCTCATAAGTAAGTACGAGACTCTCAAATACATAGTAGCCGATATATTGCAAGTAGAGAGAGAAGAGAAACATTCCGAACGTACGAGCAATAGTAGTAACAAAGCACGGAAACTCAAACTACCAAAGATAGAGCTGAGAAAGTTTTCTGGTGATCTCAAGGATTGGTTACCGTTCTGGAGCCAGTTCAAACTTATTCATGAAGATGGGACACTAGATTCTGATGATAAATATAATGTACTTCTACAGTCTACCGTACCTGGATCACGTGCTAGGAACATAGTAGAAAGCTATCATCCTTCAGATGAGAACTATGTCAAAGTAGTAGAAGCACTAAAGTCCAGATTTGGTAGGGAAGACATTTTGATTGAAGTTTACATCAGGGATGTTTAGGACTAATCATTCAGAACAGCAAACATAATCCACTTTCACTCGTTCAACTCTACGATAAATTAGAGAGTTATTTGAGATCGCTCGATACACTAGGAGTCACGACAGGTAAATGTGCATGTATTTTGTGTCCGATGTTAGAATCATGCATGCCTGAAGATTTTCTACGAGCTTGGCAACGAAATTCGTCCTCTGATGAAGTCAAAGATCCAACCAAACGTTTGGAAAATCTCATGAAGTTTATGAAATCTGAGGTAGAAAACGAAGAACGAATTTCGCTAGCTAGGTCAGGGTTTAGTGGCAAAACTCCGAAATTACCGACAAAACAGACGGAGTCAGCTATAGTCAAAAAGGAAGATAGAAATCCATCAACCGCATCAAGTCTTTTAGCGACTCAGAAACCATCCCCATGCATTTTCTGTGAAGGCAAACATTCTAGCGTAGATTGCATTAGGGCTAGGGATGAAATGTCGTTTTCTGAGAAAAATCAAATAGTAAAGGACAGGCATTGTTGTTTTTTATGCTTGAAAGCCAATCATGTAGCGAAGAATTGTAGGTCTAAACCTAAATGTTCTGTTTGTGGGAAAAGACACGTTGTTGTATTTTGTAGAGAGGTTCAGAAGACTAAAGAACACCAAAATGATCCAGGTAGTACTTGCTCAAACGACGTGAAGCAGAACAACCGAGTATTGGCGAATCTGAATTGTGAAGCTGTTGGAGTTCTTCTACCCACACTCATCGTGACTCTCCAAGGCAAGACACCGAGACGACTACGAGTCATCGTAGACACAGGAGCGCAGCGATCTTACATCTTGAAATCAGTAGCAGACGCTGTCGGACTCAAACCAGTGAGGAAAGAAGTAATTGTCCATTCGTTATTTGGAGGACAAAGGTCAGGTAGCTGCGACCATCAGGTATATCGTATCCACCTTTCTAGCCTAGATGAAGAGTATCTTTGTAATTTTGAAGTCTTAGATCAAGATACTATTTGTGATAGTTTGCTTCATGTACCATTGCATATTCAAGGTATGCAAGATTTCCGAGACAAAGGAATAGATTTCTCGGACGTAGGCAATGGTTCCAGTCCCGTTCAATTGCTGATCGGAGCTGATGTTGCAGGCCAATTACTCACTGGCAATGTAGAAGTACTATCCAATGGGCTCGTTGCACTACAAACTAGGCTAGGTTGGGCGATGATGGGTCGAATACCTTTCTATCCTCAAAGAGAGAGCTTGGCGATGTTGGTTACAAATATGTTGACGAATGAAATGAATGTTGCGGATTTTTGGAAACTAGAAACAATAGGAATAACAGATCCATCAGAACACAAAACTAAGTCAGAATTACAAGTAGCAATAATCAAAAAGTTTTCAGATACCATCAAAGTTGATTCAGAGGGACGTTATGAAGTAGAACTTCCTTGGAAAGAAGGACATCCCACATTACCTAGTTATTTAGAGGTAGCATTGAAGAGACTGAATTCAACATTAGAGAAATTGAGAGTTGATGGTTATTATGATGATTATGCCAAAGTCTTCGAAGAGTGGATTGAGGAAGGTGTGATAGAGAGAGTGCCGGATGCTGAGGTAGATAATTGGGGTCACTATCTTCCCCATAGACATGTAGTTAAGGAAAGTAGTGCTACTACTAAAATTCGACCAGTATTTGACGCCTCAGTTCATCAAAAGCAAACTCCTTCCTTGAATGACTGTTTAGAAACTGGTGTAAATTTGATAGAACTCATTCCATCATTACTGCACAAGTTTAGAATGAAGAAATTTGGTGTTGTGGCAGATATTAGAAGAGCATTTTTACAAATCAGCCTCAAGAAAGAAGATAGGGATTTTCTGCGATTTTTGTGGAAAGATAAGGAAGGCAAATTGATTGTCTATCGTCATCGCAGAGTAGTTTTTGGAGTAGTCTCTAGTCCATTCTTGTTAAATGCTACAATACAACACCATCTCAACAAAGTTAAGGCAGAATGTTCGGAACAAGATATTCCAACATACTCTAAAAATACATTAGATGTTCTTCAGAACAATTTTTATATGGACAACCTGATTTCCAGTTTTGATAATGAAGAAGCGCTGAACGACTTCAGGAAGGAAGCCGTAGACATCATGGAAGAAGGCAAGTTCGATCTACGATGCTGGGAGTACACTGGACAGATAGCAGGAAGTGACACGAGTAAGGTACTAGGACTCGTATGGGATCGGAGGATAGACACTCTTGGAGTAAGTGCTGATTGCATTAAGTTTCCTCTAGAAGATAAGAAGATAACCAAGCGTTCAATCCTTTCGGCCGTTCATAAGGTTTTTGATCCATTAGGTGTCACTTGTCCAGTAACTATTCAGCCAAAGTTACTATTGAGATCGATTTGGGAGAATAAATTAGGTTGGGACGACGAAGTCGACGGAGATGTTCGAGACGAATTTCTGAAATGGGCGAAGGAGTTACCATCGATAGCTGAAATCACTATTCCTAGGTGGATAGCGGAAGTCGAAGGAGTAGCTAGGTGGAGTATTCACACGTTTTGCGATGCTAGTGAGTCCGCTTACGCTGCAGCCGTTTTCCTAAGGGTAGAAACTGATTCCGAGGTAAAAGTTCAGCTCATTCAGGCAAAAGCTAGGGTTTCTCCGCTCAAGAAGGTGTCCATTCCTAGACTCGAATTGTTAGCTGCACTCATAGGCGCTCGTTTACATGCTTCATTGGTCAACTGTTTTCCGGAAGAGTGTGAATCGTATTTTTGGACAGATTCGGCGACAGTTCTTGCATGGATTCAGCGAGGTGAAAAGTGGGCTACATTCGTTTGGAATAGGGTTGCAGAGATTCGTCAGTTGACTAAACCAGAGCAATGGCGTCATATACCAGGGACCATGAATCCTGCCGACCTACCCTCCAGAGGATGTGCGGGGAAGAGGCTGCTCCTCTCTCGCTGGTGGGAGGGACCCGGTTGGTTAAGAGATTCTCCGGATTCATGGAATTTTTCAGACATTTCCTATGACGAAGCAGCTATTGTAGAAGAGAAAAGTAGGAGCAGTATCACTTTTCTCAGCGCAGTAAAAGAACCGTTAGCTAAGGATTGGTACTATAGGTACTTTTCAAATTTTGAGAAGATAGTTCGGATGGTAGGAACTATGTATAGATTTCTCCATAACTCACGGGCTGGCAATTGTGAATGGCTTGTCAGAAAACATGGACCACTCTCCACACACGAAATAGTGGAATCAGAACTTCGAGTGATGAAGTACATTCAGGCAGATAGTTTCAAAGGAGTTAGGGATCCTCAAATTTCGCCTTTGAGACCTTTTGAGGACTACAATGGAGTCATCAGATTGAAGACTAGGATTTCTTACAGACCAGACAGCTATGATTTCAGGTATCCTATCGTTCTCCCTAAGAATCACCCTGTAGTAGACCTCATCATACGTCGAGCGCATGAGAAGGAGTGTCATATTGGAACTCAGGGACTGCTGAATTTGTTGAGGGAGCGATATTGGATCTTAGGAGGTCGCAGAACCGTCAAAGCAGTTATTTCTCGATGCGTTATTTGTAAGAGGCAGGATGCACGAAGAATTGAGCAGCCATCCCCTCCACTTTTGATAGATCGAGTTAGAGATGCAGCAGCGTTCGAGATAACTGGAGTTGACTTGGCGGGGCCGATTTACTTGAAAGGCAACAAGAAGGCTTGGATCTGTCTCTTCACTTGTGGAGTTGTTAGAGCTGTACATCTGGAGCTAGTTTTGTCGTTATCCACAGATGATTTTTTGTTAGCACTCCGTAGGTTTGTTTCGAGAAGAGGACGGCCTAGGACTATCTACTGTGATAACGCGACAAATTTTAGAGGTGCAGAAAGGGCTTTCAGACATGTCAATTGGGACCAGGTTCAGGAATATTGTACCATAGAGCGAATTACCTGGAAATTTATTCCTCCTACAGCAGCATGGTGGGGAGGTTGGTGGGAGAGGATGATCGGCATGGTAAAAAAGTTGTTGAGGAAAGTCCTAAAGCAGACGACATTGAGTTACCAGGAGATGGAAACTGTGCTTTGCGACGTTGAACGAGTCGTAAATTCTAGACCTCTCACGTACATTTCCGAAGACGCAAGAGAACTAGCAGCGATCACACCTGCGATGTTTATTCAAGATGTTCAGGAAGCTGGTGTGCCGGAATGTGATGTGCTAGAAACTGTAGATTTGAGCCGGAGGCTAGAATATCGACGTAGAATGAAGGAGGAGTTGCGAAGCAGGTTTAGGACGGAGTATCTGGGACAGCTCGCACAAAGAGCGAAAGAACTTGGGCGGGTCGACGTTCGCATTGGGGACGTGGTGCTTGTAGAGGATGATTCTGTGAAGAGAATAGGATGGCCACTGGCTAAAGTAATTTCTTTAATTCCAGGACCTGACAAGACCACAAGGATAGTGCGACTACAAACAGCGGCCGGAGAGATGCTGCGGCCTGTCCAGCGCCTGTATCCACTGCTGGAGGCTCAGGATGCAGAGGGAAGTTGAAGAAGCTCCGCTCTCAACTTCGGTGGGAGGATGTCAGCGTCGAATTAGCTGTTTTTACCTAAATCAAGATTTCGACAACTTCAACTACAACATCAGATGATTGGGATTAATCATATTCAAGACACGTGAAAATCGACCGAGGTGACATGTGACGTGGCAGTCGGAAAACTCGTAGCAGTCGTTTACATTTAATTATAGCAGGCAGTCAATATTCTCAAGTAATAATTGTACAATATAGGTTTTCTTCAAAAGTTCAATAATTGTTTTGTTCATCTTTAGTAGTTAATAGTAGACTTGAGTAGGAGTTTTCACGACACATATACATGCTATCATATACAAGCAATACTCTCCGTTGTGAGGAAAATTTCGTTCACATCATCTACCCCTTGAACATTGTGGCAGTGATTACAATAAGGTGAATCAATTTTTCCCATGAGGCACCGAAAGACTGGAATATCTCCAAGTCCAATCTTTATTTTATCAATGGAAGAAAAAAAAAGACCAACTCAAGGTCTCAACTACCGGTCCTAATATTTAATCACGAAGATTCATTCTGGCTCAAATCGATGTCAAAAAGAGAGTAGAAAGTAACGGTAATAAAGGAGTACTGTTTTGAGGCAACATAAATATTAATTTCCTTCTTTTCAAAATGTTTTGAAATTTCTCCAAGTTTGTCTAAATTTCTTCTCTGTAACCCCAACGTCTCCTTATATCCCTCGTTCTAATATAGGTGTAACAGCCTAGTTATCACTTCATATTACCGATTCAGATCAATAGAATGTATTCAGAGAGCTCTTCCTAACTGAGCTACTGGATGACTGAAGGCTCTTGTAAAAACGACGATATTGCGAGAGGATGATGCCATCATCGCAAATCTTCTGATGATATCTGCAGTGCCTTTAAATAGGCTTTCGGGCAGGGGCGGATCCAACATTTTTTCTGGAGGGGTTCACAGGGTAGAACAATATAAAAAATTACAAAAAATTGTATAATAACCAAACGAACAATACCAACCGCATTTTCAACAGATTGACCTAGCCAGAATAAACCTAGGTATACTCAAACAATTTGTTTACTTAAAAACTAATTGTATTTGTTTATAAAATCAATTGTTATGAAAAAAAAATCTGTTTATTATTAATTAACTAGTAATGTATTTATTGCAAATTTGCTTTTAAAAATTGTGTCTTCGAACAAAGTAGCGCTTTTTATGGCAGCGTAGCTAACTTCAGAGTTTGCAAATATTTAGCAATATGATAAGTTGAACCTATCATTTGATAATTTGTTTTCATTTTTTGATTTCACAAACACTTGTTTATTTTTGATCGTTTGGGTTTGTGAGCGATTAGTTCAGCTTTGATTTTTGAAATGCAGACTGATTCTGGAAGGGGGGGGGGGGGGTCATGACCACCTCCCCATGGAAGAAGATAGCTTATTCTTCCATGACCTCCCCTTGGATTCGCGCCTGTTTTCGGGAGTTCTAATGTCAGTAGAGTGGTCACTAAATCAGGAGGAAAGTTGATAAGAGATGCAACTGACAGGAGTCATGATTGTCACAATGACAGAGAGACGTAACTGAAAGATACGCCCGTCTATCAATGTGTTAGTTCCGATTGTTGTAGTCTACAACTTATAGATACCGTATCTATAAGTTGTAGACTACAACAATCGGAACTAACACATTGATAGACGGGCGTATCTTTCAGTTACGTCTCTTCGTCATTGTGACAATCAGAGATCTAAGATAGGGATGGGTATCGATACTCGATATTTCAAAATATCGATACTTTCGTACCGATACTCGATATTTTAGTATCGATACTGCACTATCCGATATTTTTGGATATCGATACTTTGGATCCGATATTTCTAAATATCGAATATCGATATTGTTCTCGCGAAAAATTCAACATAATGGCTAAAAAATGAAGAAGATATAGAGGCTTTTGGGTCATTACTCTTTGGTTGCACAAATAACGTTTATATCATGGAAAAAATCACTCTGCTTGGACTCTTAATACTGAAAAATGAATAAAAGTTGTTGAAAAAATTATTTTTCTTGAGAAAATTGTTTGATATTGATAGTTTGTGACACTAAAGTATCGATACTCGATATTTTAAAATATCGATACTCATGCCCCAAAATATCGATACTTTTATAACGATACCCATCCCTAATCTAAGATACGTCTTTAGTACTATAGCATTTCCGGTGTCTTTTAAGCAACGAAAACGTGTGGGGATTAGTGCCAACTCTTGGAGTCACTTACTAGGGTATTAATTATGAAGCTAACTCAAAAATCGAATTTTTGCAGTTAGGTACGTCCGTTTGTGGTGGTGTAAAAGAGACATTTTGCCGACGATAAATTATTGCAGGATTCTGGAGAACCTTGCTTCATAGCTACCGATGTGTAGCTATGATTTTGTTTACTGGTTACCGTGTTGCATTTTCGTGGCAAAAAAAAAGTGTCGCAAAACATTCCTTGACCCCAGCCAAAGACATATCTAAGTCAAAAAGTCGCTAACATATTTATAATGCCGAATAACTTTTTTTGAACACAAGTTTCATGAACAGGCAATGAAGAACCTCGGAGTATTTAACTTTGAAATCAGCTGTCGCCGCGAGACACGACTTGGTACGAACCCGCTCGTCCAACGGGGCAAAAAGTCGATCTTGATACGTCAGATTGGACCAGCTGTACACCGGATTAACACTCTCGAGTCTGTTGATTGGGAAGCCAGTTTCCTCGGTCATCGGTAGCCAGCAAGATGGAGCAGCATAATATTAAAGAGCGAGTGTTGGAGAATGTGTCCGAACAAAAAAAAGCGCCCTTCCCAGATTGAATTAGTAAACTGAGGGAGTTGAACAGGAAATCACAATCAGTGGCCGCCACACGCCGCACGATTAACCCTCGGGGCCTTAATTGGTTTCTTTCGTCGCTCCGTCTCGTAATTGTGTTTACGGTTCAGATTGATATCTCATTCACGGGCGATTCACGGTTATGTTCGACCTCGCGAGAAGCTCGTTATCTAGTTAATCGAAAACTGGATTGAACTTATTGTGGTGATAATGGAGTGTGAATTTTATTGAGGTGGTACCCAGAATGATTTCCAGCCCTGTTCTATTCATCAGTGAGGGATCGTTGGAGCTTTTTAAATTCCATTCTAAAGGTGCGTCCACATTATGTCGATCAGGCCGGTCGACATGATTCGACCTGAGTCGATCGACTAAGTCGAACAAGTATGGACGTGCCGCTCGACCTCAGCAACAGGTCGAATGTGGAATCGAACGTGTCGAAACCGATCGCTCTCGAGGCGGTCCAGATCAAAGGGAGTCGACCCGACCCGAATCAAAGTTTGTAGTGAGGACGCGTCGATCGACTTTCAGTCGACATTCAAAGCCTGTTTGAGGAGAAATAGCTTGCTTGGAAATCTTCATCGCATACATCAATGAATGGTACGAATCTCAGGTCGCAAGAAAGCGCAGTGTTACTGCTAGGCGTTCGCAAGGCTGAATAGCCTCTCTGAACTTAGTATTCCTTTTGCTGATTCTTGGTCCAACCAGGTTCAACAAGTGTTCGAAATCGGAACTTTTCATTCTGAAAAAGTTGCAGAATCCCACGTCGTTCCGGTACTCAAGATTTAATTCGTCAACCTCGTCCAGCAACAAATCTCTCATGAATTCGCGAGCCCTGTACTTTTTTCTTCCCTGAAGGATGCTCGGGCGAACCCAAAACCTCCGAGGGCGTCGAGCACGTTGTTCACCTGCTGCTACTGCAATAACAATTGCAGCAGAAGCTGCTAAAACCACATCATCATCATCAATCAACATACTTAATGGCACTGAAAATCAACGAAATCACCAATCTTTTCCTCACGCCGGATAATTCGACACTGATCAACAATTCGACACGTACACACTACCGGAGCAATGTGGACATCAAGTAGAATCGAACATGTCGAACCGACTTGTCGAATCGAACGTGTCGACTGGCCTGATTCGACATAGTGTAGACGCACCTTAAGATTGGTGGAGCTGAGCGAATGAAGTCGATAAATGATGGAAGCCAAGAAGCAAAGAAGAAGCTCCCTCTGATTTATAACCTTTACGTCCACGATGAATAAATAGATACAGTGCAATCCCCTCAGTAGTTTCAAGTTACCAAAATAAACGTAAAACAGAAAGTCATGCCTTGAAAAAGTATTTTTATCCATTTTCTTGAAGCTTTGGTGATACTTCAAGGACTTCGGTACTGAATAGGAAACCCAAGTCCATTCATACAGCACGAGTTAATGAGCGAATTTTCATAGAAATCTGGTATGGTTTATGTCAGGAATAACATGATAGAAAAACCAACTTAAGAAGGAAACGATAATTAGAAATCAACAGAATGGGATGGTAACACGATAAACAAACTAGGAACGGGTATCGATACCCGATATTTTAAAATGTGTATCGACACTTTTGTACCGATACTCGATGTTTTAGTATCGATACTGCTCTATCTGATATTTTTGGATATCGATACTTTGGATCCGATACCACTAAATATCGAATATCGATACAGTTCTCGTGGACAATTCAACATAATGGCTAAAACGCTGCAAATTATTACACAGTGGTTTATTATTTTTTATTTTTCTATATAGATGATTCGTCTGCAAAGCCACCAACCATCCAACATGAAGAAAAACGTCGATCGCATATCGGTCAGCTGAAATTTGAACGGACATTAGGCCTCTTTTGCGATTCACACTCGTGTTCCTGATTTGAAAACGCCCTAACTCAAAAAATTTCGATATAAAGTCATTGTTTTTCCTTCAATTTAAAATGCTATAGAATTTTTTGAGACCACGCGGAGCTCTGTTACAGGTCTCAAAAAATTCTATAGCATTTTAATTATATAATATTCAGAGTAGCCCTACAGTAGGACAAACCGTTCGCTCCCTACGAGAATTTAAGGGTTGGACGTACGATAAATCAGAAACACGAGTGTGAATCGCAAAAGAGGCCTAATCTCCGTTCAAATTTTAGTTGACCGAAATGTGATCGATGTTTTTCTTCATGTTGGATGGTTGGTGGCTTTGCAGACGAGTGATCAATATAGAAAAAAATAAACCATCATCTAATATAATAAAACGCCAACCGTACGTACGTACGTATGCACGGAGGGGTCTTGGGAGGTGGGTCGAGTCGGAGGGGCGGGAGGGGGGGAATCGGAGGCGGGAGGAGCCGGAGAGAGTGGGATGCGGGGAGAGTCGGAAGAAGCGTTTTGCCTACTTTTAGTAGGCTTTTCAGCTAGTTGTGTAATAATTTGTAGCGTTTTTATTCGATTTTTGGATTCTACGTACCTTGAAACGTAAACCATCAAATTTTGAGGGGGTGTTAAAAAAAAAATAATTCTCGGTCGATTCCAAAGGTTCATTATTGAAGATAATAAACCAAAATGAAAAGATGAAGCTGGTAGGGAGGCTGTTGGGTCTTAATTCGGATAAAATTAATTAAATTTGCAGTGGGTATTTTTTCCAAATTTTCAAATTTTTTTACATCAAAAGATGCCTAATTCATTGTATGACATAAGCTCACTTGTTAGCGAATTTTCAAGGAAAATGAATTGCAATGGCCACAACATTTTCAGATTTGAGTTTTTTTGAGAAAAAAGTCACTGAAATCTGTTTTGGAGCGTTCTAATCTCCAGTGCTGACCGGATTTCTATGAAAATTCACTCTTCAACTCATGCTGTATAAGTGGACTTTGGTTTCCTATTCAGTCCAGAGCCGAGAGATATTCAACTTCACACACACAGTGGTAGCTCCTCTTGGCGATTCTAGGAAAAGATAGGTTCTTGGTACCTGGAGCTTGAGACCTACACGTGCTGGTTCCTTGGAGTTCCTCTCCTACCCAGAATCCGAGGGTTTCCACACACCCACAGTACAGCTTGTTGTACTTTGAGCCTCTCAGACATTGAGAGGGCTGTAAAATCACCAGTTATTTCGACTTTTCCCAGAATATTGTCTCATGCAGGTACCTTCATGCTCTGGCGGTGGGCGGGGGGGGGGGGGGGGTCTTTCGCATTAACAACTAGCCTGATCCCATCTTGGGATTTCTAGGAAACGTCTTAAGACAATGACGAGACCCCGACTGGACTGTGACATCACAAGGGTAGGCGGAGCCCTTTTTCTACCTGACCTCATTTTGAGACCAAATAATTTTATGAAAAACAATGAATTCGCACGTGAGTACGTACCTACTTCTAGGTTTCCCAGTTATGACTTTAAAATCTGAATATTTCGGAATTTTCAACATTTGTCGCTCCAAAAATTTCTATTTTCACTAACAGAACTTGCTTTCTTTGTTTGCTAGACTGATGTTAGGCTTGAAATTTAGCTACATTGCTATAGTATTGCATTGTATGTATTGTACTTGTAGGTAAGATAAGAAGTGGGCGATATAGTGCCTACGAAGTACTGAAACCAAAACTTCGAATTGTTTTGTTGTTTCATGAATTGCAAAGAAAAAGTTACTTCCTCATTTTCTGGACTAGAGGGGCGTGATTAGTAACGTAATGAAATACTACTCGTAAATACGATAGTTGAGTATCCAAGACAAACTTTGTACAAAACAGTAGACAACTTACCTAGTTATCTATTACATTTTTTGGTCACGATCACGCTTATTTTGTCATAACCCCCAGCCAAAAAACATATCTAGATAAATTTATTCACAGTTATTAAAAATTAACGTTACTATGTTGTGTAAATAGGACTTGGACTCTTGATAGTAAGAAATGAATAAATAGAGATGAAAAAATATGTTCTTTGAGAATATTGGGTAATATTGATATTTTGTGACCCCAAAGTATCGATAGGTACTTGATATTTGGTATCGAGCCCGAATTTGACAGAATCAGCCGTTACTCAGGAACGGTTTTAAAACGCTGCTCAAAGGTTTATTATTTTCTGTATAGATCACCCTTCTGTATAGATCACTGGTTCTCCATCAATAGCACCTACCACCATCTGTATTCTCCCTTGACCTTCCCTCTCAAATTTCAGCTTCCTGCGTTCAATAGGATTGAAAATGGCTTCGGAGCTCACTCAGCTGATCAGTGGTCTGAAGAGTGGAGAAGATCTTCTCGAATGCTGGAGACGCCTGGAAGAGCACTAATCAGCTGAGTGAGCTCCGAAGCCATTTTCAATCCTAATGAACGCAGGAAGCTGAAATTTGAGAGGGAAGGTCAAGGGAGAATACAGATGGTGGTAGGTGCTATTGATGGAGAACCAGTGATCTATACAGAAGGGTGATCTATACAGAAAATAATAAACCTTTGAGCAATGATTTGCAGCGTTTTTTACCCACCAACATTTTTTTTACCTACCAACTAGGTAACTACCCACCACACCATACTGCTTCACACCTTCACAATCAAGTTTATTAGAAAGAACTAAATGCTTCACACTCGATTGGAAAAATAGAAAGCTTCATATGGAAATTTGATTACTGGTTACGCAGAAGGCAAAACTGTATACAAATCGGAGAAATGAACAGCGATCGCATTTTAGTCAGATAAAATTTGAACGGCGATTAGACCTCTTTTGCTATTCACACTCATGATTCTGTTTTATCGAAGGAAAACCTTCAAGTGCTCGTAGGGACCGAACGGTTTGTCCTACAGAGCTCCGGGTGGTCTCAAAAATTTTTAGAAATTCAGTACTACTTAAAATTTGTGAAAAAACGATACCTTTATTTCGAAAGTTTTTGAGCTAGGGCACTCTTGAAAATTTCAACCCTTAATTTTCACCCCTTAGAAGTGACTGACATCAACTAGACCCCAGATGGTGCCCATATAGGTACCAAATTTGAACCAAATCGGTCCAGTGTTGCTAAGAAAAGTGCCGCGTACGGCGGACGGACGGAAATTTTTTTATTCGATTTTCGGATTCTACGTACTTACCTTGAAACGTAAAACATCAAATTTTGAGGGGGGGTTAAAATTTTTTTTTCTTGCTCCATTCCAAAGGCTTATTATTGAAAATAATAAACCAAAAGTAGTAACTTAGTAGTATTGGAATTTCCACTGATGAGACCGACTGACAGGAGTCTCCCGTGAATATTTATATTATTAGCATGGAACATGCTTTAGCCTTGGACTAACTACCCGAAAAACGCCAGGCCGAGTTTTTTTTCGTGCACATATCCCTGTTTGATATCATTGACAAGTTGGTCTAAGAAAAGTTTGTATAGAATTTTCAACAACAAAATTACTTGTATCGAATTTTGGTAGGGAGAAACCTACTTACTGAAGGTTTAATCCAGATTGTTTTACATGACAAACAAAAAGACGAGACATGGTCGAAGAAAGACTTGAGATGTCAGTCACTTCTAAGGGGTGAAATTTTCAAAACGCCCCAGCTCAAAAACTTTAAATATAAATGTATTGTTTTTTCGTATCGTTATGAATCGAGTGAGAAGGGCAAACCGATCGCCTAAGGGTAGGACTTACGATAAATCAGAAACACGAGTGTGAATCGCAAAAGAGGCCTCATCTCCTTTCAAATTTTAGGTGACCAAAATGCGATCGCTGTTCATTTCTTTTAGTTGTCCTCAGTTTTGCGACCTCCACAACCAGTAACCAAATTTTCTAACGAAGGCACCCCCCAACTCTTTATTTCTTCGAATTGAGTGTGAGTGCGTTTATTTCTTCAAAATAAGCTTGATTGTGAAGCGAAAACATGGTTGGTAGGAGGTGACACAGGCAAAGCTGTGTTCTTCGCAGGAGACTGATCTACACAGCAAAATAAAAACCTTTGTGTAATAATTTGCAGCGCTTTTGGTTTATTATTTTCAATAATAAGCCTTTGGAATCGAGCAAGAAAAAAAAAAATTTTAACCCCCCCTCAAAATTTGATGTTTTACGTTTCAAGGTACGTAGAATACGAAAATCGAATAAAAAAATTTCCGTCCGTCCGCCGTACGCCGTCCGCCGTACGCGGCACTTTTCTTAGCAACAGTGGACCGATTTGGTTCAAATTTGGTATATGGGCTCCATTTGGGGTCTAGTTGTGCCGCGAAGCTTTTGGTTGATGTAGGTCACTTCTAAGGGGTGAAAATTAAGGGTTGAAATTTTCAAGAGCGCCCTAGCTCGAAAACTCTCGAAATAACGGTATCGTTTTTTCACCAATTTTAAATAGTATTGAATTTTTTAAAATTTTTGAGACCACCCGGAGCTCTGTAGGACAAACCGTTCGGTCCCTACGAGTACTTGAAGGTTTTCCTTCGATAAAACAGAATCATGAGTGTGAATCGCAAAAGAGGTCTAATCTCCATTCAAATTTTATCGGACTAAAATGCGATCGCTGTTCATTTCTTCGATTTGTATACAGTTTTGCCTTCTGCGTAACCAGTAATCAAATTTCCATATCAAGCTTTCTATTTTTCCAATCGAGTGTGAAGCGTTTAGTTCTTTCTAATAAACTTGATTGTGAAGGTGTGAAGCCAGTATGGTGTGGTAGGTAGTACGTAGCTGGTAGGTAAAAAAAAGTTGGTAGGTAAAAAAAATGTTGGTGGGTAAAAAACGCTGCAAATCATTGCTCAAAGGCTTCTTCACTCTTCAGATCACTGATCAGCTGAGTGAGCTCCGAAGGCATTTTCAATCCTTTTGAATGGAATTGCTCTTCCAGGCGTCTCCAGCATTCGAGGAGATCTTCTTCACTCTTCAGATCACTGATCAGCTGAGTGAGCTCCAAAGCCATTTTTACTCCTATTGAATGGAAGTGCTCTTCCAGGCGTCTCCAGCATTCGAGAAGATCTTCTTCACTCTTCAGATCACTGATCAGCTGAGTGAGCTCCGAAGCCGTTTTCAATCCTATTGAACGCAGGAAGCTGAAATTTGAGAGGGAAGGTCAAGGGAGAATACAGATGGTGGTAGGTGCTATTGATGGAGAACCAGTGATCTATACAGAAGGGTGATCTATACAGAAAATAAACCTTTGAGCAATGATTTGCAGCGTTTTTTATTGCACGCAACACGGCTCCTTCAACTATCAAAATTGGGCAACCCCACGATTGATTCAAAATTAAGTTTTAGACAACCCCAAGTATTACAGGTTTTTTTTTGACATTTTCATGTCTTTCAGATGGCACATAAAAACGCTTGCATACGAGTCTGCAACACATTGAAACATTTTCATGCCCCCAATGATCCATATGCTCGATTTTCGCCTCAACTGATCTGAGAGCTCGATTTTCGCCTCAGCTGATCTGGGAGCTCGATTTTCGACTCAGCTGATCTGGGAGCTCGATTTTCGACTCAGCTGATCTGGGAGCTCGATTTTCGACTCAGCTGATCTGGGAGCTCGATTTTCGAATCAGCTGATCTGGGAGCTCGATTTTCGACTCAGCTGATCTGGGAGCTCGATTTTCGACTCAGCTGATCTGGGAGCTCGATTTTCGACTCAGCTGATCTCGGAGCTCGATTTTCGACTCAGCTGATCTGGGAGCTCGATTTTCGACTCAGCTGATCTGGTAATATCAAACTGTAAATTACCTACCTAACTGTGAGGTACCTACCTGTAAAGTACCTAACAACTTCACTTCTGATGGTCATAATCATCATTGTGGCGACTTGGGACAAATTTCGTTAGCAAATTTCGTCGCAACAACTTTCGTCGCAACAAATTTCGTTGCAACAAATTTCGTGACGATTTTTTTGACATTTTCATGTCTTTCATATGGCACTTAAAAAAAATCGTCACGAAATTTGTTGCAACGAAATTTGTTGCGACGAAATTTGTTGCGACGAAAGTTGTTGCGACGAAATTTGCTAACGAAATTTGTCCCAAGTCGCCACAATGATGATTATGACCATCAGAAGTGAAGTTGTTAGGTACTTTACAGGTAGGTACTTTACAGTTAGGTAGGTACTTTACAGTTAAAAAAAAAATCGTCACGAAATTTGTTGCGACGAAAATTGTCCCAAGTCGCCACAATGATGATTATGACCATCAGAAGTGAAGTTGTTAGGTACTTTACAGGTAGGTACTTTACAGTTAGGTAGGTACTTTACAGTTTGATATTACCAGATCAGCTGAGTCGAAAATTGAGCTCCCAGATCAGCTGAGTCGAAAATCGAGCTCCCAGATCAGCTGAGTCGAAAATCGAGCTCCCAGATCAGCTGAGTCGAAAATCGAGCTCCCAGATCAGCTGAGTCGAAAATCGAGCTCCCAGATCAGCTGAGTCGAAATTCGAGCTCCCAGATCAGCTGAGTCGAAATTCGAGCTTCCAGATCAGCTGAGTCGAAAATCGAGCTTACAGATCAGCTGAGTCGAAAATCGAGCTCCCAGATGTCTCGGGAGGGGAGAGGGGGGGCATGAAAATGTTTCAATGTGTTGCAGACTCGTATGCAAGCGTTTTTTCATTATTTTTTGTCGCTAACTCACGCGGTGGTTTCAATTTTTTATGTTGACTGGAATTTTTCTAAATGACGGCCGAAAATTTAATTGTTTATAGCGAAAAATCCTTATGAAACAATTTTAATTAATTAAACTAAAATTTTAATTAATTAAAACTAAATGCTAAAACTAATTAAACTAATTTTGCATTTCATGCAGTAAGCAATTCGACTTCGGAGCACGAATACGGACTACTAACATTTTAAAAACATACCCAGACATACATACAGACATACACACATGGTGGTGATTCTGGTAGTAAAATATAATGAAAATCGGAAAAATCAACAACAATACGTGAATTCTCTGTGAGTTTGGGGTGAAAAAGAGGTTATTTTTTGAGGTTTATGAGATTCATAGAGTTTAACCTATTAACGCCCAGTGTTGCCATATGGCAAAATAGAGGGCTTTTCTGTTTGGAGGGTTCTGTGCACCTTCCTGTCTCATTGAGAAGACCTGGACCCCGGGGATCCTTTTCTCCAGATCTGACTGATCAGAGTTGTAATTTTTATCTCCACCCCTGAGGCCTGGCTTCATCAACAACTGGATTGAGCTAATGGCCTGATTGGATGTCATCAGTATTATCGATTATTCTACCAAATACGCGGTAAATCGAAGTACTTAGTCTGTCATGTGGGTTTTGCACATACCTCATTGGATACTCACAAAGCACAACGCGTCATCTTTAAATTGTGGTACTTGACCTGGCTAGAGCTTTAAGAACTAACAAGTACCCTACCAAATACCTATGTTGTAATCACAAGGGCAACTATATTTCATCTAATGCCCCCTTTAGCGATCTTTTTTGACTAATTATGAATGTGACGATGAGTTGATGAATTAATCACTTCATACTGGACGTATTCCGCATCCAATGCAAGAACGTTCCTAGTAGATCCGGGGAGATCACGATAAGATCTACTAAAATCTCAGTTTTGTATGAAAAGATCAGTTCTTGTGGAGCTCAGCATTGCGATATGGCAACGTAAACCCATGAAATTCGACTGGGAGATTTTTGAAATAATTTTTCCTAAAAATTTATTTCGAGTCGAAATATCAGATTCATTTTCAAAATATTTGGGGGGGGGGGGCAGTTCCGGGCTTTAATGGGTTAAAATATAGAATTTTTCATAATTTGCTCATTTGCCCATGTTGCAGGATTTTAAAGAATCTTGCTTGACTCAGCACTGAAAAAATTCAAAGCAACTCAAAAACGTCTGCCAAGCTCTTGAAGAGTATAAAAACCCTTTCCTACCTCAGAGTAACGTGGACGTTGCTCTCACTCCTGTTTCCGAAAGATGTAGGAGAGAATATTAAAATATTATTATTAGAGAATATTATTTATTGATATTGAAATAATCATGATCGCAGCTTCTCTGAATGCTATGAGATTTCGAGTTTGATTGCTGAGGTTTTATTCTGAATGTAGAGTGCTCAGCGGGAGTAACACCCCTTGTGGTCCTCTGTTATGGTCAAGTGCTGTCGATGCGTTCTTACAATCTGCATCTCTAAAGCGGTTTTTCATGACTGATGCTAACGAACCTCTGACAGTTGGTGGACACATCATTTGGATCTCTATTGTTGAAAACGTGACTGGAGATATCCCGTTCAATACGACTTATAATCGATTTATTTCGACGGCGTTCGTGCACTCCACCAAATCTAAACACGGAATGAAAGCTTTGGGGAAGAGTGTTTAACGGTAACGGATGATTTACCGTGACAATTGACCGTGAGAGGCGGCCCTTTCATTTCTTGACCGGATGGGGTCCCTTTTTGATAGGCGAAAAATTGAGGTGTGGCCCCGTTAACAGTAATTAAACACAAATAGGGTTCGCTGGTCGATCAGATTGGGAAAATACTGTGTGGGAGACACCACAAAAGGCAATCAAGGGAGCGTGAGAGTCGGATTGAGAGGGACCTACACAACGCAGGCGCGTTTTGAATGTTTATGGACTTTCAATGGGTTGGAGGACTCAACCCAACTACTGTTCAGTCTGACAGAAATCAAGGTACCCACTGATGATTCTCAAATAGTATATTATTCAACATTCTTACTAGTTAAACCTTTTTTACATAAATTAAAAACCTTTTCTAGTTCCATTCAGAGATATTTTAACTGGAATTAAATTTTTTTGTATTTCCATGAAGATAATGAATTAAATTTCTGAAGAAAAGTAACGCAAAAAAATGTCATTTACACGCAGGAGTAATGTGCCACACCCACTTAGTAGGAATATTGCTTCCGAGCCAACCAAGAATCATTCGTTTCACTTTTCAAGGTTGAGATATAAAGTCATCCTAAATCAAATTTTCCATTCGCATTTTACGTTTAAGACCTCAACAATTTTGGATTTGATTCTGCCTGTCAGTCGGTCTCAATGTCCTCAAATCCTAAAAACTTCTACATTTTCCATCCGAATTTCAAGATTGTACCAAATCGCCCAGTTTTTACCTATTATAATTTTAGGGTAATAAATAAAAGACCAAGTGAACATTCCACGAGCCAGACTACCTGCCCAGGAGAATCCCCAACCCTGTTTAGGACGTCCCACAGTAAGACTTGGACGTCTTTATGCGACTGATCTGGGGTGAAGGAGGACAACACTCAACAGAATCACAGATGTGGAGAACACTCATGAGATAACTTCTGAGTTGCACATTATCAAAATTAGCAATGGGAGGGGGCGAGTAGAGGGACAATATTCACAAAATATCCAATTTTTCAATATTTCGGTTCCTTTATATTTTACTGATTGTACCTACTCAAGCTTTGAAATTGAGGAAAAATTCTCAAAATACCTCCGGATTTTCATGACTTATTCTCTGTCCCACCATGGAACTAAAAGTGGTGCCACCGTGGGGCCAGAACACCTTAAATCGCATATTTTGTGGTTTTTTTTTGTGTTTCACCTTGAATACGGAATTTCGACGGACTGCCTACCAAAACTAATAGATGAAAGTTCAACGTTACAAAGTATTACCGCTTTGGTGCCAGAATGGCACCATTGGTGGGGGGGGGGGATTTCGAATTCGCATGTTGGGTATCGTAGATCAAGGATTTTAAAATGCTGTTCAATTTCGAAATGTTATAGTGGATAAGGGTGAGGGGGGAGTCCACTATTTCTGGCCCAAAATACCAAATGAATTAGATCGAGTGAAACAGTTTTATCGTTTACGAACTGCTTAAAATTGCTCTAATGCTTATCCAAAGGGACGTCCCCTGGAATGCATGCATTACTTAACATCATGTTTTTTAAATGACATTGGTTTATTATTTTCAATAAAAAACCTTTGGAATCGACCAAGAAAAAAAATTTAAACCCTCTCAAAATCTATTGGTTTACGTTTCTGGTAAGTGGAATCCGAAAATCAAATAAAAAATTTTCCGTCCGTCCGCCGTCAGCAGTACTTTCCTTAGTTCCCTTGGACCGATTTCGATGAAATTTGGTACAGGGGCTCCATTTGGGGTCAAGTTGTGCCCCGAAGGTTCTGGTTGATGTCAGTTACTTCTAAGGAATGAAAATTGAGGGTTGAATTTTTCAAGAGTGCCCTAGCTCGAAAACTCTCGAAATAAAGGTATTGTTTTTTCACAAATTTTAAAGTGTATAGAATTTTTGGAATTTTTAGAGACCACGCGGAGCTCTGTAGGACAAACCGTTCGCTCCCTACGAGAAATTGAGGGTTGGACTTGAAACATCGAATCGAAATGAGGCCTAATCGCCGTTCAAAGTTAGCTGACCAAAATGCGATCGCTTTAGGTCGTGGTAGGTAGGTAGTATCTATGGCTGGTAGGAGGTGACAATGGCAAAGCCGAGTTCTTCGCAGACGAGTGATCTATATAGGGAAAAAAAAACCTTTGTGTAATAATTTGCAGCGTTTTTTATTTATTAAATATTAATATTATAACAACTGCCCATCTAAGGAGCCATCTAGTTAATTTACTTTCAGAATTGAACACCGTGTTGTTCAAGGGTTTGGTTCTATCAAGCCGCCAAACGAGGTTTTTTTTCAGGCGTGTGGATGGTCACTCACAAGTCTCCCCTCCTCGTTGGGATCGAGATACCTCGAACTTTTCCTTGCTACACTTCGGGTACATATTCATGTCCTTACACAAAATACCGTGAATTCCAATATAGTTACGGTTTTTATGAAGAAGTTAGAAGCCAAATGTAGGTAGGTCACCACAAAAATGCTTCAATGCCTTATTAGGTTCGAATTCATCGCGCGATCTATGATATTGGTTCTTTGAAGCGCCAAATATGGGAATCACTTTGCTTGATATAGACGGAATACCAATCACTGCATCGCCACGCAGGGAATCTGCAGCTTTCGACCGTAGATGGAAACTGCGACACCGAACAGACAGACCCTCTCAGATTGGAGGGAAGTGACGGACCAGGTACCAACAGCGATTTAACGATCTCAGCTTCTGATTAGGTTCGACTCGTTGGTAAGAGTTTATCGCCAGCTAGCGCGTTTATATTGTCTTGCGGGACTGCATCCTGTTATGTGTCACCTTGAAACGACAACACCTTATAAGTCTGGCGACTTGTGTCTTTGCGTGTCGCCGCTTTATTGGGCCGGCCGGATCGTCTAAATGACGTTGTGCTGTACAAAGAACCGGCTGCTGTCGGTTGTAGGAAATAACTTTTCGCGAGGTCCAATAAAATCAAAGTATTTAGTGCCACATCTTCATGCACCACTTCAACTTCGATGTGTAGCTGGTGTATGTAGGGCGACTGGTCATCCTCTCAGGATCCTCTCAATTCATGCAGTCCAGTTTCCTTTCATTTTTTCTTCGTTAGATCAAAACTTTTGTAGAAAAATTGAGGTCAATGATCAATCTTTGGTGTGAAAGACATTGCAAGGAGCGTTGCTTAGGAGCTGGTTGGACACCTTTTTGAAGACCAAGGCGAATCTGGTTTTCAGTTGAGGCACCATTGTGTTGGTGCTCGAACCCACCCTAGAACTTGTGCATATCGAGAGTAAAAGTGTAAAACCTCGTAAGTCGAGTTAGGTTTGAGTCAAAAATAGTAAGTCACAAGAACCGAAATTTGTTCGCAGAAGTCTTGCAAATAGGATTCACGTTCCATCAGCCTGCTAATCTCTCAATCCATAAGAGATACAGAAAAGGGAAGCCCCTGAAATTAGTTCTTTTTTTAGTCCCCTGGAAAATTTCTATTTCCGGACTTGAAGGATTTACACTTTTACTATCGATATGGCTTGGACTAGAGGTGTGTAAGACAAAGGTCATTTGGCGGATTCGAATCCCAAACGGTCACTCTTTACAGAGACCAGTCTTTTGAATCCATTCACCCGTTCGTTACGTTCACACACAAGACAAATAACCAACCGGTCAGAAGTCACAAAAATGAGCGAGTCGGAATAGGTTAGAATGAGTAGGTGATTTGAATGAATCGAATGAGCTAAAAGACAAAAACTAATGAAAGATCGTTTCGAATCGTATGAAACAGAGTGTTTTTAGTCTTTCAGTTTTGTCTTTTTAGTCCACAGTTCATTCGAACGTAATTCTTCAATCAGATTATGTAAAGTTTTGCTTAGAAAACCACCTCCATCTACTTCTTTCCGTTGATACTTCCATGTCATTTTCACACATTTATGATCCATGTACGATTGATGTGCAATTAATTTTTTTGGCCTTCTGCTGTTGTTCTCGGAATTTTTCCGGAAATCTCGATTAAAGGGTTGATGGACTAATGACCGTGTTCATTTTGACAACCCGTTCAGTTCAGACAAGGTCGTTTTGAAGATAAGGTCTTTTCAATACGTTCATTCCTGACCGACACACCTCTAGCTTGGACCATTTCGTTGCTAGGGTATACGGAGTACTGTGCAATATTACAGAAGGAGAACGATCCCCCCCCCCCCTGTCCTGTGTTTTCTTTCAGATGCTTTAGAAGTATCTCCAAAGTCATGGTATCTGTCGTTGAAACATAATAGCTCAGAATCATGTTTAAAAGTTGAAGGCACTATTGTCAATAAGCAGCTCTCAACTATTGAAATTTGCTCTAATATAATAAACAGGTACCTGCTTTGCTTTAACTGAAGAACTTTTATCGTTCAACAACAACTAATAATGTTATTAGTTAACTCCCTATTTAATATTTTTTATTTATTTATTTATTTTTTTTCAAAACAAATTGTTTGACATTTTGGTTTGGCAGACCATAGATGAGGTGTTGAATGGACTTGACATTCATCAGAAAAATCTGAGGAACAGAAATATTAGTGAACTATTGTTGAAGGAAAAGAACATGGTGGTCATTCAAAAATGTGGTCAATAGAATTGTTTTAAAGGGAGAAACATGGTTTTCCCTAGAACATTTTTGAAAACGCTGCAAATTATCACACGGTTAACATGGTTATCAATTAGCAGATTATTACATGGTCAACGGGTTATTATTTTTCAGTAAAGATCACCATTGGGGGAGGGGGCGGGAGGGGGGTGGCTTTTCCCAGATATTGAAGAATATCTCAAATTGATGGAAAAACGTCATGAAGATTCAGTAATTAGGTAATTAACTATCCTCATTAGGGGAACGGTTAGCCCTACGCTCTGGATGGTGTTAAAAAATTCTTTGAAGTCGTCGCTATTTAAATTAATGGAAAAGTAATACTACTACTAGTAATACAGTATATTGAAAGTTTTCAAACTAGAACTTTTTGAAAATAATTTCCCCCACTTTTGACCGCTAAGAAGTAACTGACATCAACCAAAACCTTCGGGGCACAACTAGACCCCAAAGGAAGCTGATATACCAAATTTCATCAAAATCAGCCCACGAAAACTGGGCAAAGTACTCAAGGACAAAGATTTTTGCTTCCGAGTCTACATAGGTAGCGGAAGCTTTGTTTTCACTTTTCAAGGACAAAAAGAAAAGTTCTCCAAAATTAAAATTTTCACTCGCGTTTTGCGTTTTAGACTTTCTGAACAATTTTGGTTCCGTGTCTGTGTGTCTGTCTGTCTGTGTGTGTGTCTGTCTGTCATGAATTCCTTGTAGGTAACGCGCATAACTATACGAAGTTATTGTCTGATTTCTATGAAATTTTCAGGGATTGTGCGGCTTGATGTTTAGACGGTCCCCTATGAAAATCATCATCCCCGGACTGATGGAAGCGACCGCGCATGCGCAAACGTGAATTCCTTGTAACGGCCATAACTTCCACATTTTCCATCCGATTTCGATGAAATTTTCAGGGATATTACAGATTAGTACATAGATGTTCCCCTACGAAAATCATTACCTTCGGACCGATAGTAGCCATTGCGCATGCGCAAACGTGAATTTTCTTGTAACTTCTACATTTTCCATCCGATTTCAATGAAATTTTCAGGGATGTTCCAGATTAGTATTTAGATGGTCCCCTATGAGAATCACCACCTTCGGACTGATAGTAGCCACTGCGCATGCGCAAACGTGAATTCATTGTAACAGCCATAACTTCCACATTTTCTACCCGATTTCGATGACATTTTTAGGGATTATGCGGATTGGGTTGTAGATGGTCCCCTATGAGGGTAGTGAAAGGTATTCAGAGATTGGTGTTTTGAGATTAACTACTATGCATCGGATCATCTATATAATCGGGTTATGGATACGAGGAAGCTATGTGCCACACCCACTTGGCAGACTTTTTTTATTTCTACATAGCATGAAACATAATCCTTACAATTTGAGGGGTGGGGGGGCGGCTGTCGATTCTTTATCTTGCTCGATTTCAAAGGTTCAACTGAAAATAATAAAACCAAAATATATCTCGGTAAAATATTAACGTAAGACTATGCTGTTGGTGGTTTTCTGCTCTACTCCGCATGTACTTTGATCTAAATTTGTTTGTCTCACTCGGTTGTATCCACCCTGTATAATCACTAATCTAAGACAGTAGGTGCCTTCCATGGAGAGCTAGCGGTGAGTATGCAGAACAACGGCTGAGTAGACAGAAGAGATCTAATTTGTGGTCCCGTAGTATACTTGAGTACAGCATAGAAAACAACATCTTACGACCTTGATATTGACCGTTGCTCTCAGTTTTACCGGGACACCCGATGGCCCATTAAACGGCCTTTACGACGGTTAACTGCGCCTAGGAAAATACGAAGAAAAAAACCGAAACCTCTTCAAACCGCTCACGCCGGACTGTCTCGGCTGTCTATTAAATATTTATGAAGCGGTCGTGAACAGTATGAACTTATAAGTCATGTCGTTCCTCTTTACCCCGGCAGAAAATCCGTTATAATCTACGACGTACGTGAGGAGATTAGATTCGTCTCGGCTGATATCGGGAGCCACCAGGTAACTCGACTGGCTACACCGTGTTCATTAGGGAAGGTCAGAGCCGAGATGTTACCTCATCCAACAGATCCGAAAGAACATTATTTTTAAATGACCCATTTCGCTAATTTACGGACCGAAACTGTTATAATTCGGAACTGCTGACGATTCATCACTGAGGGCAGCCGTAACTGCGTTATTATGGTAATCCACCAATAATACCTACAGGGAGGTGAGACTCCGTCACTCCGAGTGATTCCGTTCGGCGGTATCTTTTAGGGTCTTTGAAAAAGGCGAGAAGTTGTTGAACAGGCTGTTTTCAAAAGAGTGGCTCATTGTCGGAATTCGCCAATCTACAAGAATTGTTGAATGGTTGGTGCACCTGACAGGAGCTCTTCTAGTTCTTTCTCGCTCGACGCTTCATGATCAAATTGGATTTAAAAGCTCTACAATGTTTTTCTAAAAAAACCTATAAATCACAATTACGAGCGTCTAAACCACACCTACACTATTAGTTCATGTATCCTCCGCTAAGGATGATAAAGCGTTTTTCCTTTGAATCATATGAGATAAGCTTAGTTACCTATTTTGGCAAAGCTTGAGATAATAGCCCAGGCGAATTAGACCAAAAATGGGCAAATAGGAGAAATAATTCATAGTAAAGAAATTTCTTCACCAGCGTCTTCCTTTACACTTGGTTAATCATACCTCAAAAGTCCCCTATGGTGGGGGGTGAGCTCGAGGAGTGGGGGGTAAATTTTTCCTATTTTTTCGA
>CM019180.2:61937108-62087404 GCA_009739505.2 Apolygus lucorum
TTTTTCACCATTTCTAGACAATCAATCAATCCAGACGTCCAACCTAAATTTCAATCAAATTTGGCCCCAAGGTAGAACGCTGCAAATTATTACGTAAAGGTTTCTTATTGGTTTATTATTTTCAATAATGAACCTTTGGAATGGACCAAGAAAAAAAATTTTTTAACACCCCCTCAAAATTTGATGGTTTACGTTTCAAGGTACGTAGAATCCAAAAATCGAATTAAAATTTGGCCGTCCGTCCGCCATACGCTGTACGCGGCACTTTTGCCACTTAGCATTGACCGATTTCGATGAAATTTGGTTTGTAGGCTCCATTTGGTGTCTAGTTGTGCCCCGAAGATTTTGGTTGATGAAGATCACTTCTAAGGGTGCAAAAATGAATTTGGAAATTTTGAAAACGCCATAACTCAAAAAAATTTTGATATAAATGTAAGCCTTTGGTCGAGGTATTGGCTCGATCGGGGGTTGAAGTTACGATTGAAATGTTTCTTTGTGAATAAAAGCTGTAACGGGTTGCAAAATAAAGGAGAAAATGTAAACTGCGATACCGATACACTTAGGCTAGTAACAAGGTTATACTTAGCTTTGATGTCCTTCGGGGTAGCTCGGCTCGATGCAGTTTGGGAGATGAGGCTGCGATACACCTGGAGATACCTTTTAAATACCTTTTCAATTACCTGTTGTATTTTGGTGTATCGATTCTGAATAAAGATTTTAATGAAGTTACTGATTGTTGTTGCAAGTGATTTGAAATACCTATATCGATACCCGTTATTTGTGAAACAGAACCATGAACCAGGGTAGACTCTGAAAGAAAGTGAATAAAGTAAAATGTGTTTTATTACAAGAATGACTCGATTTAGAGGGTCCACGACCCGAATACAGCCTGAAGGGCTACTCCAAAAGGCAAATGTGATTTTCAATTACTTTGACTAGGCGATACAGATCCGCTTATGCTAGGCAATACAGGTACAATGAGACTTGAATTTAGTTCTAGATGCAATGTTCCAGTTCCTCGATACTTTCTACTTAATGTTACTGAGTACTCTTCACTTCTACCTACTATTGGCCAACAAGTAGTATGACACAGTTCACTCACGTGACGGGTTACCGTAGCGAGTCCGATACACGATGAGCGGCGATGAGAGTTCTTGAAGGGAGAGCCGGGTCAGGACTGGGCGCGTACGCGATCCGCGGCAATACGGTTCCAGGGGAGTCAGGACTTTATCAGAGCACTTGAATTGGTCACCACTCACTAGGTAAA
This sequence comes from Apolygus lucorum, assembly GCA_009739505.2. Lineage (NCBI taxonomy): Eukaryota > Metazoa > Arthropoda > Insecta > Hemiptera > Miridae > Apolygus > Apolygus lucorum. The sequence continues at coordinate 61,938,376 of CM019180.2, forward strand.
ACCTATTTTCAGAGACTGATTGGAGGCAGGAGGGCAGTTCGATACGGGGTCGATACAGTTTTGGGGGAGAATCGCGTCAAAGACAGGGGAGAGAGTTTCAGGACTAGCTGGCTAGGCTGTGGCTTCGGGACTAAAGCTCCAGGTCATTAGATGGACCTTTTGCTTCTCTCTCCCAGGCTGTCCAACTGTTCAACACCAATTTCCTGTTGGCATGACTGCATTTCTGAGGTGGGGATGTCTTCTTCTCCTGCCTGACAATCAGCTGGTTTGGTGTTTGGCCCAAGGTGGTGGGAGGGCATGTGAGTGGGCCACGCCCCTTCTGAGTGGTGGCTATGGGGCTATTTTTCTCCAACTGCTGCTTCCTTCAGGGCTTACTGGCCTCTACGGCCTGGTTCTGCTTCCGAGGTATGTCAGGGCTTACTGGCCTCTACGGCCTGGGGTTCCTTCCAAGGTACTTCAGGACTTACTGGCCTCTATGGCCTGGGGTTCTCTCCGGGGGGGGGGGGGGTAAATCAGGACTTATTAGCCTCCGTGGCCTGAAAGGGGAAAGAGCGATTCGCTGAGCGGCAGCTCACATCCCCCACCGCTCCGGGAGCCAGCGTTGTCCTCGATGACGCTGGGTATGGGCAAGGGTTGCGAGGGGTACGCTCGTCGCAACCCTGCCTCATACTTATATCGACGGCAGCCGGGGCAGGTCGCAGGTTGTCGTTTTTCTTGATGTTCCTCTGAGCAGGTCGGCAACTCCCGTTGCGCTTCGTAGGACTTCCGCAGCCTTTGCCAGAATGTTTTACACGCCGTGCAGCGGAACTTAACGAGTTGCCGGCATGGACGTGTACAAACGGGGCACACCACTGGTCCTTTTCTGGCCGACGACCTGTTCAGTCGGAGGACCAGTGGCGACACGGTTCGCGGATCCGCGCACCTGCGGAGCTGGATCTTGGGTGTGCGCAGGGGGGTGGCCATCCACGTGGCGAACTCAGGTCCATGACTGGGGACTCCTCTATGCTGGTAACTGGGGGAGAGTGGTGACGTCTTCTTCCGGGGGTTCCTCCACGCTGGTAGTTGGAGATGGCAGGGTGGCTGACACTAGGATCTCCTCCGGTTCCACTGGCGATGGTGCATGTGCCCCAGATGTAGAGGGCTGCGGGTCAGTAGGCGGTGAGTGATCGTTGGTGCTGCCTTGGTCTCGTCGCGTCTTTTTGGCCTTCTGGGTTTTGACTTTGCTGGTCGTTGATTCGGATGAGGAGTCGGAGGAAGTGGAGGAATCTGACGAGGTTGAGGAGTCAGAGGAGGATGAAGAGGAGGATGATGCGGCGTTCTTGTCCTTCTTCTTCCTCAGACCTTTTGGCTTCCTGCTAGGAGATGGCGTCCTCGGTGGTGTTGAGGGCTGGGCAGGCGAGGGCGTGGGGTTGGTCTCAGCTAGCTCGGTACTTGCCGCGGGTGGCTCCGCAGCTACCTGTACCGGCGCTGTGTCGAGATGTTCGTGCTCGCACAGCGCCTTAAGGAGTGTCTGCTTCTCCTTTAGCCATTCGTCTTGTTTTTCCAGCAGGGTGTCCCTTTCCTGCGAAATCCGATGATACACCAGCAGGGTCTTGGCGAGTTGCGTCACTGAGACCATGGCGGCATCCGCCAAGATGGCTTTAGCATGATACTCTTCCGTACGCAACATAAACTTTATCATTGTCGCCAAGGTGGGCATGGTGAATGTGGGATCAATTTGGGGCTCCGCGGTATTCACGACGGTAGGCGGGATCGCGTTTAAACGGGCGGTATGACGGGCGATGTATTGATGGATTCCCGCGACGTCTTCATCAGGTGGAGGGGGTCCCTTCCGGACTCGAGGGTCCTTTAGGTGGCGGTGCGTCATCCTACAAATCACAAATTGCCCCCTGATAGTATTTGGCCCTCAAAAATATACGGCATTTACTTCATTGCGAACCAGCGCATTTTTGGCTCAATCCAGGCTTGAAGCATGGTGAGTGTCTCAGTATGCATTTATGTTGTTAATATTATTAGGCCTGAAGGGCCTAGTAATAGGGTTTTCCGGGTCTGTGGGCTTGGGGAGGTTGACCTGAAGGGTCCTGGTTAATTGGTTGACCTGAAGGGTCCTTTTTAACTGGTTGACCTGAAGGGTCCTTCTCGAGTATCATTCTTGCCTTTTGTATTATAATATCTAACTTGTATATGTTCATGTTGTTTTCCTTGTATATGTTTTCAGGTGTTGTACGCGTTTGTGTATATGTGTGTGTGTTCGTGGTGTGTCAGGTAAGTTTTAGTCATAGTCGTAGTTATAGTTAGTTGATAAGTCGTCACTTTCCCGCACGGACCTGGCTGTAATTGACCGGCACTCGTGGTCGTAGTGAGTACCTCGGCGGCGGACGGTCCCCAGCGTTTTCTGCTTCTTGGTGGCCGTTTGCTTCTGTTTGCTGCGACGACGAGGCAATGGGTTGTCCGTTTCTCTCACTGGGCGGTGTGTCGGGAGACTCTGTTGTTTGGTCCCATAGATCGTTCTGGTTAGGCGTCGTCATGGTCAATGGAGAAGTCGTGGAACTCTCCAGCGTTCTCCTGGTGTCAGAACCTGAGGGTCCCGCTGGACTCGGGTCAGTGTCCGTGGTTCCCGCTGTTGTGTCGGGCGACTCGATAGCCGTCGCATCTCCGCTGCCTGGTGTTTCGGTTACCCACTCCATCAGGTTCTGGTCCTCGGATGTTTCTCTCTCTGGGTCGTCGAGCTGGGGAAGCGTAACTATGGGTTTTTCTTGTTCCAATTCGGTTAATTGCTCCATAAACGCTCCATCGGGCACACCAGATGTGAAGGCGGGCTTCAGTCGGTTTATATGTACAGTTTGACATTTGATGTCGGCCACGTCCCGAATGTCGTATGTCACGTCCGTATATTTTTTCGTCACGACCCAAGGGCCTGACCAGGGACTCCAGAGCTTGCGTGCGGTTCCGATTGGTGGTTGCATCTCCTTCAGATACACCCGGTCCCCGGGTTTGAAGGATCTGGCTGCCAGTCGGGCGTTGATGATTTCGCTTCTCTTTTTCCAAGCTTGATGAAGGCAGTGGATCGCAGCGTTGCGAGCTATTCGTAGCTGCTTTAGGCCAGTACTATCCTCGTTGGGGTCCTTGATGCTCTGGAACGTTTCGTTCGGTAGTCTCATCTCCCTTCCGAAGGTCAAGAAGTTTGGAGAGAACCCGGTGCTCTTGTGCGGTAAGGATCGGTATGCTGCGAGGGCAATCGGCAAGGCTGACTCCCACGCAGTGGTTTTTCCTGATAATTTTTGACAGAATGTTGGCGAGGGTCTTGTGAAAACGTTCACATACCCCGTTCCCCTCGGGGTGATATGCCGTAGTAAAGACTTGGCGTATCCCCCATTTGGTACACAGTTCCTTCGTCGACCGGGCCGTGAACGCGGTTCCTCGGTCCGAGATTAGCCTTTCCGGGACGCCGTGGACTGGTATGTAACGGGTTGCGAGGATTCGTGCTACGGTGCTAGCGGTGCAATCGGACACAGGGTAAGCCTCTGCATACTTCGTGAAGTGGTCGATGGCGGTCAGGATGTATTTCTGTGTAGTTCCGGACGTGACTGGTCCTACGAAATCTACACCTACGATCTGACCCGGCCTATCGGGCAAGAGGGGCTTCTGTATCGGATGGCGAAGACCGGTTGGTGTATTCCGGCGCTGACAAGTCTCGCACCTCCTTACGTATTCCTTGACGTCTTTGGACAAGTGCGGCCAGAATCCTAGCTTCCGAACGAGTTTTTCGGTTGTCTCAGCTCCAGGGTGTCCCGACCACTCGTTCCGGTGACATCGGTCCAACAACCACTCCCTCAAGGATACGGGCATGAGCGGTACCCACTCGTCCTTTCCATCAAGCCGGACTTGTGTCTCCAGCACTCCATTGTTGCGTCTCGTCTTCCCTCCCTTCTCGAAGATTACCGTGGTCTGGACCCAGGAGTCGATATTCTGCGCCGCTATCATCAGGTTCCGCGGAAATTCCAAAGTCAGTGCGGCCACATCCATTCGGCTCAGACCATCCGCGTGTTTCATAGCCGTTCCGGGGCGGTACCTTGGAATGAAGTCGTATTCGGCCAAGCGTAAGACCCAACGACCGATACGGGATGTGGGGTCTCTCAGTCTCATGGCTGCTGTCAGTGCCATATGGTCTGTCTGTAGTTCGAATGGCTGACCCAGCAGGTACTCTTGAAAGTGCCTTATGGCCCACACTACTGCGAGTAGTTCCCTCTCGGTTACCGAGTATCGTGTCTCAGCAGGATTGAGCTTCCGACTCGCATATGCAACTGGTTTCTCCACTCCGTCATGCTCCTGTGACAACACCGCTCCCAAGGCTGTTCCCGACGCGTCCGTTGCAAGAACGAACGGTTTTGTAAGATCGGGGTAAGCCAACACTGGCTCCTCGGTGAGACGTTTCTTCAGTTCGTCAAATGCGGTTTGGTGGGTTTCGGTCCATACGAATGGTACTGTCTTCTTAAGTAGGTCAGTCAATGGAGTGACGATGGTCGCAAAATTTGGGATAAATCTTCGGTAAAATCCGGCCAGACCTAAAAAGGACTGAAGCCTCAAAGACGACGTTGGTACAGGGAAATCGCGAACCGCCTGGGTCTTTTCAGGTTCCGTGTAAATACCTTCCGTGGTCACCCGATGTCCTAGAAAACGGACCTCGGTTTTAAGGAAGTCACATTTGGCCAGGTTTACCTGCAACCGGGCGTCCTGTAGTCGTTCAAAAACCTCTCGCAGGCGTTCCAGATGCTCCTCTCGGGTGGCGGAGAATATGATGACATCGTCAAGGTACACCAGACAATTCTTCCCTAGTATTCCATCTAAAACATTATTCATGACCCGTTGAAAGGTCGCTGGGGCGTTCTTTAGCCCAAAAGGCATTTTGTCATATTCGAAGTGTCTTCCCAAGACCGAAAAGGCCGTCTTTTCCTTTGCATCGGGATGTACTGGTATCTGGTGGTACCCTGACAGTAAATCAATGGTCGTGAACCACTTACAGCCACCTAGGAGAGCCAATGTTTCTTGAAGGCGAGGTATCGGGTAAGCGTCCCCCTTCGTTATCTTGTTGAGTTGTCGAAAATCCGTGCAAAATCTCCACTTTTGCTCTTCACCTGGCGGCGTCTTCTTTTTAACCAGAAGAACGGGAGCGCACCAGGGACTGGTTGAGGCGCTAATTACCCCCGCTTCCAGCATGTCTTTCAGCTGCTTTTCGACGACCTCTCTCAACGCATGCGGTATAGGGTAGGGTTTTTGTGCCGTTACCTCCGGTTGGGTGGTTGTAATCTCGTGGTAAACCTCGAGACTACACCCCGCGTTGGTTGGCGGTTGAAACAATTCCCTAAAATTCAGGAGAGTAGCCCTGGCCGCCTCGCGATCCGCTTCTTTCAGGTGGGAGATCTTGGTTTCGATTGCCGCTCCTAATTCGGGTTGAGGCTCGTCCCACTGATCCGTTGGAATTAATTCCCAGTCGTCCATTTCAACCTCATCATTGTCCAGGTGGTCAGGGTTCGGGAAGGGGTCATGTCCACTCGTAGATACCATGTTGATAGGCCTTTGTCGTCTTTCTCCCGACAAGTCGGGGGCGCCTTGGTTCAACGCTAGTGGAGTTTGACCGTTCCGTATGATAGCCACCTGTAACTCCATCTCATCAAGGTCCTCGTCCTCTTCGATTTCGTTAAACGGTATACTTTCTGCCTCAATCTCTTCGTAGCCACCATATTCGTAGTTGTTACCAAATTTGTAAACCCTTTCTCCGTTGAGGGCATGATCTTGCGTTTCTGGTGGCGATACACCCGGCGATACACCCGGTGATACACCGTACGTTCCAGGGTGTTCCTCTATGTTGTTGAGGGGCGATACACCCGGCGATACACCCGGCGATACACCCGGCGATACACCGTACGCTCCAGGGTGTTCCTCTATGTTGTTGAGGGGCGATACACCCGGCGATACACCCGGCGATACACCGCACGTTCCAGGGTGTTCCTCTGTGTTGTTGAGGGGCGATACACCCGGCGATACACCCGGCGATACACCCGGCGATACACCGTACGCTCCAGGGTGTTCCTCTGTGTTGTTGAGGGGCGATACACCCGGCGATACACCCGGCGATACACCGTACGTTCCAGGGTGTTCCTCTATGTTGTTGAGGGGCGATACACCCGGCGATACACCCGGCGATACACCGCACGTTCCAGGATGCTCTTCTATGTTGTTGAGGGGTGATACACCCGGCGATACACCCGGCGATACACCCGGCGATACTTGGTCCAATCCTATTTCATTCGTGAATCCTTCCGCGGCCGATACCGTTGGTGGATCGTGACTGGCGCACAGGGCGGCGGTCACCTCGGACGGGACGGTTGCGTTCCACTCTTCTAGCTGGGTCAAGGTCTCGGTCATCGATGTTTCAAGGGCGGTCTCGGTTGGGAAGCGCTCCTCGAAGGTCACTACCGGCCGTTCCCCCGAACTCTGAGGATGGGGGGGTGAGGGGTGAGTCATCACAACCCGAAAGGTGCTAGGGAGGACTGTGTCGGCGCTTTCACGAAGGCTCAGGCGCGGTGACCCAGTTTCCTCCCCCCTCCCGAGCTGCGATACCACCCCGATGTTGCCCAAGTCGCAATACAAGGGGTCCGAGTTCCTCCATTCGGCGTCGTCTTCTGTTCTCATTCCCATTGTTGGTCCAGTCGTAAATGTTATAGGGATTCGTCTTAGTACATCTAGTCCCAATAAATCGAGGGTCGCACCTTTCCGAGCGAACACAAGGAAGGTGTGCTTGAATCGGTGTTTCCCGATACGGGTGTCAATACACTGTTCTCCGGCGAAAGGCAATAAAGCCCCATCCGCTCCCCATGCCATGATTTTTGTTGGTACCATCGGGATTCCCGATACCGGCTTAGCCAATACCGATAGGGCGGCTCCAGTATCTATTAGCATGTTCCTTGTTTCGTTTCCGAGGCCTACTTCCACCTTGAGGGTGCGAACCATCGGGCGTTCCACGGCCGTTACATGAAGTTCGGCCGGTTCTTGGGACTTGTAACGGTTGACCTCATTTACGTGTTTGGGTTCGGCAATCGGTTGCGATACAGGTAGTAGCTTCCGTTTCTGGGGACAGTTTTCTTCCAAGTGTTCCCGCGATCCGCAAAAGTTACAAAATATGGTTCTCTGTGGGCTCTTGGGGCAGTCCACGGGAAAATGGTCCATCGCGGCGCAAAAGATACAGGGGTATCGAGGTGCGGGTCGTTCGTCCGTTCTCGGTCGTTGGTCGTCGCCGTTCCACCTGTTACGGCGGTCGTCGCCGATTCGTTGTTCCCGACGGGGTACCGGTTGGTCCTTACGGGGGCATCGAGCGGCAAAATGATTGGTTCCTCCGCAGTTGTAGCACCTCGGATCTCCCGATACGGCCGCAAGTTCCCAACGTTCCTCTGTCTCTTCTGTTTCAGTTAGGGTGTTTTCCAGTTCCTCCGCTCGTTCCAGGGCGATACGCAGCGATGTAGGTCGGTTTGTCAGTAAGAATGCGCTCATTTTCTTTCCGACACCCCTCACAAAGGCGCTCAGGGTTTTTCGTTCGACCCACTCCCGCTTCTCATGACGATCAAGGTGCGTTCCTTCCTCCAATACGGCGCATCGAGCCAGTCCTCTGATCCGATCGGCGAATTGACGGAGGGTTTCCGAGGTGTTTCTTTTGATGGTCCAGAGTAGGGCGGCCGCATGTTGGGGGTTCTCGCGCATGAACCAGTTCATCATCTCGTCGCGAATCACCTCGTATGCGTTATCATAGTCAAGGGTATCGTCTCTGTCAATTAAGAACTGCTTCGCAGTACCTCTTGTCTTGGTTCTCAAGAGTCTCATCTTCTGTTTCTGTGACAACCCAGTGGTTACAGTGTCGAAATTCGCAAAAAACGACCCGACACTCAGCGACCCCGGTGTATCTGGGTCCCACGGTTCCAGTTCCAGTAGCAATGAACGGGGAACTCCATCTTTGTCACCGTCCTGGGTTGTTTCGTGATACCGTTTCAGTAGTACATTCATTTGTTTCATCGTTTCGGTTAGCGTATCAACCGCTTCCTTGTTGTTGAAGGGCTGTTGTTCCTCCTCATCCTCGATATCCGAAAGCACCATGTTTCACTTGTGAAGATACGAAAATAGGTAAACACAGCACAGCCGTTACGGTAGGTTCCGACTCAGTCACAGTTCCTGTCTTATAGTTCAGTCTAGTGTTAGTAGTTATCTGTTCCTGTGTGACGACACAGTTTGTTGGAATGTCGGTGTAGTGGTGAGGTTCGACCCACTTTTCGGTGTTACCGTTAGGTGTCCTACCTACCTACTACCCTTGGTTCTGTTTCACTTCTCTTAGCAAATCGGATCGGCCGATACCCTAGGCACAAATATTTTTGTCTGTGGGTTCGTGCAGGGCGCCACCACACGCGATCCGCCAATACAACCGGACTCGAGGAGTGAAATTTACGAGTCCGATACAGTGTCGGGTTCGCGCTTGCAGGAATCCCACCCGCTGCCACCAAATTTGTAAGCCTTTGGGCGAGGTATTGGCTCGATCGGGGGTTGAAGTTACGATTGAAATGTTTCTTTGTGAATAAAAGCTGTAACGGGTTGCGAAATAAAGGGAAAAATGTAAACTGCGATACCGATACACTTAGGCTAGTAAAAAGGTTATACTTAGCTTTGATGTCCTTCGGGGTAGCTCGGCTCGATGCAGTTTGGGAGATGAGGCTGCGATACACCTGGAGATACCTTTTAAATACCTTTTCAATTACCTGTTGTATTTTGGTGTATCGATTCTGAATAAAGATTTTAATGAAGTTACTGATTGTTGTTGCAAGTGATTTGAAATACCTATATCGATACCCGTTATTTGTGAAACAGAACCATGAACCAGGGTAGACTCTGAAAGAAAGTGAATAAAGTAAAATGTGTTTTATTACAAGAATGACTCGATTTAGAGGGTCCACGACCCGAATACAGCCTGAAGGGCTACTCCAAAAGGCAAATGTGATTTCAATTACTTTGACTAGGCGATACAGATCCGCTTATGCTAGGCAATACAGGTACAATGAGACTTGAATTTAGTTCTAGATGCAATGTTCCAGTTCCTCGATACTTTCTACTTAATGTTACTGAGTACTCTTCACTTCTACCTACTATTGGCCAACAAGTAGTATGACACAGTTCACTCACGTGACGGGTTACCGTAGCGAGTCCGATACACGATGAGCGGCGATGAGAGTTCTTGAAGGGAGAGCCGGGTCAGGACTGGGCGCGTACGCGATCCGCGGCAATACGGTTCCAGGGGAGTCAGGACTTTATCAGAGCACTTGAATTGGTCACCACTCACTAGGTAAAACCTATTTTCAGAGACTGATTGGAGGCAGGAGGGCAGTTCGATACGGGGTCGATACAGTTTTGGGGGAGAATCGCGTCAAAGACAGGGGAGAGAGTTTCAGGACTAGCTGGCTAGGCTGTGGCTTCGGGACTAAAGCTCCAGGTCATTAGATGGACCTTTTGCTTCTCTCTCCCAGGCTGTCCAACTGTTCAACACCAATTTCCTGTTGGCATGACTGCATTTCTGAGGTGGGGATGTCTTCTTCTCCTGCCTGACAATCAGCTGGTTTGGTGTTTGGCCCAAGGTGGTGGGAGGGCATGTGAGTGGGCCACGCCCCTTCTGAGTGGTGGCTATGGGGCTATTTTTCTCCAACTGCTGCTTCCTTCAGGGCTTACTGGCCTCTACGGCCTGGTTCTGCTTCCGAGGTATGTCAGGGCTTACTGGCCTCTACGGCCTGGGGTTCCTTCCAAGGTACTTCAGGACTTACTGGCCTCTATGGCCTGGGGTTCTCTCCGGGGGGGGGGGTAAATCAGGACTTATTAGCCTCCGTGGCCTGAAAGGGGAAAGAGCGATTCGCTGAGCGGCAGCTCACATACGCCATAAGGAAATTCGGACCCACCTACTTAGCTCATAACCATTTCTACGCATACACAGATGCAAAAGCAGTAGCTACGATAAGAACGCTACAACATGCATCACCAAGAGTACAGCGGTGGCAATAGGAGCTGATGAATTACAATTTCACCCTGAAACATCTCAGTGGCCGAGAAAATTCGATAGCAGATTACTTGTCACGCGCTGGGCCAACCCCCGCCGAAATCCCATTCAGCGAACTTGCGAAATGGGCCGGCGAAATGCCACTAAAATCGAAGAAAAAAGGAATAACTTCCCCAGCCTCACGGGAACACGGCAAACTCGTGAAAGGGAAAATACCGCGAAATGAGACAGAGAGTGAAAGAGCTACTGTCCCTCTCGCTCCAAAGGTGAAGCGTTCATCGCTTGAAAACAATCCTTCTCAAGTGATCCCCACTTCGTCACCCTCCTTCCTATTACTCGATCAGTACCCTGCCTTTTTTGCAGGACTGAGTAAACATCAACACGCTGATGAAACGTTGGGGCCGATAATAACGCGCATTCAACGAAAGGAAACAGTGCCAAATTACTCAGTCAAACAAGGTATTCTGTTTTATACTATTCCAGGCAAACAACCAAAACCATGCCTACCCTCTAATCTAATAGATTTGACCTTCTCGTATTATCACGATTCCGCCTTAGGCTCACACATGGGACAATTAAAAACCGTAGAAAACATCAAACAACACTTCTATTACCCAGGAATCGATCGCGAAATTAGAACAAGGGTAGCAAATTGTATCATCTGTGCGCGGGCCAAACACCATAATAGAACGTATGGCAGTATGTCCGCAACAATTACGGAACGCCCGAACCAGTTATTGTACTGTGACGTGGCGGGTCCTTTGCCGAGAACGAAAGGTCAAAATGTCTACATTTTGATCGCTGTAGACGCTTTCTCGAGGTTCTCATTTTTCATGCCTATGAAGAAAAACAACTCCGATACAATAATAAAGGCATTACAAACTAATGTTTTTAGTAAGTTCGGATATTACAAATATATGTGCACAGACAATCATTCTGTATTTCGCTCCCACGCATTTAACAATTTCCTGCTCAGCCATGGAATGTGCATGAAACCCCTACATGTACACTACCCAAACCCAAACTTGGCTGAAAGGCAAATTAAAAACATTAAAGGCAGCTCTGACGTCATACCATGCCGACGACCATACCCAATGGGATCGGAATCTTGAATATCTACAACTAGGATTCAACTCGGTAAAACATACCAGTCATGGCTTTACGCCAGCAAAATTGTTTTTAGGCCGAGAAACCCCGACTCCCATTCAGTTGGTTTGGGGATTACAACCCATTGACGAATACCCATTAACTGACCAACAAGCAGTATGGGAACAAGCATGCCACAACTTGCAACGGGCAATGGAAAGACGAAAGAAATATTACGATCAGATCCATACCCCACACACTTTCAAAGAAGGAGATCAGGTTCTCATCCGCCAATATGTCCTGAGCTCGAAAATAAACAATGTAAACGCGAAGCTAACTTACAGATACAGTGAACCATACATAGTTGACAAGGTTCTATCGCCGGTCACATACAGACTGGTAAACAAAATAGACAACAACGATGTTAAGACACAACACGTCAGTCAGTTGAAACCATTCCCACAACCAACATGATGTGACATAACAAAAACAAAAAACGTATTAATCAAAACTAAAAAAAAAAAACATTACCTAAGTTTTATTTGTAAAAAAAAGAACTACAATCATAATATTAATCACGTATATCAAACTGTGTTACATGCCCAAGAGACGTAAACGGGAACATGGAACAAGATTGGAAGGCCATCCAGCCGAATGACCCACCCAAAGTCATCAAGTACGCCGGGAGCCTCAAGCAACAATCTTAACAATTTAAAAACAATCACAAAAAAAAAAAAAAAAACAAGAATACAAATGTTAAATACAAAAATGTTGAAAACAAAATGATTGTTAGTACAAATGTTAACAAAAATTAACATAAACGTTTGAAAACATTCAAACAAGGATGAGAACGTCTACGACGTCGCCAGCAGGTTTTGTCCAGCTTGAAACGCACCTTCCATGGCAGCCAACCAAAGCGCTACGGGTGCGCGTCAGGCAAGGTTTCCCTGCCGAGGGTCCCTAGGATTGATTTACTGAATTATTTTTGTACTAACTACCATCCAACCTCTACCTATCCTACCACCCGCAAAAATTTTGTTCCAAAATTTTTAAAACCCAGAGGGGGAGTGTAGCAGTTCCGCGAACTGCTACGCGGACTAGGCCTGAGGAGGCGTCCCTACTCTCCTAGACTGGGAACGAGCTCGGCATTCAGTCACTTTCCTGCCTTGCTCCTGGTAAGTGATCTCTCCACATATTTTAATATTTGCGGTTTCCCTTGATACCCAAAATCCATTCTCATTTCATTTCGGACCTCATATACGATTAAAGAGTTAATCGATATAAACCACACTCCGTTTTGTTATTGAACCATACCCAATTCTTATCTTAATTAATAAAATAAATTTATATTTTAAATCATTGGGTAGAAATACGAGCTGGTTATTCCATCAGAATATTTCCAACTCTATTTCAGATTTTAGGCGTTGAAAAACGGGAATTTTTCGAAAATTTACTAAGTTCACTTTTTAGGTGGCTTTATTTCCCGTGTAATTCAACTGAAAATTTGTTATTTGGTATCAGGGAGTTAGGAAATTTGACGCTCTTTCCAACGGTATCCTTATTTTTAATTTTTGAGTGTAATTTAAGAGAGTTATGACCGTTTTTAATGGTGTAAGGTCGAAAACACGAAAAAAAAAACTTGAAAGTGAAAAAAGTCGGTTAGAGAGGCGTTTAAAAAAAATTCTAAGAGACACTTTTTGTTGGAAATTAGTTGTAGAATCGACCCCTTGAATTCCTTACAACTGTTTTGTAAACACCCTGTATACAGGGTGTCCCATGTTAACATGGACCTAGTATCCTAGGGGGGATACTAGGTCCATGCATGTTAAGGACCGAAAAACTTCGGGAGTCGATTCTACAACTAATTTTAGTAAGAAAGTGTCTCTTAGCAATTTTGCGTTAGACGCTTATTTCCCGAGTTATTTTAATTTTAAGATTTTTTTCGTGTTTTCGACCTTAAGCCATAAAAATGACCATAACTCGCTTAATTTACGAGCAATTCAAAATCTAATTACACCGTTGGATAGGACGTAAAATTTACCATCTTTCTAGAGGTTATACAAAAAATTTTGTAAGGTCGTGATGGGTGAAAAATCAACTCGTAGTCATTTTTGTAAAATTGTCAAAATTTCCTACTTTTTCTTTTGATTGTTAAGGGTTTACTTCCAAATTATTTTTCATGTACCTCTTCATCAAAAACTGCGCAAAGATCTCAGCTTTCTAAAAGTATAATTTGTTTTAATTTTACTCCGCTAACTAGGGGTGAAAAATACGATTGAATGATAAAAAATGTGGTTGCGCTCATGGAAATCAAGGTTTCTGGTTCGTTGGGCCTCGGGCAGGGGTGGAATTCTACGTCATTTTCAACGCTATTAGACTGATTCCATCACCGTTGGTATGTGAAAGCTCAGTATTGAATTTGGTAGGTCCGAGTCTTTTTTTTTAAATTTACTTGGTATTTATGCACGAACTGAATGTTCAATTCTCGAAACTCCCCTTGCACATTATTCTACAGGATCAAATTATGAAATAATTGTGATTCAAATCGTGTGTTTCATATCGTGTTTGTGTTGTTGTTTTCTTGATTAGCTTCAAGGAAAGTGTCGGTATTCGAAACGTACGTCTGACGTTGTTTTCAAGAGGGAAGTCCTAAGATTACCAACACTTTCCTTGAAGATAATCACAATTATTTCATAATTTAATCCTGTAGAATAATGTGCAAGGGGAGTTGCGAGAATTGAACATTCAGTTCATGCATAAATACCAAGTAAATTAAAAAAAAAAAACGTCTGCCAAGTGGGTGTGGCACATAGCTTCCTCGTATCCATAACCCGATTGTATAGATGATCCGATGCATAGGTAGTAGTTTATCTCAAAACATCAAAACAAGTTAATCTGTAACATCCCTGAAAATTTCATTCAAATCGTACGGAAAATGTAAAAGTTATGACTGTTACAAGGAATTCACGTTTGCGCATGCGCAGTGGCTACTATCAGTCCGAAGGTGGTGATTTTCATAGGGGACCATCTAAATACTAATCTGTAACATCCCTGAAAATTTCTTTGAAATCGGATAGCAAATGTAGAAATTATGGACGTTACCAGGAAATTCACGTTTGCGCATGCGCAGTGACTACTATCAGTCCGAAGGTGGTCATCTTCATTGGGGTCCATCTACAACCAATCCGCATAATCCCTGAAAATTTCATCGAAATCGGGTAGAAAAAGTGGAAGTTATGGCTGTTACAAGGAATTCACGTTTGCGCATGCGCAGTCGCTTCTATCAGTCCGGGGATGATGATTTTCATAAGGGACCGTCTACACACCAACCCGCACAATTCCTGAAAATTTCATTGAAATCGGATGGAAAATGTGGAAGTTATGGCCGTTATAAGGAATTCACGTTTGCGCATGCGCAGTCGCTTCTATCAGTCCGGGGATGATGATTTTCATAGGGGACCGTCTACACACCAACCCGCACAATCCCTGAAAATTTCATTAAAATCGGACAATGACTTCGTATAGTTATGCGCGTTACAAGGAATCCATGACAGACAGACAGACAGACAGACACACAGACACTGAACCAAAATTGTTCAGAAAGGTCTAAAACGCAAAACGCGAGTGAAAATTTTGATTTTGGAGAACTTTTTTTTTCGTCCTTGAAAGTGAAAACAAAGCTTCCGCTACCTTGGTAGACTCGGAAGCAAAAAAGAATTTCAAAGAAAAGGAAAAGCATCGGATCTGAAATGTGGTTTTTAGTAGACGAAACTTCAATACCTATTTTCAGGTTGTTTCGGGGCTACACGTTTTACTGCGACGCAGTTAGAGGTAGTTGAAACCAAAGTTCAAGAAGGATTGTCGGACTGAAGTGAATGCAAGGGAAAAACACCCTCCCTTCCCTACCGAAAGGAACGCCGAGCAGCAAACGGGAAGAAGGGAAAGAGAGAGAAGGGAGGTCCAAAGGAGAGCGAGCGAGGGGGGTCCCTCTCTACCTACTATGGCCCGGAAAACGTTTGCATTCCAAGTACCTATCAAACGAAATGAACTTGACTCCTAAACTGAAATAAAAGATCTCGGTGGTGCCTCCATGTCGTGAATCGTGTTGATATTCAAGAATATGAACTGTTTGGGATATTAAAATATGATTACGTCTGTGTATGGAATATTGTTGTTCTCAAATATGGAATTTCATGAGAATTACTCACCGATACTCTATTTGAAGTCATTCTAGATTTAGTTAAAGATACATACATAAATACGTAAATAAGATAAATCCTTGTTCTCGGCTCCCAAATGTGGGATTTGGATCCCTGTGACCTCCTCCTTCCCCAATAGTCACTATCAATCTCACCTGAATAAAACCGATTATTCCTTCCACAATATAAATTGATATTGCTTTACCTTTGGAGGTTTATGCCGAGCCGAACAGAAATAATACAGTGTGATATCAGGATCATTCGAGATTGGTTCTCACCTTTGGAGGTATTTTGCACCTGAACACTTTATCTTACTATGGAAGGAATATCATACCGAACTTGGGAGCCGAGATAGCCTAATTAAGGTTTGGACCTTAATTAGGATGCCGAAATAGATAATTATTAAATCACTCACCGATAATCCGACCGAATTTTGTGCTTTCAACTCAAACGAACCGATACCGAGCCAGACCTTTTTCGGACTGTGTCCCTCTTCCCTCACTTTTCCTCCCTCCTCCTTTCCAGTCTTGCCACCCTATATTGTATCTTATCACCATTTGGTGACAATTGTACCTATGAATGAATTTGAATGGTATGAAACCTCATTTGATTTGGTTTGGTTCCATCATAATGTTCGTTGATGATGATACTGACATGATACACAGTGAGTGTCTGTTGAAATGAAGATTATTGTATGAAATAATCTCCAAATGTAACCTCCAGTCTGTGGGGATTGTGACCCCTAGCGGCCTCCGTAAACCACCCCTACAGCCGCCCCTGACGCCTCGTTTCTTGACTGAATGATTGAACTACTGCTGATATCTCACAAAACCCAGGTCTGGCTGGATATTTGATCCAGAATCGGTATCTGACCGACTGAATTGACACATCAGTATGTGACTGATTGTCCATGAGCTGTTGCTCCAGACCAGTATCAGTATCTGATTGGCTGTAAAACCAATATCTGATTGGCTGACTGAATTCGACTCGTCAGTATTTGACTGACTGTCGCCTTGGTCTGCCTAGTTTTGTGAGAGAATTGAACTGAATGCGCTCACTTGTCTGAAGGAGCTTTGAAACTTGGCTTTACTGCTTGATTATTGACTGATTTGAATTGTATTGATGTTGATTGACTGATACTGATGACTGGAGATTACAATAGAACAATAAAGAACACGATATTCAATTAGATACGGTATGAAATGAGTTGTATATGAATGTGGACTCACTTACCAATCTTACACAAGTCACACGCGACCGATAGACTGACTCTGATGAGGTCTCTACCTGTGGATGGTTTGTTGTTCGTAACCCTTCGTGTTTATTCGGCCGGTCTCGGCAAGATTCGGAAGTTGTGACTTACAACTTCGCATTAGCGACACGTACGGCGGACGGACGGCCAAATTTTATTCGATTTTTGGATTCTGCGTACCTTGAAACGTAAACCATCAAATTTTGAGAGGGTGTTACATTTTTTCTTTCTTGGGCGATTCCAAAGGTTCATTATTGAAAATAATAAACAAAACAAAAACCACGAAATATGCGGTTTATGGAGTCCTGGCACCATGGTGGCACTGCTATTAGTTCCATGAGATTGGTGTTTTGAGATTAACTACTATGGCAGCGGATCATCTATACAATCGAGTTATGGATACGAGGAAGCTATGTGCCACACCCACTTGGCAGACGTATTTTTTTTCCACTCCTCCCGACTCTGACTCCTCCCGCCTCCGGTTCCTCTGTCTATCCTCGCCTCCAACTCCTCTCGACTCTGACTCCTCCCGCCTCCGGTTCCTCTGTCTATCCTCGCCTACCACTCCTCTCCACTCCGACTCCTCCAGCCTCAGGTTCCTCTGTCTATCCTCGCCTACCACTCCTCTCGACTCTGACTCCTCCCGCCTCCGGTTCCTCTGTCTATCCTCGCCTCCAACTCCTCTCGACTGTGACTCCTCCCGCCTCCGGTTCCTCTGTCTATCCTCGCCTACCACTCCTCTCCACTCTGACTCCTCCCGCCTCCGGTTCCTCTGTCTATCCTCGCCTACCTCTCCTCTCGACTCCGACTCCTCCAGCCTCAGGTTCCTCTGTCTATCCTCGCCTACCACTCCTCTCGACTCTGACTCCTCCCGCCTCCGGTTCCTCTGTCTATCCTCGCCTCCAACTCCTCTCGACTCTGCTCCTCCCGCCTCCGGTTCTTCTGTCTATCCTCGCCTACCACTCCTCTCGACTCCGACTCCTCCCGCCTCAGGTTCCTCTGTCTATCCTCGCCTACCACTTCTCTCGACTCCGACTCCTCCAGCCTCAGGTAACTCTGTCTATCCTCGCCTACCACTCCTCTCGACTCTGACTCCTCCCGCCTCCGGTTCCTCTGTCTATCCTCGCCTCCAACTCCTCTCGACTCTGACTCCTCCCGCCTCCGGTTCCTCTGTCTATCCTCGCCTACCACTCCTCTCGACTCTGACTCCTCCCGCCTCCGGTTCCTCTGTCTATCCTCGCCTACCACTCCTCTCCACTCTGACTCCTCCCGCCTCCGGTTCCTCTGTCTATCCTCGCCTCCAACTCCTCTCGACTCTGACTCCTCCCGCCTCCGGTTCCTCTGTCTATCCTCGCCTCCAACTCCTCTCGACTCTGACTCCTCCCGCCTCCGGTTCCTCTGTCTATCCTCGCCTACCACTCCTCTCCACTCTGACTCCTCCCGCCTCCGGTTCCTCTGTCTATCCTCGCCTACCACTCCTCTCGACTCTGACTCCTCCCGCCTCCGGTTCCTCTGTCTATCCTCGCCTCCAACTCCTCTCGACTCTGACTCCTCCCGCCTCCGGTTCCTCTGTCTATCCTCGCCTCCAACTCCTCTCGACTCTGACTCCTCCCGCCTCCGATTCCTCTGTCTATCCTCGCCTACCACTCCTCTCCACTCTGACTCCTCCCGCCTCCGGTTCCTCTGTCTATCCTCGCCTACCACTCCTCTCGACTCTGACTCCTCCCGCCTCCGGTTCCTCTGTCTATCCTCGCCTCCAACTCCTCTCGACTCTGACTCCTCCCGTTTTCAGTCATGAGATTATTAATTTCACCATTCACTCATGAGATTATTAATCCAACTTCAGTTGGACTAATTAAATCTTCATCAAAACAACTCAGCTGAGATTACCATGTAACGACGGGTATAAATAGAAAAAATTTCTCACAATTTTTTTGTCACTAAAAATAAGAAGAAAGAGAGAGAGTTCATGATGTAAGAATAATTTTTTGGGATCAACCAAAAAACTTGCGACACGATCTGGCTTCCACAAAATTAAAATAGGTATACCTTTATAAAAATTAAAAAAAAAATTAAAGAAAAACAAGCATTTAATATGTTTTTAAATGAACTAAAAATTTGAAAATTTTTGTTGATGTCAGTCACTTCTAAGGGGTGAAAATGAAGGGTTGACATTTTCAAAAATGCCCCAGTAGGTACCTATGGTTGGTGGGTAAAAATCAATAAATAGTGACAATGGCAAAGCTGTGATCTTTGGAGAAGAGTGATCTATACAGGAAAATAACAAACCTTTGAGAAATAATTTGCAGCGATTTTTTCAAGTGGGTTTCTTCAGTGACGAGGAGATCGATGGTAGTGTTTGTTCGTCTTCCTCTCGGAGTTTTGATCGCCTCATACACAATAATATTCAGAATATCGCTTCTCGAAAGTCCATGGACAATTCAGTTACTTGTATCTTCGATTTCGGATATTGATACGAGGGAAACACAGAACAAAACGTAGAAGAAGTTCAATAAAATTATTTTATTCTAGAAACAAAGATGAGATAATATAATTATATTATATATATATGAGATAAAATTCAGATTGGTTTAGTGTCTCCACTTGAATAAAATTTCCAACAACTAAGTAACTACAATACGAACTTGAATATTATCAACAAATTATTCGCAATAACCAAAGTTACATCATGTTTCATGAAATAGTGAAACGTAAGGCACGTTAACCCATTTCAAGCCAAGGGTGGAAATAACAGAGAAGTGAGAGGAGGAGGAAGGTGAACTCTTTTACAAGATGGCGGCCGAAATGAGGCATAATTTGCTCACCAATTGAGAACGAAAATGTTCCAAATTTTTATGAATTTCACATTTTAAGATTTAAGGATTTAAGAGGCCTCAGTCTTCCAAATCGATGTTCGCTCAATCGCCCAGGATCGAATTTGAGCCACCATAATCATGCTTTCGGCCAAAAGGCCTCCTTTTCAAAAAAAAATCCAAATCGCATCGAGCTCCTGAATGTCGAAGAATTTTTTGACGAGTATAGGAACAGCATGAACGGGAAAAAAATTCTTCTACGAAGATTTACCACTATTTTCAATATTTAAAAAAAAAGTCAGCGGCCGGAAATGGGTTAAATTGCACACCATTGATAGTATTCGACTTTTGGCAATCTTGCTCACGCAACCAATAAATAAAATAGACTCACTGTGTTGCGTAGAGAACAATCAACAACCTTACATTTCGCTTTGGCACATGAACTGAAAAATCGTCACGAAAACTTTGATGCTTGGGTAACTGATTGACCTACTTCACTACCTTGTTGTGTAGAGGTTGACATGAAAATGTCCCAATGTGTTGCAGACTCGAATTCAAGCATTTAAAATTTCGATGCGAGTGTGACGCGTTTAGTTCTTTCTGATAAACTTGATTGTGAAGGTGTGAAGCAGTATGGTGTGGTAGGTAGTACCTACCGATAGTTGGTAGGTAAAAAACGCTGCAAATCGTTGCTCAAAGTTGTTAATATGAAATTCCACCGGAAATAAGGGTAGTAGGTAGAAAATGGATTGTGTTGGGTTTTGCATTGTAGAAAGGTTACTGCTATTAGAAAAATTGAAGAAAGAAAAGCAATGGTAAGTCTGCTGTGGAACAGATAAGGCGGAAACAAATTGCTTTACGCAGGTAGTAAAAGGGGGTTCTGGGGAGGGAGCGCCTTCAGCGGGAAATTTCCCGCAGTGTAGAAGTAAAAGGGGGCTCTGGGGAGGAGCGCCTTCAGCGGGAAATTTCCCGCAGTTTAGTAGTAAAAGGGGGCTCTGGGGAGGGGGCGCCTTCAGCGGGAAATTTCCCGCAGTTTAGAAGTAAAAGGGGGCTCTGGGGAGGGGGCGCCTTCAGCGGGAAATTTCCCGCAGTTTAGAAGTAAAAGGGGCTCTGGGGAGGAGAGCCTTCAGCGGGAAATTTCCCGCAGTTTAGAAGTAAAAGGGGGCTCTGGGGAGGAGCGCCTTCAGCGGGAAATTTCCCGCAGTTTAGAAGTAAAGGGGGCTCTGGGGAGGAGCGCCTTCAGCGGGAAATTTCCCGCAGTTTAGTAGTAAAAGGGGGCTCTGGGGAGGGGGCGCCTTCAGCGGGAAATTTCCCGCAGTTTAAAGTATGAAAGGGGGTTCTGGGGAGGGAGCGCCTTCAGCGGAAAATTTCCCGCAGTGTAGAAGTAAAAGGGGGCTCTGGGGAGGAGAGCCTTCAGCGGGAAATTTCCCGCAGTTTAGAAGTAAAAGGGGGCTCTGGGGAGGAGCGCCTTCAGCGGGAAATTTCCCGCAGTTTAGAAGTAAAATTGGGCTCTGGGGAGGGGGCGCCTTCAGCGGGAAATTTCCCGCAGTTTAGAAGTAAAAGGGGGCTCTGGGGAGGAGCGCCTTCAGCGGGAAATTTCCCGCAGTTTAGAAGTAAAAGAGGGCTCTGGGGAGGAGCGCCTTCAGCGGGAAATTTCCCGCAGTTTAGAAGTAAAAGGGGGCTCTGGGGAGGGGGCGCATCTTTTTTTAGAAGTAAAAGGGGGCTCTGGGGAGGGGGCGCCTTCAGCGGGAAATTTCCCGCAGTTTAGAAGTAAAAGGGGGCTCTGGGAAGGGGGCGTCTTCAGAGGGAAATTTCCCGCAGTTTAGAAGTAAAAGGAGGCTCTGGGAAGGAGGTGTCTTCAGAGGGAAATTTCCCGCAGTTTAGAAGTAAAAGGAGGCTCTGGGGAGGGGGCGCCTTCAGAGGGAAATTTCCCGCAGTTTAGAAGTAAAAGGGGGCTCTGGGAAGGGGGCGTCTTCAGAGGGAAATTTCCCGCAGTTTAGAAGTACAAGGGGGCTCTGGGGAGGGGGCGCCTTCAGCGGGAAATTTCCCGCAGTTTAGAAGTAAAAGGGGGCTCTGGGGAGGGGGGCGCCTTCAGTGGGAAATTTCCCGCAGTTTAGAAGTAAAAGGGGGCTCTGGGGAGGGGGCGCCTTCAGTGGGAAATTTCCCGCAGTTTAGAAGTAAAAGGGGGCTCTGGGGAGGGGGCGCCTTCAGCGGGAAATTTCCCGCAGTTTAGTTTGTGCCAAGACTTCGTCAATATTTAGGGACACTGAATTCAATTTCCTCTTTGTGGTGATATCCATCGGCCTGCAACGACCCAAAACAATACAGAGCTAGGCAGGAAATAATTGGACGAAATGATAAAAATAAAAATTAAAATAAAATGAATGAATAAATGGAAGTAATAACATTGGAATCGTGAAATTGGCCTTGAATAAATACTTCCTTACAGTAATCCCATGAATATATTACACTTATGTAAGTCGGGGGATGGGGCGGTGGAGCGAGTGACGTCATGGCGGGCGAGTCAAGCCAGCCGGGCCTCCACGTCGGAGCAGCCCGAGGGGGGGCACTGATTCCTCGGAACTCCTCGGTGATCGTCGGGCGTCGTTGGCTTTTCCCACCCCAGCAGCGACCAGCCACCCTCAACCCAGCTCCCCCACCGTCAGTCAGCTTCCTACGTTTGACCAGAGTGGTAGTGCTCACCAGGGCCGTCGTCTTTTTGCCAAAGACTGGTGTAGCGAAAGTAACAGTTTTCTCATCTTGTACGTACCTAAAGTCACAGTGGTACGCTCAAACCCTTTTTCTTCGTATCCTGCCGACAACTACCTTCGGGCTTGTTGAGCTCTTCTTGGACATCTGTACTACCGGATCAGGCGCCTTCACGATTGGTACACCCCGTGCCACACCCTTGAGACGACTCCAGAACCTCTGTAGTACGGTAATCCCCAGCTCATATTACTTCCAATTGTTTACTACGTGCCAGTTAACTCGCTACATTCCAGATTCTATATATTGTTCTTGAATAAGATTATTAATCGGTACAAACGCAACCTTGGTTAGTAGATTCATAGGTGCACATGCAACCTATTGTAAATTCAGTAATTGTGCAACATTTTTGGTACGAATAACAGTACGCCATCAGCAATTGTAATAATACGTATTTTGGTACCTTTGGTACGCCGTAATAATTCATATAGTATTTTCGATACACATAACGATACGCTTTTCTTTCGTCATATATATGTATCTTGTTGATAGTCATTTCGAAGGGTACATATTTTCATTACGCCTGTCTTTTCTCATAAAACTTGTAATACTTATTTCGGTAGGTACTCGTTTCGGTACAACTTACCTTTTGCATATATTTTACAGCCCACACTTAGTCTTGAATGGTGTGATATTATTTCAGTCAGTACGCGTTGCGTACCATTTCCTATTTACCAACGTGATACGTTTTATTTCTTAACATATACCTATATTTGAAGTACTATAATTCAGGTACGATTAAGACGCATATTATTTTGTAGACCATTTCATTTATTTTCTTTAATACAATTTTTGAACAGCAACTTGTAACCTGTGTCGTCTACATTTCTTATTCCCATAATCCAAGGTGTCTAAGGTACTAGGGGTATCAGTAATTCTCTTAGTATCATTTTGTGAGTTTCACGGTTTTGAATTGCGCTACCATTGGCTCCCTCAGAGCATTAAATGCTCTGATTAATAGACTTGAATGTCAAAATTTGCATTTAGACTCATTCAAGTCTATTAATCATCATACTTTCGAAACCAATCAAAGCTTACACTTACTACAATGTAGATTATGGATTTTTCAGAGATAGGTATCAGCGGGATACAAGCTTACTAAAAACGTTAGTTTCATTTCCAAAAAATAGTAGTACTTAGTTATTATTATCAAAATATTTATTGAAACGGATTTTTCAAAATATATGTACTTATAAAAGCGATACAAACCAGAACGTTTCCCTAAAATAAAGAATGAATCGTCATTTCAAGTTTTTTTAAAAAGGTAAATGCAGAATTTCAGTAGATTATGATAACAGTTGTCGAAAAAAGTATCACGTATTATTTATATGACATTTATTCGAGGAATAGAGTATTCAACAAACATATTGTTTAGTAATGCATGCATTCCAGGGGACGTCCCATTGGATAAGTATTGGATCAGTTTAACCAGTTGTTGAGCGATAAAACTGTTTCTCTCGATGTCATTTATTTATCACTTTAGGGAAGAAATAGTGACACCCCCCCCCCCCCCATTATAAACCATAACACTTCTAGCGGCATGAGAACCTCGAATCTGAAGAGCATTTTAAAATCCATGATCTACGACACCCAACATGCGAATTCGAGTTCACCCCCCCCCCCCCCCCAACGCCAACAATGGTGCCAGTCTGGCACCAAAGCGGAAACACGTCGTAACATTGAACTTTCATCTATTAGGTTTAGTAGGCAGTCCGTCCAATGTCACATCTGTATTCAAGGTGAAACACCAAAAAACCCAAGAAATATGAGGTTTATGGTGCCCTGGCACCATGGTGGCACCACTTTTATTTCCATGGTGGTACAGAAAGTAATTCATGCAAATCCTAAGGTATAATGAGAATTTTTCCTCAATTTCAAAGCTTGGATACAATTAGTAAGCAGTAAAGGAACCGAAATATTGAAAAATCGGATATTTTGTGAATATTATCCCCCCACCCATCCCCTCCTCTTGCGAATTTTGGTACTCTGGTGAAATCATGTACAACTCGGAAGTTATTTGAGTCAAACAAAAAAAGAAACACACAAATCGGTTGGAAATTGAGGCCTGGGCAGAGTTTATAAGATTATGCCCAAAAACGCACGTTTTTCGAGCATTAACCCCCCTTCCCCCCCCCCTAAAAAGGCAAAATTCGGAATTCCGGCGACGTAGTGCACAACTAGATAGTTTTCCGCGACGAACAAAAAAAGGACCACGAAAATCGGTTGAGAACTAAGGCCTGGGCAGACGACACAAGATTTTGTTACACACACATACACACACACAGACATACACCTATGATATTTTTTCGCGGATTTGGATTCAGAATGGTCTAAAACGGATTACTGTGCGGTTATTTTTTTTCTGTTGAGTGTTGTCCTCCTTCACCCCAGATCGATCGCATAAGGACGCCCAAGTCTTACTGTGGGACGTCCTAAAAACAATGAATGTCCGTAGACCCTCACCTCAGCGTTTTTCCCATTATACTAAACTTTCAAAAGCTCACAGAACTGGACTTTCATCGTTTCCAACCGGTTGAAAGCACTTGGAATATAGTTCCGATGGTAGCCTACAAGATAGCAGCACAAACAACAAAAATCCTTATTTGGACGTTCAGCGTTTTTCCCCTATAGTCTTCATTTGTTACCATAATATTGAAGTAGGTCCAAATGTGCGACATCTCAATTTAGACATACTATCTTAATTAAAGTTCCTATTCAAGTTATATTTGATGTTTTCTCAATACTATACCCAGTTCCTGGTATCAGACAAATAACTTGCGCAGTTAACTTCCTTTCTAACAATTTAAATTCATTCCGTGCACAGATAGGCTAAACGTGCACAGATAGGTTTTTCGTGCGCATCCTCTTTTGATCGCACGGATAGGACTTTCGTGCGCCGATAGGCTTTTCATGCGCAGTAATTCCATTCAGGAATTATTCACAACCGTCCTTCAGACTTGACCACATTTGGTGGAATCATTTTACAATTTGGCCCTTAAGGCGGTAAAGCAGACAACAACAGTGACTTACCTTGGAGAGCGCTCCATAATCACCTACCAGGTAAATATATTCCAAATTATTTTAATTTACAAACGTTGTGTCAGTGTAGATTCTCAACCTACATTTAATGAGGAATTTCACCATGTCTCAATTTCCTATTTTTGACCCCAAAATCGGATTCAGCACCTCAAAAAAACCCCCTACAGCTAACTTTCAGCCCGAACTTCCTAATTTACGAATAAACAAAACAGTGTAGAAAATCCGAACGTTTAAAAAAAACCGGGAGGATGACGTCATCCTGGAATAGTTCATTAACGGCCGCATGAAGCGCTGAGATTGTGAAATTCATAGTTCTCAGATGCAACATTTCATGAAACCAGTAAACATCGAAATCGAAAAACCGAAGAAAAAAATAGAAAAAGCAAGATGGGGAAAATTAGGTTTTCCTGGTTTTTGTTTGATAACTTTCCTCTTAGATAACACAATTTCGTCGTCCCAACAGGCAACACTGAGGGGAGACAGCCTGAACAGCCCAATCAGCTACCATTCCCGCTTCACGTTGAAGAGGTCCGTTTTCCCGGCTATTTTTTGAAATCATAAATTTTGATTGTCTCCCAAAAATAACAGGAGACTTATTTTCCGAAATCAACCCGAATTTCATCTATCCCACACCATTAACTATTCAGGAAAAATGCAAACAGAAATCGGTGAAATTCCTCATTGGTTCAGGCTCAAACCCTACGTTCCAAAATCTCAGTTTCAACAACCCTTTTAATTTATTGCAAATAGTTCACGTATCAGATGGACACTACAGAATTGGTGGCAGCGGTGAGATTATCACATTCGCAGCTTACAAATCGGTAGCTTTCGTTGGGGAATTTTTATTATTCCCTAGTAAACTGAGAGGAACTTGTGCTTACACTACTATAATATCAAAGTATGAAATCCAAAAAACTTGCATGATAAGAGATGGCTCTTCCATGGCTGTTACTCCCTCACCTGCGCTTATCACTACATCCAGCAGGTTTGGTTGCTGCAGGAGATGCAGTCTCTCTGAATCTCTTCTCAATGTTAACCGAAGAAACTGATTTTCTCGAGTACCTACAATTATTAGGACTATCATTTTTCATTCCCTCCCAAGTTGCCATCTTCATCATACTTTGTAATTAGAGGTGGTGCAATTAGGTCCCTGTAGGTTTTACGCTACTAGATTCTAGTACCAGTTTTCTGTGATTGTTTACACGCGAGTTCAGGGTTTTGCTGGATGGTTCGTCCGATTTTGATGAAATTTCAAGGAACTAATCCTCTATAAATTCTGGTTAGATGGTAAAAATCTGAACTCAGTCAGACCGTCCAAAAAAAGTTACAATTCCAAACTTTAGCTGTTCTAAACCTAACTTTTTAGGACGTCCCACAGTAAGACTTGGGCGTCCTTATGCGATCGATCTGGGGTGAAGGAAGACAACACTCAACAGAAAAAAAATAACCACACAGTAATCCGTTTTAGACCATTCTGAATCCAAATCCGCGAAAAAAAACCATAGGTGTATGTCTGTGTGTGTGTGTAACAAAATCTTGTGTACTCTGCCCAGGCCTTAGTTCTCAACCGATTTTCCTGGTTCTTTTTTTGTTCGTCGCGGAAAACTATCTAGTTGTGCACTACGTCGCCGGAATTTCGAATTTTGCCTTTTAAGGGGGGGACAGGGGGGGTTAATGCTCGAAAAACGTGCGTTTTTGGGCATAATCTTGTGTACTCTGCCCAGGCCTTAGTTCTCAACCGATTTTTGTGGTTCTTTTTTCGTTTGATGCGTAATACTATCTAGTTGTGCACTACGGCGCCGGAATTTTGGATTTTGATTTTTAAGAGGGGGAAAGGGGGGGTTAATGCTTAAAAAACGTGCGTTTGCGTGCATAATCTTGTAAACTCTGCCCAGGCCTCAATTTCCAACCGATTTGCGTGTTTCTTTTTTTGTTTGACTCAAATAACTTCCGAGTTGTACATGATTTTACCAGAGTACCAAAATTCGCAAGGGGAGGGGGTGAGTGGGGGATAATATTCACAAAATATCCGATTTTTCAATATTTTGGTTCCTTTACTACTTACTAATTGTACCCAAGCTTTGAAATTGAGGAAAAATTCTCATTATACCTCCGAATTTTCATGAATTATTCTCTGTACCACCATGGAACTAATAGTGGTGCCACCATGGTGCCAGGACATGGTGCCATGATGCCATAAACCGCTTATTTCGTGGTTTTTTTTTTGTGTTTCACCTTGAATACGGATGTGAACTTCGACGGACTGCCTACCAAAACTAACAGATGAAAGTTCAATGTTACGACGTATTTCCGCTTTGGTGCCAGACCATTGTTGGCGTTGGGGAGGTGGTGATGGGGGGGGGGGGGGGTGAACTCGAATTCGCATGTTGGGTGTCGTAGATCATGGATTTAAAAATGCTCTGCAGATTCGAGGCTCCCATGCCGCTAGAAATGTTATGGTGGATAAAGGTGAGGGGGGGGGGTCACTATTTCTTGCCTAAAGTAATGAATAAATTACATCGAGTGAAACAGTTTTATCGCTTACCAACTGGTTAACTGATCTAATGCTTATCCAATGGGACGTCCCCTTTAATGCATGCATTACTAAACAATATGTTTGATATAAATGTTCCTTTTTCTCTCAGAATACCCAAGCTATCGGTCTGAAATTTTGACAGGTGATCACTATACTTAGTGAAGAAAAGTTGATGAACAAAGTTTTTATGAAGTTCACAGAAAGAAAATTATGAGGGTTTTTCATTTTTAGCGATATTTTGAAATTTCACACACTCATATTTAGGCTCCATGGCGTTATTCGGCAAAACCCTCCATCATAATTATAGGTACATACTAGAAGAACATCCTGTAAAAATTTGGTTCCAATCGGATGAATAGTTCCTGAGAAAAAGGAACAAATAAACTCAAAAACGTAATTTTACAGGAGAACGGTTTGAATCAAAAACGCGCGGCAGAGTTTGGGCGGTCAGGTCACAGAGTACTGGAGACAAGTTAACAGAGAAGAAAGCCACCGTTAAAATGGTGTGCAAGCATTTTTGAGGCTGCCTCAGTTGCGCCATCTACTTTCAGCTAGGATTGAGGAACTACTACAGAAGTGGTGGGGGGAGAGGACACACTCTTCATACCGCTTCTTTTCAAATCCTTTCGAATGACCAGAAATTGATAACTTTTCGTTTCATCGTCATTTAGATTTGCAAAAATTACTTGGAAAAACCAATCGAGGCGAAAGTTATTTTCAGTGTTCCTCATGCAATTGTTGTTGACCCTATCGCCAGTAGTTCAAATATTCAATTGACAACTGCCACCCAAAGAAACGTTTGAAACCCAGTGTATTATTGAAAATTGCTCGATTTTTTCGTACATATCGCGAATATAACTGAATGTTATCAAATTAATTACTTAAGCTTGGTTCACATAGGTGCGTAATGTTTGTAATCCGTAGTGTGTAATTGGATGCTATTGGCTGGGAGCCTCACATAGGGGGCGCCTCAATTGGCTCCAGCCAATAGCATCCAATTGCGCACTACGGATTACGGACATTACGCACCTATGTGAACCAAGCTTTAGATGCAGCCTGTAACGCACCAAGGAGGAAAATATGTGATAAACAAGGGGACTTGTTGTGATGAGGTTGGGAACAAGTGATCATGAACGCTATCTGTTGCTTTCCGCTATAACTACGTCCTGGAGCTCGACCAATCAGAACGCTTCTCGGGCTCCCACATTCAGCTTTCAGCCCAGTGGGTCAGGTTTATCGAAATTTGAATGATTGTTCCTGCCTGTTTTCAACCAATGGAATTGCGGTATCAACTCTCGATAGCTCAACGAGAAGTTCGAGGTTCCGTAGTTGTTCGTTCGTTGTATATCGAATAGAATACATCGTTTAGCATCGAAACCTCAATGAATGATAGCCTGAGTGTATGTTTACAGGAGCTCGTCTTATTTTTGTTTCTCGTCTCGTTCGGGTTGAAGTTTTCAGTCAAAAATGCCGAGATCGACGCGGATTTTTAGAATAAGGAAGAAAGTGTTCAAGGGAAGTATTTTTAGGTGAGTTGATCAGTCTGCCGAACGTCAGCCAAGTTCTTCTCTCAATCAAATGGAAACGGAACCAGGCGCATCCCAGTGTAGTCCGACATCGTCTTCAGCGTGACTCCCTAGGTTCTAACCCAAATTTGGAGCACTTCTACTCATCGGATTTATAATTTTTTTTTTTTAAATTTCCGGAATTTAGTCTATTTACAAATTATGGAAAAAAAAATTTGTGCGTCTAGACCAAAAATTGACATAATGCCTCACCCTTAATGCCACTACTTCCTGCATGCAATTACATGAGGATAAACGTCTGCCAAGTGGGTGTGGCACATAGCTTCCTCGTATCCATAACCCAATTGTATAGATGTTCCGACGCTTAGTAGTTGATCCCAAAACGTCAATCTCGAAGTCCTCGCACTACCCTCTTGGGAGACCATTCAAAATATTACTATTACTTGTAATAGGAAAATGTAATCGAACTTTCGATTAACATTACAGTGATTGGAATGATAACAATCGCAACTACTCCTGGAGTAAATACACCGCCAAAACTTCGGTTTTTTTTCTTTTTATTGCAATTTCTACTAGTAAAATATACTTTATTATGATGAAAGTAGTTGGAAAAGTACTCATAAATATCTAAATTTTCTTCTGTATGTATATCGCTTTTATTTGGTTTCACCTCTCCCGCTGTCTGCCAGTCTGTTTGTCTGTCATTAATGAAATCCTTTATGTTGACTTTGATCCACTTCCCGGTATCCAATTGAGCTGAAATTTTGCTTACATGTGTAAATCGTATGACGTTGCAATATTATTAACTTTCTGAGACCAACTTCCAATTCATAGGGGACCGTCCTCCGTCTAATACATAAAGCAATAGAAAGCATCAGAAGCAACTCTAATCTTCACTTTGGAAGTCCGCGATGCCAAATTCAACCTGAGATCGTTTACTTTACTCTATTGCTTCCGAGCTTTGTTTTTACATTTCAAGGATGAAAAAAAGGTGTTTTCCAAAATCCAAATTTCCACTCGCGTTTTACGTTTCAGACCTTCCTGAACAATTTGGTTCCGTGTCTGTCTGTCTGTCATGAAATCCTTGCCGCAGCCATAACATATACATTTTTCATCCGGTTTCTATGAAATTTTCAGGGATTGTGCGGATTGGGATGTAGATGGTCCCCAATGAAAATCACTGCACCCGGACTACTTCTACTAGCCGCTGCGCATGCGCAAACGTGAAATCCTTGTAACAGCCATAACTTCTACATACAGTTTCCAACAATAATCAGAGATTGTGCGGGTTGACGTGTAGATGGTCCCCTACGAGGGTGATGCAAGGTACTTAGACATTGATGTTTTGAGATTGGCTAGTATGCATCGGATCATCTATAGAGTCGGGTTACGAGGAAGCTATGTGCCACACCCACTTGGCAGACGTTTTCAATTGTTAACCAGCCTTCGAAGAATAATTTCGAAGCAACGCTCATTTATCCACATTCCATCAATAAAATACCAATATCGTGATTAAGGTGGAAATAACAACGCCAAAGAGAGATCTTTGAATTCGTTCATTAACATGAGAATTTACAATAATAATAAAACTTTGTCAAAACTTCTCGTCAATAGGTACTTTCTATTTTTAAATAATTTATTAATAAATTATCTCTTCCATAATTTTACAACATCGGAAATATGTTTCGTAATATAAGTCTATTAAAAAAGTTTTTATATTTTACAACATCTTCATAATTTCTTCCCGTTAAACTTCAGTAAACATTTATTTTTTCAAATCAAACTATTTGGACAGGCTTCTTAGGTAGAATTTGAACTTAAATTGTAAGGAAATCAATCATCGAAGACCCTCGCAGCAACAGCGAGCCTGCTCCAGAATTGTTGAGTTCACTCGTTTCAAACGTACTTTACGCGATCTTGAGGTGCAGAACTACCTGCTTACTGTGAGGTTGCGACTCTGTGGGCTCGTTGCTGCGAGGTCTTCAATTGGGCTGTCTTAGGTGTAACCCAACTGTCTAGATGCTAAGTACAGTAACAACGAAATGTGCTCAACAAGTAATAAAGTCTGGCGAAAAACAACTTCAATTTACGACGAATTCAACAAGCTTTCAACGGATGAAGAAATATGCAGGCATCGAAGCCCGAAACATATAATCTGTGCAAGAACTTATCGAGTAGCAAGTATAAAATACTACACGTGGAATCTAGCATGATAGTTCACTGGGCAAATGAGAAAGTAGAAAGTACCGGATTCGAAATTGTACTAAGTGAGAGGTCTGATCAATATGTTCCAGGACTGGTTGATTTGGCATTCAGTTTCTGGCATAAGTAAACTTTATTTTTTATATTTATTGATGTATCATCCTCCATATTGGCTTTACAGGTGTTCTTGGGACTTGTAGGTACCGATGAGTGTAATGCCTCCCTCTTCTGTACCCCTTTAAAGTTAGGGCTATGGTATAAACCTCAAACAAAAGTAGAGGGTCAGGTGCCAATTCAATGCCTCTGAGTCGGGGATCTGAGGATAGCAGGAATACCAGGCTTGCTACTCATCCCAATCGCCAGTACCACGGGAGAGGGGAGCCCCAGGCTACAGACATACTGACCCTGGTCACAGTGTCGCATCCCTCCCCCCAACCACCTCACAGTTGAGGTTGGAATCGTGGTGGTGGTGGTTGAGCATACCCTGCTTCATGGTCTTGGACCTTGGAGGCTTCATCAAGGAGTAAGTTGGCATCCCAAAAGGCACATTCCCTGACATTGTCTCTGGGCATGTGAGTTCTACTTTCAACTCGGGCACCAACCTGTCTTGTTGGAAAAACTTCTGCTATAAAGTTTGGCCTAAACTGTGGTGTTAAGACAAACAGTAGACGATCATGGCCAATTCTCCTGGGGCACAAGAGTGGTGACATGCTTCCACTCTCTCCACTTCCCACACTGG
Source organism: Apolygus lucorum (assembly GCA_009739505.2). Taxonomy (NCBI): domain Eukaryota; kingdom Metazoa; phylum Arthropoda; class Insecta; order Hemiptera; family Miridae; genus Apolygus; species Apolygus lucorum. The sequence continues at coordinate 61,970,615 of CM019180.2, forward strand.
GTGGTGCGAGGTTTGTCCGCCATCTTGCAGACAGAGGAGGGAGTATGGAGGCAGTCCTGTATGGAGCTGCTCTCCTTTAATCCAAATAGTAGATATTCAAGCCATAGGTAGAGATGGTGGCCACTCCTTCCCGTCTCCAAAGGGTAATCTCTGCACAGGGGACTTGTCAGGGGATGGGAGGCGGTGAGGGTGTAAATAGGCTAGGGCCACCCACAATCCTGAGCTCCCTGAACTTCAATGGCTGGCAAGTGATCCATCAATATCTTCATATTCATTAGAATATCCAACTCTTTTGAAATCTTGCTTAATCACAAAGCTCTCCAAAAACGCCTTCCGCCACTTCTGAAATACTCAATTCACTACTTCACTGGGTCTCCAAAGGGAAACTATATTTTCACTGATGGTTCTGTTGGTGGTAGTAGAGCAGCTTGTGTGTTCTATGACAAGACAAATAATCTTGCAAAACAGTTCCGTCTGTGGGAATATTCTTCAATTTTTTCTACAGAAGGATATTCCATTATGAGACCACTGGAACATGCCTTGGGACTATATGACAACAGACCATACATTGTAATTAGTCCAGACTCCCAAAGCGTTCTCCAGAAACTTCAACACAAAGGTCCTTCAACGAAACTCGGCCACACAGAAATCTCCACCCTCCAGTCATCCTCAATACTAGAAATCAGTTGGTGAAGTTCATCTGGATTAGAGGCCATAAAAACATCCTTGGAAACTCAATTATGTTTGGATCAAGAAGCCCGAGAAGCTTGACACCTTCCAACGAGCGTGTGTCAGCCTCCCTGGTTCCCACTCACCAACCTCAGACGTCGCCTTTCACCAGCTCAGGTGAGCGCCTGGAGAAAACACTGTGTTGAGCACCCGGAGGGTAGTAGAAAGAGTTGTAGAAAGAGTTGTTCTCTCCTCCACCAGAAAAGTGCTGGAAACACGAAAGGGCTACCGAATTCCGGTTCGTAAGAGATTAGACTAACCCGGAATGAGGAAGGAACGGAGACCCCCTGAAGACCGACCACTGGAGAAGCGTTCTGATTGGTTGATGCTCTGAGGCGTGGTCTATGTTTAACCCATTCAATGCCAGCGTTGTCATATCACAACAAGCCAACCTGTCCCGCCGAGCCGGTGTTGTCATATGTCAGCGTCTCCTTTGAGGATTTTTCAGTCCAGTCGAATAGGTGGCCTGTTGCCAAAAACCACCCTAATGCTTCTGGTTTGCCACGAACGTCAAGAGGAGGGTCCCCCCCACCACCAGAAAGAGTAGTCTGGGAGAAACCCGGTTTCAGGGAAGCGTTTTGCCAGTTAATGTGAAGCACAGTTTGCGGTCTCTTGGATACGCGGCCTGGGGCAAAATCGGTGGACTCAGTGCTGGCAGTGAATGGGTTAAAGGAGAAACTGGAACTTTTTGATCGGACCTCGTATGTTACAAATGAAAATTGTATCCAATCGAATGAGAAGCTCTGTCAGCATTTGATTCGTTAAATCTAAAAAAAATGTTGCTACGTTATTTGCGTCAACTCCAAGATCCAAAACTTCCGAGACAATCAGTTTTTCTTCTCTATTTATTAATTTGTTTCAAATATACGTTTTCAAAAAAGAAACTTCATCTACAAGGCCTTTGTAATGACAATAAGCTCTATACATTTTATCTGCCGAATACGCTTGAAATTCAACTACCAAGATTATTACCTATACAATTACAATACTGGTGTATGTACAAAGAATGAAAAAAACCTATATACACAAATAAAACGTATCAATAAAATAAATTATCGTTTTATAAAATAAAAAATCACGCAAAAAATCAAAAGCACCGTTTAAAATGGAAGGAATTGGGGGTACAAATTATAATAAATAATGTGATGTGAGAACGGACGAAAGACGTTAACAATTACAAAATAAATAGGCCAATTTCGTTAAAGCTTCGCTAGTCTCTACGAACAGAATCGTCATTAAGTACCCGTCGATTAGCGGATTTCCAGTTCGACACCACAATAATTGTTATTCTTACAGTATTAAGTAGACATTTGCACTTTGAATTCCTTTTGAGCAGGAAAAAACTGGTTCGCTAAATGAATTTCAACAATAGTGGGGGGGGGGGGGGGGGGGGGTGGAGCGAGGCACGTCTGAACAAGTGAGCTTCCTTTAGAATCTAGGTCCGTACACATCCGACACACTGGGGAGTATTTTTGTTCTTCTCGTATTTTAATGAAAACGTGGAAACAATAAGGCTAGAGCGAGCACACATCGATGCTAACCTATCCAAAAAGAACACGTCATTACTGACCAATGAAGCATCGGCATTCAGCTAAAAAGTCTCCATGGAAAATGACAAATTTGTTTTCCCAAGTTAAGAAAACTTCTTTCACAGCACATCAAATAATAAGTTTATTAATAATTATGAGAAGAGAAATACGGGAAGTACAAAAACACTCCAATAACTTCCCTAAATGACGTATTCTCGAAAAATGATTTGAAAAATAATATAATAGATTGTAACAAGTTTATCTAACGATAAAATGCATAAATTTCCGGTGGCACATGATTTAGAAGGCATTTCGAAATGGATGCCTCCTTCTTTGGCTACTTGGTGCGCTCGGAGGAGCGGAGACGAATTTACCTCAAATGTCGGAGTCGGTTTCGGATCTCGGGCGACCGAAGTTACGAGTGATGGATTCCGACATGCTCCGAATATCCGCCAAGTTGGTGAACTCACCGGGCGTCACTTCGCTCCGTCGGTTGTAGTACCTGTCAAACAGGGAGACACCGTCAGTTCAAATCTCTCACGTTATGAGGGGACTCGATGAGAATTTACATCTAACACACAGTTGAACTGGAGATGGGGGATAAATATCAAGATGGCAGTCAACCACAGGCTCTATTGTATACATTTTTGGGGAATGGGCAACTTCCAGGGGTCAATTCCCACTTTTCTTACGACGAGTATAAATATCCCACTGAATAACTGAAATCAGGGGTTTGATAACAAAGGTTTGTCTTGAGAAGCAGTGCCGAGGCGTTAGTTACTGTTTGCAGATTGAAAGAATGCGGATGGCTTAGTGAGTTGTCCTTGTGTATTACAGTCCCGAAAACATCCTCCTTCTTCTACCTGCCACTCAAGCCAGGAAATAATGTGACCGAGGGTTGTTGACTACCGACCAATGATGAAGAGGAAGGATTGATTTATTACAGACCATTCGCGTACTTTAAGGCAGTGGTTCCCAATTCCATACACGGTGTCTAGTATTGAGATCGACCAAACTTCAAGGATCGATCGTACAACTAATTTAAGTAAGAAAATGTATCGAAGCTGAAAAACTGACATATTGCCGCTGGAATCATGAAAATCGAACAATAATTGCCAGAAAAAAATGGGAAAAACCGTAAATTCAGTTATGTTTTTTCCATAAAATGTAGCTAAATTTGAAATTTTCGAGGATTTCAGAAATTCATTAGTGCATGGGCCTTGGGAATTGAAAAACTGAAAGATTGTTGGCAATGGGGTATTTCAGTAAATTTTAAAACATTTTTTTTTTAAAGAGTATGGCTCAGGAATGACGGTAATTGGGTCTGTTCGTCGAGAAAATGTTTTTAAAAAATCAGAGAAGCTAAGGAAAGTTGAAGATTTGAATGGTGTGACGTAGCTAGCCAATCGTGACGTAGCTAGCCAAAACTGTCTTTGAAAAAAGTATCCATGCACAGAGAAGTGATGAAACCCTTGGAGGACCTCTTGGATACTACAAAATACTACTCACACACACGCGAGCGGCATAAGTGTGTGTGCATTAAGGGAGGCCCGCCTTTTTTTCTCTTTAATTAATTTTTCTACCACATGTTATAGTTTCGTTGGGCTTAAAGTTGTAGTACATAGGTTTTCAAGAGTGCTGAATCCAAATTTGAGGTCAAAAACCTGAATTTCCGACCCACCGAAATACCCCATTATTGTTCAATTTTGATGACTCCAGCGGCAATATTTCAGTTTTTCAATTCCCAAGGGCCTTGCATTAATAAATTTCTAAAATCCTTTAAAATTTAAAATTTAGGTACAACTTTTTAAGGGTTTGCCCCTTCAATTTCGCGAAATACTGACCCGGAACGAGGAATGAACAGCGACCGACTGAGATCTCCCTTGTTTTCCCAAGTTTTTCTTCAATTTCAATTTTTTTTTTTCGTGTTTTTGACCATGTCACTAAAATTACCAGAACTACCTTAATTTACCGTAAACAAGTAAAAATAAGGGCAGAAAGGACATAAAATTTCCCATTTTTCTAGTGCCTGCAAAAAATTATTTCCAGTAAAGGACGGTGCTTCTTTCAAATTTTGCTTTTTTCAAATGAAGAGTAAACCTGAAGGGCAAGTGAACTCACAATCGAGATGGAATTCTTTCCTAACAATTGGCTGAGAGGAGGGGCTCTCTAACTCATTATGACTCGAGTTGCTCAATGCCCAAATTACAAAGGTCTGAGATATGGAGGCTCGGCCCTTTCCCCAGCCTGACAACCTAAGATTTTGGAACAGGGAGTCGTCTATGTTAGCAGGTATACCCTTTGAAAAATTGGCCAGCCGCATTCTTTATATCTACTAACAGTACTGTACACACCCATTTTTGCCTGTCTGGAGAAACTCAAAACCGGTTGTGAGGATTTCAGAACAGCAAGTTCGTTGTTCGGGGAGGGAGTTCAGAACTGTTAAGAACCACTTCTGGAGTGGTTCTATATTTTCGTCAAAACTTACAGTTCCTAACATCTTGGAACTGCTACTCAGGACAAACCTTTGTTATCAACACCCTGATTCCAGTTATAGCTTTCCTATGGGGAGTGAGGTTTCAAAGAGTGTGCAGTATACGTTCGGCCTGGAGTGAGAGCCGGACGGAGAATGTGGGTTGGTTGGTGCCATCAACTCACGTTAGGCTGCCACTGAGCCGAAAGCAATAGCGTATATTTTTGGAAGACTCCAGTCCCGATAGTTCGACAATTCGTCGTACCGTGGTCGACATCTGCTCTGTTTGTTATTGGATTAATTAATTATGGTCATTAGTTATTGGAAAGCAACGGGAAATGAACAGAATGTAAGGTTAATGTGAATTAGAAGATAAGTAGATATTCCAGAAAAAGAATCACATCAATATTAAACTTAAATTAGAAGAAACTTAGGTAGATGAGATGGGGTCGTGTAGCACCCAAATGAAGACACACAAATAAGAAATTCACATGAATTGAACACCCAAACAGATCAAAATGTGAAAACAGAAGCTCACAGGAGCGGTGTGCAGTAGTTTTGGGACGTAATGAAATGTGAGGAGAAGGTATGACACACAAACACTCAAAGCAATGTAAATACTGGATCCAATCAGTGTACGAGACATTACAAATGTTCAACCCTGTGACATACGAATAAAACGTTTAAAATAAAAAGGAGGGGGGGGGGGTAAGTATTGTGAAAAAACCAAGACGATTATCACGGTTTAAAGGTCACTCAAAGGTTGAGGTAGCCTTTGGAGAAGCAGAATGGAATAAGGCGAGGAAGGATCACTTCATAGGCGGATCATCGCTGCTCCCAGCTGTGCCATATCTGAAGGTGTAACAGAACTAATAGGCTTCATGGACGTTATTGACTCTTACATCGAGTCTTATTAATAACTTCATCTATAGGGCTCTGCTGTGATCAAATGCCCATTAACTTCCCTCGATCCTACAGACTGCGCCACTTTGTTGTATCATCAAAATTAACTTCCCTCGATCCTAATGACTGCGCCACTTTGTTGATCATCAAAATTAACTTCCCTCGACTGGGGATCAATCTCCAATCTTTCCGACTAAACTATGTTTACATTCCGGAGTAGGAGGTTCTTATCACTGAGCTATGGACTTTGAATGGACAGAAATGAGAAGAGATATCTGATCACAACATTTCTGTTGAGCTGCTTCTCATTTGTGGGGCGTCATTCCAGCAAGCTTTTCAACCTTGAGTGAACCTTCCTTTCCTTGTTCCACAATTCCGCTGTCTGAATCTGAGCTAATGAATCGTTTGCTAAGAACAATTTTTACATTCCCAAGTTCCACATCCACAGTGTGATGGCCAAATGCTTCCATTTTAGATCTCCAGAATCATCACATCAACATACAAGGAGTTCAGAGAGTCCTCTTCCTGTTCTCAAGGACACATCAGAGAGAAGCACTATTCTCCAACGCTGAATCACGAGGTCACTTCCATTTTCATGTTGGCGCAGTTTTACATGGTCATTCATTCATTTTTGACCCTGCCGTAGCCGACCCAAAGCCCCTGACGTGACCCAAACCAGAAAATGGAAGTGACCTCGTGATTCAGCGTTGGAAAATAGTGCTAAGTCATGCGTCACACTTGAAGTTTAGCTAAAACTAAAAATGCGCGCATTTCCTGGGTTGCGCATCTTTGCACGCTCCTAGAACCTGTTGCGCGCAGTAAAAAAACAAGAATCCGAATTTGCAATAAAAATGGGGGTTCCTATTTGAAATTATGAAGTTGACTCGCGTTGCGCGCATTCGTGCTCACGTGCAGAGCTCGGAAGTGTGATATTTGAATTCCTCGTAACAGCAGCAGTTTTTTCTAACCCACATATCAACGGAGATCGGAGTATCCATTGAGACGTGACCACCATGGAGTGAAAGCAGCCATTTTCTTCATTGTAACGTCGTATTGTTGTCGTTATAATAGGGAGTTGTCTGCAAAATTGTGGTCACTAGTGCGGTTACGAGCTAAGGAAAATCGGATTAAGGGGGGTCTCAGTCAGTCGCCATTCCTTCCTCGTTGCGGGGTTAGTCTAATCTCTAGTGCGCTCCCCCCCCCCCCCCCCACGTTCCGGTCTGAAGCCTTCTCACAGCTGGAATAACTGACACTAACCAAAAATTTTGTGGCACAACTAGACTACATAATGGTAACTGGCATCTAAGAAAAATGCCTCATACGGCGGACAGACAGATTTTTGGATTCTACAAATTTTGAAACATAAACCATCAAATTTTGTGGAGATAAACAATTTGTTATTCTTGCTCGATTCCAGTGGTTTATTATTGAAAATAGTTAACCAGAATGTTGGTTTACAGCTTTCAACTCGCAAGTCGCTGTTTTCATCCTCAGCTCACAGTCCGAGAATGCAGTGAGATTTCCTACACAGCAGGTTAAAGCCAGGTTGGCTGTAACGAGCTAGTCTACCTGGCGAGATCCTACGTCACAGGGTGGTTAGCTCGCTTCCGAGGCACAGTTGGCACGTTCCTTCGTGCAAAGCCGTCAGCCCATCAACGAGCTAGCGGCCATTCATTTGCAGAAAACTCTATTCTAGTACCGAGTAGCAAAATCGCATTGTTGTTGGGAAGGGGGGGGGGGATGTCTAGAGGTCAAAGTGTCGTTTTCAATTGAATAATTTCCAGTTTGTACACTTGCTCAATCCAAGAGTCCAATTTTGGGTTTGAGACCGAGGAGAGAATGGAAACAACAATTTTACATAATATGAGATTTCCATACACTAGAAACAGAAATCTTAGAATTAGGATTCCTCAGCACAAAGCAATTCTTCTGGTAAGAAATTCATCTTCTACCATGTGGTGTCAAAAATCAGTAAAACAGTTGTTTATACGAGTAGAAATAAACAAATAAGTACCACAGGGTCTCAAAAGAATTTAAAAAATTATAAAAATAAAGATATGTCAAATCGAACTCACAACTACCTTGTGGTTAATATTTCCCAAAATGGTTTCTACATATTGGCGATCGGTGAGACGGGGATGGCTGTCGTACTGCTAGTACGCGCATCGCCCTACAAACAACAAACAATTGACGAGGACAGACAGAAACAAAGAAACAAAGTTGAAAACCAAAATCAAGTTTAAAAACATAAAATCGATACGGGAAAAAAATGCGGAAAATACTTGTGTGTATGCGATGCACTGTGCGTGGGGCGAGGGAAACACCAACAATGTTGCGATGTGGTTCGGTGGCGAGTGTTTTACGTGTTCAAGAAAGCCTAGAAATTATTTGGGAAATTGTGGAAATTGAAGCGCGATGTGGTTGTAGCGTCAAAATTTAGGATGTTTGGGCTGAGAAAAGCTGTTAAGCTGACACGCGCGTATTTTACTAACATGTGTGCGGGATAGGCTGATTATAGTACTACTGAATACGCCAGTGCTGAAGGGAACTAAGTGCAACTAAGTACAGTTTTGAGTTTTCCTGGGCAAGACTCATAACATGGTGTTGAAAGGACTGAGTTCTCGCGTTGGTAAGACATGAGTATTTTTGTAACTTCCCACGTAGCCACAACGAGAAACGTGGAAAAGAGCAGCTAGAGCGAGCACTCGCAGATGCTAACCTTCCCACGGAAATCCTGAAGAAGTGATCTCCTGTAGTTACGTTGAAGGGGACTCAGTCGGTCACCGTTCTTTCCTCGTTCTGAGTTAATATTTCTCTTAAGAACCGGCTGAGATTATTGGTAGGAGGGGGGGTAGCCAGAGCGCTGATTCCGATGAAAAAATTCACGTTTTTCCGCATTCAAATGCAGATTTCTGTGATAACTCACTTTCAAAATAAATTTGACTAGACCGTTGGAAAGCTGGGATGTGTGGATGCACATCTTTTGGGCTTACAAGCAAAAATTCTGCTTCACAGAATTGCAAAAATTGCTGGATTACAGAACCCTATGAGCGTTTAAAACAAGTTGAGATTTCCAAGATTTTACTTGAGATTTGAATTTTTCGTTTCAAGTCCAATTTTCACCCGTTTTTTCAATTTAAAATATATGTTTTTTCCTCATCAAGGAGATAAGAAATTTTACGCTCTTGTCGAAGGTGTAATCAGATTCGAATTTGTCATGAGTTATAGCCGTTTTATGGAGATAAGATCGAAAACACGAAAAAATCATAAAAGTGAAATAAGTTGAAAACGATGCCTGTAAAAGAGGCATTTTTTGGTGGAAATGAGCTCTAGAATCGATTCCTGGCCTCTGTTACCTTCACGAAATGTAACACCTTATATTTATACTAGCCGAAGAATCAGGGAGCAAGAACCACACCGAAACATTTGCTCTGGTGACGTCACAAGTTTCAAGTTTTCAACCACTCACGGCTGGTCAAAAATAAACGGGCTCATAAGTGCGATCACAATATTGAACAGTATTTTTCATTTAAGAAGACGAGTGAGTTCGATTCCTACGTGCTTTCTGTGAGAAAGTGAAATTGTGCTCAAGAAGATGAGCCGATTTTCGGCAAAATATCGACCAAGTTGAGTTAGTGTTGAAAGAAATCCTCATACCGCAACAAAGCTTGGTTTAGTTAGGCGGAGTAGTGTGTGTTTATTTAGTTAGTAGCGTATTTTGCAAAGCTTCTGTAAAAAGCAATAGAAAAAGAGTTCATAAGCTGAACAGCGAGAAGAATAGCTGGAACAAAACGAGCAATGACGGAATATGTACAAAAAATAAAGAAAATCGTGAACAAAAAACCCACAGAAACCCTCAAACAAGTAAGGAGATGTCGGGGAGTACAAATCAGGATAAACTTGATCATGGTTCCTTTAAAACAGGAATATAATCGAACCTCGACACTGGTGGTAGCAAAAAGATCAGATTTCAAGGGATCAATGGGGTGTGCGCTTGGGTCGGAAAAACTGTTTATTGTTATTTTAAATCTAAACTAGACCTCATTCTGAGAATTTTGACACCAGCCGTTCTCTTTTTGGATGAGTAGATCTTTTTCTATGATTTTTCAAAGTTTCGAATGTTTATGACGTCACGCGCCCCTCCCGCCTGGGGGACCCCCCAACCCACTGTGACGTCATAAACATTCGAAACTTTGAAAAATCATAGAAAAAGGTCTTCTCACGCTAGAAGGTCGCGGTAGGTGTCAAAACTCTCAGAATGAGGTCTACTTTCGATTAAAAATTTAAAAGCAAATCAGGCGCACCCCCATTTGGTATTAATGGCAGTATTCACAAACGTACACAAGCACAGAGTACAGCCAGAAGGGATGCTTCAGGAAATGTACGGTATAACTTTCAAGCTAAGTTCATAAGAGTAAAAAAGGCAGGCGCTCTCAGGATTATTCTCCTGTCAGGACTGGGACAATAGAACAGCCGACATTTGGATAAGCAGAGATGACCTTTACAGCTGGCGCCAACCAACTCCCAGGGTCCAATTCACTTAGAAAGGACGCCGAGCAAAATTGTGAGGCAGACGAGACGCAGATGTGGCAGAGACGAGACCCGTGCAATGGACACATATGGAAGGGGCAGGGGTGAAAGGACGTTTTTGTGAATCCAAGCTTCTTACACTCCTGCTCAAAATTAGAGCACCACCATCCATTTTTTCGTTTGTCTCTTCCCTTCTTCCCTTATAAATTTTGTGTCCTGGACTGGCCAACAAGAAGCAAAGACATGAATCCGATAGATCATGTTTGGGACTTACTGAAAAGAATAATTCGAGCCAGAGATCCACCATCAGACAATCTTCAGGAGCTGGAAACAGCAGCGAAAGAGGAGTTGGACAATATCTCTCAGGAGGATATCCAAAACTTGATTAGAGGTATCTTTCGAAGGCTCCAAGCCCTCATCAGGTAATACCAAGTATTGAAAAGCTAAGCTGGCATAATTCAACCCTTTTTCTTCACATTTAGAATTTTTTAAATTTTTCCACAAGAAATACATTTTTCTTTAATTTATTAAAAAACATATTTTTTCTCGAACTTGTGCCTTTTTTGGTTACCTTTTTCTTTCTGTGTTTGCAAACAATGTGTGTAAATGGATAAAAACACGACAAGCGAAAAAAGAAGGGGACAAACGAAGAAATAGATGGTGGTGCTCTAATTTTGAGCAGGATTGTATATGCCACCAAAGACGGTGAAGAAATGTGGCGGGGGCAGAAGGGGTGCTGTCTGCGTCCCTTCTTCTCCATATTGTATCTTATTTGTCCGTTGCACCTTACCCTGTATTGTACCTTGTCACACTGAAGAAGCTGAGATACAAAAAGTATCTCCAATTAGTGTACAAGTTCAGTGGCAACATCACAGCACTGCCTCCCACTAAGGCTGCAGCCACACAACATTCATTGAGTGTACTGCCAGGTACAGCAGTGGATGGGCGACCTGCTGCAGTAACCTCACTCTCCCAGATTCATTTGTAGGCGCCCCCAAAGATAGTACGGGGCTATACAGTTTGTATCTCCAAGCGATACACCCTGGCCGAAGAGGTAGGGCCCTGGGTTCTCCCTAGTTACTTCTTCAATCGCCAGTCGGGTTCAGGACGAGCCAGTGAGCTGACCGCAAGGGGAGTTTCGGTGGTCTTGTACTATCTAGAGCTATGTAATCTATATATAATCCGTTATGAGCCAAGTTATTGTAGAATACAGTTGTTTCTTTATACGCGAGTGATTTATGATCCTGACAACCAACTGGAAGAAGAGGAAATACCGGAGAATGGAATAAGAGGTATCCCATCTCCACCACATTGATCGGCCAACTTTCGTGGGGTTGAGAAAATAGCTGCCAGGCTACCTGTGGGTATGCAAAAGCTTGATCCGCTCAAACTTTGCAAGGTGAGTGAGGGAACTTGCCTGAATACTGATGATATTCGCACATAGAAGTCCTCTATGAGAAATCAAATCATTTAGTTTTGGGACTTATTGTGATCTTCCAAAATTTTAAGTGGCATCTAATAAGTGATGTGTTCACGAATAGAACGTAAATGTATTATAGGTCTCATTCAGTTATCACTGTATGTTTTCAAAGATTACTATTCTGGTTAATCCGCTCAACCGGGAGAAGCGCGGTTCCGAAATATGGATAAATAATCAGCTGATAGCGCACCTCACTGGCGATCGTCCAATCAACTATAACGACCCGATCAGTTCTGTGAATTCTGTTCGTTTTTTTTAGAATTTATACTTTGTTTTTCTACCTTGGTCTTAATTTCTCTTTTCATTGACAAATCAACCTTCTTCAGTTTATCCAGCAGATCAGACGTCAGTAGTATATGGGTCACTTGAGTCAACAGTACTGCCAACACACTAGCACAAAGATTGTATTATGGGTGTGATGTTGGTAGCCCTGATTTGTCCCATAATTGGTTCACATGGTGAAGTTATCTACCATTTCTGGATTTAGAGTACCAACCAACATTTTAAACCTTGATCCATTCCATTACGTCATCAGAAAAGACTTATGTGGTCAGATAACTTCACCATGTGAACCAATTATGGGACAAATCAGGGCTACCAACATCACACCCATAATACGATCTTGACATTTTTGTGCTAGTGTGTTGGGAGTACTGTTGACTCAAGTGACCCATATATTACTGACGTCGCATGGAGCAGTCGTTCTTGTGACAAACTCTCGGAAAACACCCTAACGAACAGGGCTCATGAGCTAAGCACTGAAGTGGGCCTACACCAATCAATGCTTATCCTTTGAAATGCTCGTACGTTTGTGAATAATTTACCATTAGAACGAAATGTAAAACATGAGACAAGATTATGGAAGGTTCAGTAGGCTATACATGTGTTACCCTACTAATCAATCTTTAAATCAAAGATTGTCTAGCGGTTGGTGGCTATATTTTAAATAAATGGTTCACGATTAATTAGGATGGAGGAATGAAGAAAATACTGTTGAAAAAGAGAACCACAAAACTCAGAAAACGAACGAATTTTTTTCAAGTTAGATATTCCAGGAGTCGTGTAATGAAATCCGGAGGGCTGAGATGACGATTCCTACCTGTAATCGTCCTGGTAGTTGCCGTCGTATTCCGAGTCGTAGAGGGCAGACAAGGAGTCCAGCGACAGGACTGCGTCGGAATCGAGGAGGCGAGAAGATGCTCGGGAGCTCAGCGATGTGTTGTCCCCGTCGTCTCTGTCGTTACCGTCGAAGACAGAATTCACGTCTGACAGAGCACCTGATAGAACACGCGAATTAAGTAGTGATTCTAGTGATTAGTGATCGTGAGAGAAATAAAACATATTGTTTAGTAATGCATGCATTCCAGGGGACGTCCCATTGGATAAGCATTAGGTCAATGGGGTATTTCGGTGGGTCGGAAATTCAGGTTTTTGACCTCAAATTTGGATTCAGCACCCTTGAAAACCTGTATACTCCAACTTTTAGCCCAATGATACTATAACATGTGGTGGAAAAATTAATTAAAGAGATCACACGTTTGAAAAAGGCAGGCCGCTATAAATGCACACACACTAGGCAAGGACTACGCTGCGCGCCTGTGTGAGTAGTATTTTGTAGTATCCAAGAGGTCCTCCAAGGGTTTCTGTGCATGGATACTTTTTTCAAAGACAGTTGGCTAGCTACGTCTCGATTGGCTAGCTACGTCACACCATTCAAATCTTCAACTTTCCTTAGCTTCTCTGATTTTTTAAAAACATTTTCTCGACGAACAGACCCGAAAAAAAAAAATGAAAAAATTGACTGAAATACCCCATTAATACCAGTTGGTATTAGCAAAAAAAACTATTCACTCGATGTAATTTATCAAGCATTTTAGACAAGAAATAGTGACCCCCCCCCCTACCGTTTTCTACCATCACATTTCTAACGGCACGGGAGCCTCGAATTTGAAGAGCATTTTTAAAAACCGTGACCTACGACACCCAACATGCGAATTCGAGTTCACTCCCCCCCCTCATCCAGTGGTGCCGGTCTAGCACCAAAGCGGAAATACGTCGTAACGTTGAACTTTCATCAATTTGTCGTGGTAGGCAGTCCGTCCGGCAGTCAGTTCATTTCCGTATTCGAGGTGAAACACAAAAAAACAAAAAAAAAAAAAAACATGAAATATGCGGTTTATGGTGCCCTGGCACCCAGGTGGCACTGCTATTAGTTCAATGGGGGTACAGAAAATACTAATTATTCTTCATAATAATAATAATAATAATTATTATTATTATTATTCATTTCATGAATTATTCATGAAAATTCGTAGGTATAATGAGAATTTTACCTCAACTTCAAAGCTTGGGTACAATTAGTAAGCTGTAATAGAACCGAAATATAGGAAAATCGGATTTTTTGTGACCCCTTAAAATTTAAATTCGAAATTCCAGCGACGTAGTGCACAAATAGATAAATGTTTTTTGCAGATTTGGATTTAGAATGGTCTAAAACGGATTACTGTGTGGTTATTTTTTTTCTATTGAGTGTTGTCCAACTTCACCCCAGATCGATCGCATAAGGACGCCCAAGTCTTACTGTGGGACGTCCTAAAAAGAGTGGAGTAAATTGGCTACTTCGTTACATCAAGTTTTGACAATTACACCTCAAGATGGCGGCCTTCAGCAGCAGCGCACTGATTTTGGAAACGTTCTGCTGCTTTTCGGCATACACGTGCAGCTATCGCTTTTATTTCCTCAGTGATTTTCACTTTCAGTTCTTTGGTGAGGTCGATGTTTAAACGCTTTTTGCTAAAGGTGGCCCCAAAGGAAAAAGTCGCAAATGCTCAAATCAGGTGAACGCGCCAAAGACCAGTCACGCGGGAAACATTTGCCTCAATTTGACCAATGAAACGAAGCTGTATGCGATGTAGCTCCATCCTGTTAGGCCAGGGGTTTATCAGATTAGTTTCCTCAGTTCTTCGAGTTCAGGTTCATAAAAGGTTTTCAGCATCGAACCACAGTGTTCTGAATTACCAGCCTTCGAAGAAATTAGGCCCAATGACCCCGAATTTGGAAACTGCACAACCCCCAGTCATTTTGAAAGTGTAGAGGTCTTTCGTGGGCATATCTAGGGATTTCAGCAGCCCAGTAGTGGAAACTTTGCTTGAAACAGCTCCAGAAATACAGGCTGCCATAGCCTAGGAATTGATTCTACGACTAATTTGTGACTTTTTTGTCTCGACTTTTTTTCATCCCCTTGAAATCCGACTTTTTCACTTTTAAGACGTTTTTCGTATTTTCGACTTTACACCATTAATACAGCCATAACTCCCTTGTTTCTAAGTCAAAATTCAAAAAGAAATTATACAGTTGGAAAGAGCGTTAAATTCTCTATTTCCCTAGTGGGGAGGATTCGGGGGTCTCCTCCGCCACCGCTCCTCTCACCCCCGAATCCTCCCGTCAAACCGTCGATTTCGTGGGAAAAAAAATCACGTTTTTTCTCAATCAAGCGAGGTTTGCTCCAATAATAAAAATATTGGAAACAATTCTGACCATACCGTTGGAAAACTGAGCTTTTGGGTCAACTTTTGGGGTTAAGCGGGAAATGAATCGGCAGTTTCAGAGAGGCTTATAAACGTTTAAAATAACTGTACATTTCCAAAATTTAGTCAATCGGGCTAATTTTTCAACATCTGAGACTTCTTTGAAGTTTTATTTAGCACTAGGGAGATAGGAAATTTAACGCTCTTTCTAATGGTATCGTAAAATTTGAGTCTATCTAGTAAATTGAAGGAGTTATCAACATTTTAATGATACAAGGTCGAAAACACAAAAACAATCTTAAAAGTGAAAAAAGTCGGATTTTAAGGTTAAAAAATTCAAGATACAAAAAAAAAGTCACAAATTAGTTGTAGAATCGGACCCTAGGCTACGGCAGGTGAGCCACACCCAAAACCTGCTACAGGTGTTACAGCCTGTATAGAAGTGAACCTCATAGAAAGTTTCAGAAATCGCCTCCATCAGTGTATCGCTGCTGAAGGGTGCTATCTTTCTGCGAATTTCAAATCTTCATACTGATTCAAAATAAGTTTCATTTTTCTGAATTGAGTGGTTTTGTTGTAGAACCTTTCAAAACGATTAATATCTTTTGCCCCACCCTTCATTATAGAAGGTATCAAATGTTTTGTAGTCATAAGATTGAGCAGCACTCCTGGAGTGAACCTGCACCAGTGAAGCTTCCAACACTTTCCCACTTTCTACACTGGGATAGAAGAGCAGTTCACCGAGTGGGCCCAATGAATCTCTACGCGATTGAGAGAAAAGCTGATCCAGTTCGTGGCCTACCTTCGGCGTCCGTGAGTCCAGTCTCGTGGACCATGGAAATATTGTCGAGAGCGGGGTCGTCCGTCGTGTAGCCGGTGCTTTCCCTATCACAGCCCAGAAGTGGCTCAGACGCAGCTTCCTCGTCGGACCACTCGCTCGCTTCTCCCGCCTCCGCTTCCTTCTCTTCTGCGAGCAACCTCCTCACTTCTTCCTCCTATGAACAAACGTCAACCACATAACACGGGAACATTCTCATTATTTATTTATTCTTGTAAAGCAACAAAACAACCAAAACTACTCTGGAATAAACTGTACCTTGCGAAACTGCAAACAAAAAATGAACAAAAACCTGTAATTCTGTCGAGACAACTGGGATTTTCTTGGCAAAAAACATCATTCAATAATAATTAATTTTGCGCCATTTTTTTCTTTCATTCGTCTGCTGACCAGAAGGGTTATGAGTTTTGTCATTCGTACCCAGCAAACCCAAAAGAGCCCCCCAGAGAAATTCCAGGTTCGTGGGGCTACCGGAGCGAATTCAGCACAACCAGCTGATCAGGGCCTAAATCTAACGCTTGAGTGCAGGTTAACCCTAATTGGACCATGGTGTCACTAGTGTCACCTAGAATATCTTGGGAATTTCACAGCTGTCCTGAAATGTCACCAGATTAACTCGATTTAAATTGCAGTTCAAGAATTAACGGATTACCTAAGCTAAATTTTATGAATAATTTTTTGTAAGTTATTAGACGTCAAAAAATTATGTTATACAAAAAAAAAATTTTGAAAAATTTTTCATCAATTTCTAAGGAAATTTTTGTCATAACTCTATTTTGAAACTTCCAATAGAAACAGGATCGATATTCGATATTTAGAAGTATCGGATCCAAATTATCGATATCCAGAAATATCGGATAGTGCAGTATCGATACTAAAATATCGAGTATCGGTACAAAAGTATCGATATTTTTAAATATCGAGTATCGATACCCATCCCTAACTCATTGCTTACTTACACAAGTTATTGATGACGAAGAAGCTATGTGCTACACCCACTTGGTAGAATACCCACTAACTGTACTATATCTCTCATATTTGGTAGGGCACTATGCAGTTCTGACGATGAGGGAGCTATGTGCTACCCCACTTGGTAGAATACCCTCTACATCTAACTGTACTACATCCCTCATATTTGGTAGAAAAACTCACATACTTGAGCATTCATAAACACGTTTGATGTGGCTCATGCAGGTTCTGAGCGAATAACCCATTATAATTTCCCCCTTTCTCATCCCTGCAGCACCTTTTAGTTATCGGAACCCCCTTCATATAGCATATCATTTTAAAGCTTACAATCAGACCTTCAATTTGATTATATATTCACAAATAGTTCGTCATCGACTCAGTTGGAAGTCACAGGGGAAGAAGGACAAATATTCCCGAAAACGGGAACCACGTTTTTCAACTTCTTTTACAAATTTTCGATACTTAAACAAAGCAAAATTAAATCTGTGTGAAACGGGACCACCACAGATACTGGTAGAACACATTTCAAAAAGTATCAGACAGATTGGTAACAGAATAAAAAACTCTGTTCAATTTCTCCCTTGCGAGGGAAAAACATTAAATCATGTTTAATGTTTTTCCCTCGCAAGGGAGAAATTAGATTGCCGATCACTCAGCTGATCAGTGACCACTCAGGCGCCTTCAGCATTCTCCATTGACCCTGCTTCTCAAATTTCAGCTTCCTGCGTTCAACAGGAGAGAAAATGGCCTTGGAGCTCACTCAGCTGATCAGTGACCATCTTGGTACAACTAGACCCCAAATGGAGCCGATATAACGTGGTAACTAAGAAATCGGTCCGTGGTAACTAAGAAAAAAAAGCGTTGCAGATTTGCGTGTCGGAATTCACAGAATGACCCCCAGCCCTAAAACATTAAACATGTTAAAAGAAAATACCTATAGAAAATAAAAAACACAAACGGTGGATACAGCTTTCGTACAAGTACGCAACCACGAGAGACATTTTATGTCTTATGTTTAACTAGCTGAAAAGCCTACTAAAAGCAGGCAAAGACTATTCCTCCGACTCTCCTCCCGCCCCCAACCCCTCCGACTCCTCTCGCCTCCGACTCCTCCCGCCCCCAAATCCCTCCGACTCCTCTCGCCCCCGACCCTTCCCGCCCCCAACCCCTCCGACTCCTCTCGCCACCGACTCCTCCCGCCCCCAACCCCTCCGACTCCTCTCGCCTCCGACTCCTCCCGCGCCCAACCCCTCCGACTCCTTTCGCCTCCGACTCCTCCCGCCCCCAACCCCTCCAGCCTACAACTCTCCCTCTGCCACGACCCCTCCGTGCATACGTACGTACGTACGTACGGTTGGCGTTTTATATAATTAGATAAATTGAGAGCTTTCCAATGAGTGGTGAACGATTTTTGTGGGGTGGAAAATGAGGAAGTTAGTTTTCCCTAGGAACGATTGGTTGTAAGTGAAAATCATCAGAAATTCCGCGTAACGCTCCCCGCGTGACGATTTTTCATTTATGTGCCATAGTAAAGACATAAAATGTCAAAAAAGAGCATAAATAAAAAAGTAAAATAACAATTTAATTTTGGTTACTCTAATGGCACTCTGAGACAGCTGTGGAGATCCAGAGATGTTTTCGGTGACACTAGTGATACCATGGTCCAATTAGCGTAAATGATTGATTTGATGTCTGCACCTGCAAAGTTCAGGATGGTTCCCAGCCCCAAGGTTTCCTCTATCTTCATAATATCTATCTAGAGTAATGTGGAGAAAAGAGTGGTTCGACCCACCTGCCTCTGTACCTCTTGAGCTATCCTTTTCTCTTCCTCCTCGAAATCCACGTTCTGGAGGTCGTCATCGTCCTCTTCCCGCTCGACCGCCTCCACAGCTACACCGCCGACCTCCAATTCCTCGTCACTGTTGGACCCCAAATACAAATAGTATAAACAATAACATTACGAAGAAAAAAGTCTTCACATTATCTAAATGACTTAAGAGGGTCTCAGTCGGTCGTCGTTCGTTCCTCGTTCCGGGTTAGTATTTCTCTCAAGAACCGGCGCTCTCAGTTTAAAAGTTGTACCTAAATTTGAAATTGTCAAGAACTTTAGAAATTCATTAGCGCATTTACCTAGGGAATTGAAAAACAAAGATTGCGGCTGAAATCATCAAAATCGAACAATAATTGCCAGCTAAAAGTGGGAAATTTCAATTCCCTAGGTAGACGCACCAATGAATTACGAAAATCCTTGAAAATTTCAAATTCAGGTACGACTTTTAAACTTCTGCGTCGGTTCTTGAGAGAAATACTAACCCGGAACGAGGAACGAAAGGCGACTGACGGAGACCCCCTCAAGGAAAGACAGTGATTTATGTTACTGATTTGGTTTGATGTGGCTACTCTTTGTGACATTCAAATTATAACAAATGGATCAAAAGCCATTGGATTTATAACGTAACAAGTTGTGAGACGATTGAACATCTTCAAGTTGTCTTAATAGATTATGAAAAAAACGGTTTTAGGTAAGAATTGTAAACGTTGGGAGGCATTCCAGATAGGAGTCCAATCTGAGGATATTATTACTTTACTGTTACTGGAAGATGTCATGCTGCTGAAATCTATGAGGGTTTTGAAGTATTTACACACGAATTTCTCCAGTTACAAAGTTCAACCGTACAAGCAGAATCCCTCTAAACCAGCCAGTTGGGGACTTGAGTTGACAATCTGAAAATCCCGCTAAAAGAATTTCAACTCCGAACCAGAAATCTCTGCCTTTCTGTATTCGTGAAGAAGAAGCTGACTATCTTTCATATGAACCTGGATTGTATTGAAAAAGTACGTTATTTCACTGTGGTAATATTTTATTGAATAAAGTTTAATATAAAATAATACGGGCGTACTGTAGGAACGTAGGCGAGGGCGCGAAGACTAGAAATTGCTGCGAGCGCTCATGTTTAGATTAAATTTTGGAGCACTTCAAAAATTCGAATTTTCAAATTTCTTATTCGAATTGATTCAGAGTTTGTTCTAGTTACAAAATGATCAAAAAATGTTTCCCTTTTCATCACCAAAAAACGCTGCAAATTATTACACAAAGGTTTATTATTTTTCTATATAGATCACCAGTCTGCAAAGAACTCGGCTTTGCCATTGTTACCACCATAGATACTTCCTAACTACCACATACCTACCTCACAATCAAGTTTATCTGGTAGAAATAAACGCTTCACATTCAGTACGAAGAACAGGGAGTTGAGGGTGCCTTCATGAGGAAGTTTGATTACTGGTTGCTAAGGAGGCAAAACTGAGTACAACTCGAAGAAACGAACAGCGATCGCGTTTTGGTCAGCTAAAATTTCAACAGAGATTAGACCTCTTTTGCGATTCACACTCGCGATTCTCATTTATCGTAAGTCCAACCCTTAAGTTCTCATAGGGAGCAAACGGTTGGTCCTAGAGAGCTCTAAGTGGTCTCATTCGATTCTAAAAATTCAATACTATCTTAAATCGACGAAAAAAACAATACCTTTATATCGAAATTTCTTGAGCTAGGGCGTTTTCAAAATTTCACCCCTTAGAAGTGGCTGACATCAACCAAAAGCTTAAGGGGACAACTAGACCCCAAATTTCATCAAAATCGGTCCATGGGGACTAAGGAAAGTGCGACGGACGGAAAAATGTTTTATTCGATTTTTGGATTTTACGAAGGTACTTTGAGACGTAAACCAACAAATTTTGAAGGGGGTTAAAAATTTTTTTCTAGGTCGCTTTCAAAGGTTCATTATTGAAAATTATAAACTGAAATGGCTTGCTGGTCCCCCGAATGAATTGAATCGCAATCATGTTATTATTTTTAGTTTCGCTAATAAAATTGAAAGTGATTCACGATCATGTTCTATACAACTGCCAACAACCAGTAAAAACATGAAAGTGAATCAATCGGATACAACAACCTCGAATCCCTGAGATGCTGCCAGAGTTCTCATCAGGGATAAAAGTTCTTCACCAAGATTCCTGCCCTCCATCCCCGCCGATGACGTTATTGGAATACACGAGTATTTTTCACTTCTAGAACCCACAGAGGATGTGGGTGGCAGGACATAGCGGAGTAATGGGAAATGAGAAAGCAGATGCGCTGGCCAGAAGGGGCTCACTAACCCCGGTCATTGTCAGCCAACGGCATTCCCAAATCTTCCTTTAGGGCGACCATAAACTGGTGGGTCACGAATGAAACCACTAGTAGATGGTCAAACCTTAGAGGACATGCTCTAAGCGCATGGTGGCCAAACCCAATCCCAGCGCCACAGAAGAGCTGCTGCGGCTAAGCCGCTAGGAAGTCAGGTTAGTGGTTGACCTGGTAACGGGCTTTACTCCACTCCGATTCCATCTCAACCGCATTGGGGTAAACCAGAATACAACCCTCCGCAGGCTGTGTGGAGAGGCCGAAGAAAAAGCCTCCCACATAATATTCGACTGCGAAATGCTATCAAATCGCAGGTTTCACCTCCTCGGGTCATCTACACCCATGGAGGCTTTTCCCAGCACAAATCTAGCCTAACCGCTACTGGCCCTTACCAAAAGGCTAGACTCTTTGACTAGGAACAGAATCCGCGGAGTAGCACAATAAGCCACTAGGTTTCAGCGCTTTGTGCTCCCATCACCCTGATCCGCGGATTCACCTACAATCTGTGGGTGCCTTCATGAGGAAGTTTGATAACTGGTTGCTAAGGAGGCAAAACTGATTACAACTCGAAGAAACGAACATCGTTTTGGTCAGCTAAAATTTGAACGGAGATCAGGCCTCTTTTGCGATTCACACTCGCGATTCTGATTTATCCAACCCTCAAGTCCAACCCTAAAGTTCTCGTAGGGAGCGAACGGTTGGTCCTACAGAGCTCCGCGTGGTCTCATTCGATTCTAAAAATCTAATCGACGAAAAAACAATACTTTTATATCAAAATTTTTTGAGCTAGGGCGTTTTCAAAATTTCAACCCTTAGAAGTGTCTGAATCAACCAAAAGCTTTGGGGCAAAACCAGACCCCAAATTTCATCAAAATCGGTCCATGGGAACTAAGGAAAGTGCGACGGACGGAAAACGTCTGCCAAGTGGGTGTGGCACATAGCTTCCTCGTATCCATAACCCGATTGTAGAGATGATCCGATGAATAGTAGTTAATCTCAAAACATCAAAACAACATTCCTGAAAATTTCATTGAAATCGGATGGAAAATGTAGAAGTTATGGCCGTTACAAGGAATTCACGTTTGCGCATGCGCAGTGGCTACTATCAGTCCGAAGGTGGTGATTTTCATAGGGGACCATCTACAACCTAATCCACATAATCCCTGAAAATTTCATTGAAATTGGAAGGAAAATGTAGAAATTATGGACGTTACAAGGAAATTCACGTTTGCGCATGCGCAGTGGCTACTCACAGTCCGAAGGTGGCGATTTTCATAGGGGACCATCTAAATAAAAATCTGTAACATCCCTGAAAATTTCATCGAAATCGGGTAGAAAAAGTGGAAGTTATGGCCGTTACAAGGAATTCACGTTTGCGCATGCGCAGTCGCTTCTATCAGTCCGATGGTGGTGATCTTCATTGAGGACCATCTACAACCTAATCCGCATAATCCCTGAAAATTTCATCGAAATCCGGTAGAAAATGTAGAAGTTATGGCCGTTACAAGGAAATTCACGTTTGCGCATGCGCAGTGGCTACTATCAGTCCGAAGGTGATGATTTTCATAGGGGACCGTCTACACACCAACCCGCACAATCCCTGAAAATTTCATCGAAATCGGATGGAAAATGTAAAAGTTATGGCTGTTACAAGGAATTCACGTTTGCGCATGCGCAGTCGCTTCTATCAGTCCGGGGATGATGATTTTCATAGGGGACCGTCTACACACCAACCCGCACAATCCCTGAAAATTTCATTGAAATCGGACAATAACTTCGTATAGTTATCCGCGTTACAAGGAAATCATGACAGACAGACAGACAGACAGACAGACACACAGACACTGAACCAAAATTGTTCAGAAAGGTCTAAAACGCAAAATGCGAGTGAAATTTTTTATTTTGGAGAACTTTTTTTTTTCGTCCTTGAAAGTGAAAACAAAGCTTCCGCTACCTTGGTAGACTCGGAAGCAAAATGTTTTATTCGATTTTTGGATTCAACGTAGCTACTTTGAAACGTAAACCAACAAATTTTGAAGGGGGTTGAAAAAATTTTTCTAGGTCGCTTTTAAAGGTTGTTATCGAAAATAATAACCAAAATGGCTTGCTGGTCCCCCGAATTAATTGAATCGCAATCATGTTATTATTGCTTCCGAGTCTACCAAGGTAGCGGAAGCTTTGTTTTCACTTTTCCAGGATGAAAAAAAGTTCTCCAAAATCAAAATTTTCAATTGTGTTTTGCGTTTTCTGAACAACCTGAAGACCTTTCTGAACAATTTTGGTTCCGTGTCTGTCATGAATTCCTTGTAGCGGGCATAACTATACGAAGTTATTGTCCGATTTCGATGAAATTTTCAGGGATTGTGCGGGTTGGTGTGTAGATGGTTCCCAGTGAAAATCAAGGCCTTAAAATTCACAGAAGCCTCTGCGCATGCGCAAACGTAAAATCCTTGTAACAGCCATAACACTTACATTTGTCATCCGAATTTGATGAAATTTTCTAGGATTGTCCAGATTAGCGTGTAGATGGTCCCCTATGAGGGTAGTGAAAGGTTCTTGGAGATTGGTGTTTTGAGATTAACTACTATGCATCGGATCATCTATATAATCGGGTTATGGATACGAGGAAGCTATGTGCCACACCCACTAGGCAGACTTTTTTAGTTTCGCTAGAAAAATTGAAAGTGATTCACGATCATGTTCTATACAACTGCCAAAAACATGAAAGTGAATCAACCGGATACAACAACCTCGAATCCCTGAGATGCTGCTAGAGTTCTCATCAGGGATAAAAGTTCTTCACCAAGATTCCTGCCCTCCATCTCCGCTGCTGACGTTATTGGAATATACGAGTATTTTTCACTTCTAGAACCCACAGAGGATGTACTACGATATTCACGATCACGTTAGTAACTAATTTCATTTGCAAGCCGGCAACAAGGCCGCGACTCGTTTACTCTCTTCCCTTCGTTCTGCTAAACAATGGAACTACTCGAGGACTGGCTGGTGGACCTAAGGCTGATCAGGAGGGACTCTGAAGAGGGAGATTCTAGTTCTAGTCCCTCTTGCGTTCAAGTTTTACTAACCCCTGGTGTGTATAAACTCTCTGATGGAATCCCAGTGTATAAAGGGTCTGACAGACACGCAGCAACAGTAAAGTTGTTTTTGAGACACTTGACGGGTTAATTAATATATTTTTCGTCAAACCAACATTTTATTAGTTAAAACAAATTAAATATACTTACTCCCAAGTAATCTATGGGGGTCTCAAGGAGTCTAATTTGAAAATAATTTCAAAAACTATGATCTACGACACCCAACATGTGAATTTGAGTCCCCCCCCCCCCCTCTTACTCCTGCAACGGTGCCAGTCTAGGTAGGATGTAGTCCTGAGAAGTTCAAGGTGAAACACACAAAAACCCACGAAATATGCGGTTTTTGGTGTCCTGGCACTGAATACTTACTTAATTCATGAAAATACAGATCTATATTAATAATGTCCCCCCAATTTCATAGTTTGGGTACAATTAGTAAGGTATAAAGGTACCGCATTATTGAAATATCGGATATTTCGTGAATAGTATCCCCCACTCAACTCCTCCCCATGCTAATTTCGATATTCTGGTCATGCGACGTCATCTGAACAAAAAGGAATTTCGCTAATTGGTTGGAAATTGGGGCGGAATTAAGCCCAAAATCGTACGTTTTTCGGTTGCCTGTGTATTAAGTGTCGGAGGGTCACGGTGGCTTTCAGAAACTAGAGAATGAAGTACTTTTCGTGGCGGTTAAATCACAGCTGGAGGTTTGAAATGGAACCTTCTATAAAGGGGGGGGGGGGATAGGTACTGAGCGCCTGGAATATTCTAGATGCTCACTGCTGTAAACATACTTCATTTAAATTTCCCTCGTGTCTGTTAGATACTTTATACACATCTGGGGCTAATTATAACGTATCTTCTAATCGATAAGTTTTGTCAAATACTAGATCCGTATTTACAATAGCACAATAATATTTACAAAAGTAAATAAGACACAACATTTAATAATATAACGCCGAACTAAATGATGTTGAACGCTGATTAAAATCATTTTATGGTACAGTTGGACCTCAAAAAATACCAAAATGAGGCAGAAATGAGAGATAATGGATTGCTGGTTCAAGCAGACACAACAATGAGGAATTTCACCGAATTCTGTTTGCATTTTTCCTGAATAGTTAATGGTGTGGGATAGATGAAAATCGGGTTGATTTCGGAAAATAAGTCTCCTGTTATTTTTGGGAGACAGTCAAAATTTTTAATTTCAAAACTAACCGGGAAAACAGACGTCCAGCGGGAACACTCGCTGATTGGGCTGTTCGGATCGCCGTCTCCTCCCAGTGTTGCCCATTGGGACGACGAAATCGTGTTTTCTAAGAGAAAAGTTATCATACAAAAACAGAGGAAACCTAATTTTCCCCATCTTGCTTTTTCTATTTTTTTCTTCAGTTTTTCGATTTCGAACTTTACTGTTTCGTGAAATTTTGCATCTGGGGACTATGGATTTCTCGATCTCAGCGCTTCAAGCGGCCACAAATGAACTATTCCAGCATGACGTCATTTTCCCGGTTTTTTTAAACACTCGTATTTTCTACACTGTTTTGTTTATTCGTAAATTAGGAAGTTCGGGCTGAAAGTTTGCCGTAGGAGCTGAAAGTTTGCCGTAGGAGGTTTTTCGAGGTGCTGAATCCGATTTTGGGGTCAAAAATAGGAAATTCCGACATGGTGATATTCCTCATTGTGGGTTTTCAGCTCAAATTGGAAATCAGTTCATCTCATTTAGTTGGGCGCAATATGTTATGGAAATAGCGGCGAGGTTTGTCCTGTGGTTTTATAATCCATCGTTCTGAGAGGTGCCAGTGTGGAAAAATAAAAAAAAGAACGAATTAGGTTATGAAGTAGGAGGAGAAACGTAGGAAAAACGTAAATTAAAAACGAAAGAAAAAACTTACATGTCGTGGATGGCGTGAGAAATGCCTAAAAGGTGTTGTTGGTAGGTGGCAATGTCGACGATGCGCGCGACAGGGGATACGGAGGCCGATACGTACCTGGGCAGCGAGGCCGTTTCGTGGGGCTTATCGCTCGCCTGTTGTTTCGAGAGTTCGCCCGCCAGGTTGCTCTGCTCTTCGATCAACCGGCGGATCTGCTTCTCGAAGTCCTGCTCGGACTCGGGGGTGGACATTTTCAAGTCTGTTTGAGAGGAGTTGTCCTTTTTGGAGGAGTCGGCCGATCTGCAAGTGAAAAGTCCATTCGTGCAGCATGAGTTAATGAGCGAATTTTCGTAGAAATCTGGTATACAGGGCAGGGTTCGATTCTACTGCTAATTTGCAACAAAAAAAAAAAAAAAATGCTTAGCAATCTATTTGAAGGCTTTGTTTTTAAGTTATTTCACTTTAACACTTTCCACGCGGGTCCCAAAACGGCTATTTCATCACCAACGCGGATCCCAAACAGGGTGGTCTTTCCGACAGCGCAGGGTGCCTACCGATAGGCACTTTTTCGCCGCTCTACTGCCATTTGTTTCTTCTTAGTTGAACCAATTGGTAATTTTTTTTCAACAGGATTTCTCCATGTGATTTCGTTTAGTAATACCCGTTCCCCACTAGGTTGCATTCTGGGTACAACAGGTTGCAATTTCGCCCGAAATTAGTAGTTCATACAAAGTATAGAAAGCGTTCGAAACGTCAGCCGCTCAGGAGGTGGGATTTTGTTTGCCTACCGGTAGGCAATCCGCGTGGAACGTGTTAAGATTTTTTTTCATGTTTTCGACCTTACATCTCTAAAATATAACGCGAGCGGAAAATCTGATTTTGAAGAATATTTTTTTAAACCTTGAATTGTGAAAACAATCAAAGCTTCCACTACCTTGGAAGACTCGGAAGCCACAGTTGAAAAGTTTGAAGAAACTTGAAGAAGCAAAACACTGAAACTTCTTCATTAATCACTTTTATTTGTTCAGGAAAGCTTGTTTTGTTGCTCATTCGTCAAAACGTAAACATAGCAGACGAAATACGCTCTTTTGGAATATGCTGCTCGATCTTCTGACTATCAGCAATCTTCTTACAGTTGATCAATCCAATAATTCTTCCTAACTGTTTCGTGGAGTGAACTCTCCGAAGTAAATAAATTACCTAACATCTCTTAGATACCGTGCGCCTCACCTTTCAACCCTTCATCTCATCAAGTTCAGTAAAAATAGCTCTATTCTTCCCACCAGCCAGTCAGTCACAACTTTCTCTTGAGACCACGCGCGTCACCGTATATATCGCTCCCCTGCTTTGCATATTTCCAGTTTTTATTCAGTTTTTCAATTATTTTATTTGAGTCGCATTTCAAACATTAGCTTTACACGCAAAGTATTGCATTTTTGGTTTTCACTCGTTTACGACAACAGCGAGTTTCGGACTGAGCGGAACCGGGCGCCCAACTTCCTGGCTCGCAGCTCGAGTACCTACCAGCAGAAGGGCCCTTCTCAACGGGATCACCGTATTTCAACAAGTTATTCCTCATGACAACCTATATGTAATACTTTGCGACCTAATTTTTCATTTTACTCCTTTTAATTATCGAGAAACCGAATAAATACTAGCAAACCCCTCTATCTCGTACTCACGCTCCTAATTTTCGCTTTCATGAAAACCGCTCTTTCCTTAAATTAAGCATACAGTCCGCTGTTTAACATACAACAGTTGATGAAGACATTCCCGCTGGGGTAGGCGAATGTCTGTCACATGGGAGGAAGCTATGGTGTTGATGTATTATGGAAGGAAGCTATGATGCACTCAGTTCTCCGACACAGTGCGGTTCCATTTTTCTTTTATCGGGGCGTAAGTCCAGACTCACGCCCTTCTAAAAGAAGCCAGGATTTTCAAGGGCGATTTTTATTATGTTAGAGACGTCATTCACATGCCCTTTTAATTGCAAACGACGCGCCTAGGGTTGAAGAACAAAAAATGAAGAAAAAAAAAAACCGAAATGGCATTTTTTGTGGACTTACGCTCAATATACAATATTTGAAAAAGATTTGCAAATACTTATACGACGCCATCACACACATAGATGCGAGTACTTTCTGCCATCCCGCCGCTTACCACAGATAAGGAATGAACTACAGCCTTAGAGAAAGAATGCTAGAACTCGTGAGCCATAAAGAAGACATCGGGCCTACAGGTGACTCCCGTATTATTGGTCATTCTTGTTGGTGGCTCAGTAGGTACTTGCCTAAAGGAAACATGTTCTCTAAGCCGAAATCTAGGTGCTCAGAATAATAAACCAATTTCTATCAACCCCAAGATTCGCAAGGTTTCATTTGTTGGAATAGGTTTCAAATGAATCGGAAATGATTTAATTTGAACCGAAAAAAAAAAAAAAATCATTTGATTTGGAGGTTTCATTCTGGGTGGAAAAGGTCCCAATTGACCTGGAATTCCTATATCTAGTGTAGGCCTTATAAATACGTAGAAATACCTAACTGAGTACGAACCTGGTAGACGGTGCTTTTTCTAGAGAGTTGTTCTTTTTCAGTCTCTTGTTCCTCGAATATTCGAAAGAAGCGCAGGTCTCAGAAGGTGCTGTAGAGATGTGAGGAGCTGACGAGCAGCCTGTCGTCGCCCGGTCGGAACTGGCGGTCTTCCTAGAGCTGGAGCTAGAGCCTTTGTTGTTGCGGGGGGACTCGCGCGCTTTGGCGCTTCGCCCGCTCCCCGCTCGGTTGTTGTTTCCATTGGTTTTTCCCGGGGAAAAGCTTCTGGAGGACCCAACTGTGGAAGACAACGAATCGATCGACTCTAATCACATAACGGCAGCGATGACATCATCAGTAACATTTTATCAAGCTAATGCCCACTTTCACCAAACATTCGAAACGAGTTTAAACGAAAAGCGGCGAGAGATAATCGACGTTTAGTAATAATCGTCTTTCACCAGAGCGATTTACGAGTGTAAACTCCATCTTGGGGGTTCGAGTTTAAACGGTCGAAAGTTGGCCGAGTAAACTAGCTTACCTCGTTTAACTACCAATTCAATATGGCCGCGCATTGATTTGTGAATTATACAAACTGACCATTATACAAAAAGACCAGTTCGACCAAAATAAATTTACATTGAGGTGAAATTGGGGGCCCTCATCTTCGAGTTTACATCCATCGGTAATCATTCAAATTATCGAAGAACATTCCTACCGTTTAAAACAAGGCGGCGGTCACTGTGTTTTACTAGGTTACATCAAGGAAGTACTTGAATCTGGAGAAATACTGGAGTTATTGCGCTCGTTGCGGCTCGAAGAGGTGATGTGGAATAACTCAATAGGTAGGTGATGAAAGTATTCAGCAAAATAAAACGAAGGGAACCGGAAAACTCAAAACAAACCACAGGAATCAGCAAAATAAAAGAGCAAAATAAAATAACAAAATAAAGGAATTAAAAAAACTGACACTGATAAAGATACTGAAGGCGGGACTCTACTTACTCTACTACTGCGGGAGTCGTTGTTATTCAACGCTTCTATTGCCCCGATACGTCATAATGTCCAACTTTCATTCGTTCCGCTCGACTTTTCAAGTTTAGCCGAACTCTATTACCTTAACCCATTTGGAACCAGCGGAGGAAACCTCCTTTGAACATCATTTAGAAGTAAACTTTTGACGTAATTGTTTACTTCTGCTTATTTTCTTGATCTAGAATATTCACCTCAAACCCTACCAGCGTTCGTTTAGTTCAGAACGTGATTCAGTACAATTGTTTCTCATTTGAAAATGGATCAATCTGTAGGTGTTGAATCGCTGCTGAATAACTTGGTGTAAATAATCAAAATATATATTTTTGTCAGTATTTTTTTTCATTTTCTTTTTACCAGAATGTTTATTTATGGGATAAAATTGTTTCGTTGGAATTTGTTCAAGTTATAACTTCACAAGAAGTGGTTTTACATCAGCGATGCCATATGGCACCGCTGGTCTCTCAGGGGCTCTTAGCTGCTGTCTCATAGCCTCTACATTTCTTATCCGATTTCGAAGAAATATTCAGAGATTGTGTGGGTAGTTGATGTTTCGAGATCAACTACTATGCATCGGATCATCTATTCAATCGGGTTATGGATACGAGGAACCTATGTGCCTCACCCACTTGGCAGACTTTTTTCATTGCAGGCCTGAATTTTCTGTTCAAGAAGCCCTTGATGTAGGTACCAATTGGTGATATCCCTGATGGAATTAACCAATACACCCGATGGAATGTTGAACCACCTGAGCCAAATGTACTGACTGATGAAGAGTCAGGCGATTAAACAAGGTGTAGTTGCTGGCCACAGCAAAATTATTCAGATTTTTGACAATCGCTGCTACTGGGATATGAAATCTGACAAGAATTGCGAAATTTTTAGCAATGCTAGGCGACGAAAGTTTTTTTTTCTTCTTGAGTGTTGGACGACATCCTGTTTGATCGCAGGGACCATTATGTCGTGAACACCTATCATAGGTGTCTTTTCGTCTTTTCATAATGAAAAGAAGAAAAGAAGTGGGCTGGCTTCAACTGGAAGTCCCAGACTGGAACAATGTGCCACAAGTCCTATGTGGGCTTATAAGTGGTTTGTTCTATGTTATTTTATCGAAAATTTGAATGTTCCATAACAATATTTCTCTCATAGGATTTTCAAATGTATCGTTTTGTGGTAAAAATACAGAATTGACTAGATTATGTTACATATTTTTATTCATGTTCATGTGAATATTTTTATTCCTTCTATTTACTACCAGGTAACAGTTTATTTTTGTTGAAAAAACTTATATCCTCGGTCTTCACATGCACTCCATCGGACGTGTCATATCTTACCAGCGGTGCCGTATGGCACCCACCAATTTCAGTAAATTGGCTATTGGCAGAATTTTTCCCGTGTTCCTGAGGTCAAAATTAGTGAACCTACAAAGTTTTGTGTAAAAATTCGATCAAAAAAAGATACGGTTTCAAATGGGTTAAACGACGTTTAACGATGATTTGGGTTAGTGAAAGACGCTTGCCATCTTCCTGGGTTTATTCCTCCAGATTAACTATAAAGGAGTTTAGTTAAACGCGATTTGAACAACTTTTGGTGAAAGTGGGCCTTAGCTCAATACATTCAACGTCTTTACACTCTGGTGGGCAGTATTGGCAACATCTCAAGCCCAAATGCTATAGATGTTAATGAAAAGTTCATCTAATAAACGCTACCCATGAAACAGCAGTAAACCGGATAATTCTGGATTCAACCATTGATTGATTAAAACACAAGAAGATGCTCCATGGGCCTTGGTAATCTTTCAGAGCAGTTGCTCCCTTTCCTCAACTACAGAGATTGTATTCAAACACGTAAATGAGGAATTTCACCATGTCGGAATTTCCTATTTTTGACCCCAAAATCGGATTCAGCACCTCTAAAAACCCCGCTAAGGCAAACTTTCAGCCCGAACTTCCTAATTTACGAATAAACAAAACAGTGTAGAAAATACGAATGTTTAAAAAAACTGGGAAAACGACGTCATGCTGGAATAGTTCATTTATGGCCGCTTGAAGCGCTGAGATCGAGAAATCCATAGTCCCCAGATGCAAAATTTCATGAAACAGTAAAGTTCGAAATCGAAAAACTGAAGAAAAAAATAGAAAAAGCGAGATGGGGAAAATTAGGTTTCCTCTGTTTTTGTTTGATAACTTTTCTCTTAGAAAACACGATTTCGTCGTCCCAATGGGCAACACTGGGAGGAGACGGCGATCCGAACAGCCCAATCAGCGAGTGTTCCCGCTGGACGTCTGTTTTCCCGGTTAGTTTTGAAATTAAAAATTTTGACTGTCTCCCAAAAATAACAGGAGACTTATTTTCCGAAATCAGCCCGATTTTCATCTATCCCGCACCATTAACTATTCAGGAAAAATGCAAACAGAAATCGGTGAAATTTCTCATTGATGCAAGAAAATACCGTCAAAAAGTTGATACCATGAATTGCGATTTGTGGTTTGTTTTTTCAACTACATGTGACAAACAAATTTGTCATGACTTACAGTAGAAACATAAAAGCGACTGAAAGTTCAGATCTACCTGATTCAGGATTGTTATTGGTGAGGAAACAAGGAGGTATGTAGTCGTGAGATGCTCGGGGCGACATCTCAGGTGATGAACACGGATTCACCTGCAACGCAAAAGTACAAATCAACATAATATTCAGTTGCAGGAGTTCACAAACCACGTAACAACCTATCGAGAATCTCTTTACAATGTATGATACGCTGCTGAGTCGTCAGACCTTTCCATCAGTTAGATGTTGAACAACAAAACAAAGTCCTCGGTAATAACAATTATCGTGGAACTCGTCCTGTACAGGTCAAAACGGTTTTCCCCTTCAGGAGAGTCCTCTCCTCCTGTACCAAGGGACGGCACGATACCACCGATATATCGGAGTATCGATACCGATATTTGTATCGATACTTTTGATGCAAAACTCGAACCGATATATTGGAATCGATACTTTTGCCTAAAATATCGGAGGTATCGATACTTTCTTTACGATACTATCGGAAGTTTTTCCAAAGTAAATTGGAGAAAAAATACCAAATAAGTAACTAGAAAATAAAACTAGGTGTATATTGTCTGCCACTGAACAACACTCAAAATAGGCTCAGAATAGTATCAATTGGAACGATATATCGCCACGATAGCCTCAAAATAGTGTCAATATCCAATGTGAGGTTGGAAGGAATTCAAACCCGTTTTCCCGAACTTACAAGAAAAGGGAGGCATGCAAAATATTAATCGTGATGGCGACATCAGTCACGTGCGAACGGCATTTTAACACAGAATGTGTTTTTGCGATGACCTACCGAAAAAAAATCGTCACGAAAAAGCGACAGAAAAAACCGTTACGCGCCTTTTATAATGATTTTCACGTGCAACCAAGCCATTTTCTCTCCTGTTGAACGCAGGAAGCTGAAATTTGAGAGGCAGGGTCAAAGGAGAATGCTGAAGGCGCCTGAGTGGTCACTGATCAGCTGAGTGAGCTCCGAAGCCATTTCCTCTCCTGTTGAACGCAGGAACCTGAAATTTGAGAGGCAGGGTCAAAGGAGAATGCTGAAGGCGCCTGAGTGGTCACTGATCAGCTGAGTGAGCTCCGAAGCCATTTTCTCTCCTGTTGAACGCAGGAAAATGAAATTTTAGAGGGCGGTCAATGGAGAATGCTGAAGGCGCCTGAGTGGTCACTGATCAGTTGAGTGAGCTCCAAGGCCATTTCCTCTCCTGTTGAACGCAGGAACCTGAAATTTGAGAGGCAGGGTCAAAAGAGAATGCTGAAGGCGCCTGAGTGGTCACTGATCAGCTGAGTGAGCTCCGAAGCCATTTTCTCTCCTGTTGAACGCAGGAAGCTGAAATTTGAGAGGCAGGGTCAAAGGAGAATGCTGAAGGCGCCTGAGTGGTCACTGATCAGCTGAGTGAGCTCCGAAGCCATTTCCTCTCCTGTTGAACGCAGGAACCTGAAATTTGAGAGGCAGGGTCAAAGGAGAATGCTGAAGGCGCCTGAGTGGTCACTGATCAGCTGAGTGAGCTCCGAAGCCATTTTCTCTCCTGTTGAACGCAGGAAAATGAAATTTTAGAGGGCGGTCAATGGAGAATGCTGAAGGCGCCTGAGTGGTCACTGATCAGTTGAGTGAGCTCCAAGGCCATTTCCTCTCCTGTTGAACGCAGGAACCTGAAATTTGAGAGGCAGGGTCAAAAGAGAATGCTGAAGGCGCCTGAGTGGTCACTGATCAGCTGAGTGAGCTCCGAAGCCATTTTCTCTCCTGTTGAACGCAGGAAAATGAAATTTTAGAGGCAGGGTCAAAGGAGAATGCTGAAGGCGCCTGAGTGGTCACTGATCAGCTGAGTGAGCTCCGAAGCCATTTTCTCTCCTGTTGAACGCAGGAAAATGAAATTTTAGAGGGCGGTCAATGGAGAATGCTGAAGGCGCCTGAGTGGTCACTGATCAGTTGAGTGAGCTCCAAGGCCATTTCCTCTCCTGTTGAACGCAGGAACCTGAAATTTGAGAGGCAGGGTCAAAGGAGAATGCTGAAGGCGCCTGAGTGGTCACTGATCAGCTGAGTGAGCTCCGAAGCCATTTTCTCTCCTGTTGAACGCAGGAAAATGAAATTTTAGAGGGCGGTCAATGGAGAATGCTGAAGGCGCCTGAGTGGTCACTGATCAGTTGAGTGAGCTCCAAGGCCATTTCCTCTCCTGTTGAACGCAGGAACCTGAAATTTGAGAGGCAGGGTCAAAAGAGAATGCTGAAGGCGCCTGAGTGGTCACTGATCAGCTGAGTGAGCTCCGAAGCCATTTTCTCTCCTGTTGAACGCAGGAAAATGAAATTTTAGAGGGCGGTCAATGGAGAATGCTGAAGGCGCCTGAGTGGTCACTGATCAGTTGAGTGAGCTCCAAGGCCATTTCCTCTCCTGTTGAACGCAGGAACCTGAAATTTGAGAGGCAGGGTCAAAGGAGAATGCTGAAGGCGCCTGAGTGGTCACTGATCAGTTGAGTGAGCTCCAAGGCCATTTCCTCTCCTGTTGAACGCAGGAACCTGAAATTTGAGAGGCAGGGTCAAAGGAGAATGCTGAAGGCGCCTGAGTGGTCACTGATCAGCTGAGTGAGCTCCAAGGCCATTTCCTCTCCTGTTGAACGCAGGAAAATGAAATTTGAGAGGCAGGGTCAAAGGAGAATGCTGAAGGCGCCTGAGTGGTCACTGATCAGCTGAGTGAGCTCCAAGGCCATTTCCTCTCCTGTTGAACGCAGGAACCTGAAATTTGAGAGGGCGGGTCAATGGAGAATGTGTTTTTGCGATGACCTACCGAAAAAAAATCGTCACGAAAAAGCGACAGAAAAACCGTTACGCGCCTTTTATAATGATTTTCACGTGCAACCAAGCCGTTGGTTAGGAAATAGAACTCCCGCAGTGTTCATTGCACAGAAATTGTTCACCATTCGTTGGAAAGCTCTCAATTTATATAGTATTTTTCTTGTAGTTACATATTTATTTATATAACATTTATAGGGTTTTAGACCAAATTAAATGTCTAACAATTATTTATTTTATTATTGCCAAAGACTCCACATTTATTATTGTTGTTTTTGGTTTATTATTTTCAATAATAAGCCTTTGGAATCGAGCAAGAAAAAAAAATTCTAACCCCCCCTCAAAATTTGATGTTTTACGTTTCAAGGTACGTAGAATACGAAAATCGAATAAAAAAATTTCCGTCCGTCCGCCGTACGCCGTACGCGGCACTTTTCTTAGTTACCATGGACCGATTTCGATGAAATTTGGTATATGGGCTCCATTTGGGGTCTAGTTGTGCCGCGAAGCTTTTGGTTGATGTAGGTCACTTCTAAGGGGTGGAAATTAAGGGTTGAAATTTTCAAGAGTGCCCTAGCTCGAAAACTCTCGAAATAAAGGTATCGTTTTTTCACTAATTTTAAATAGTACTGAATTTTTAAAAATTTTTGAGACTACCCGGAGCTCTGTAGGGCAAACCGTTCGGTCCCTACGAGTACTTGAAGGTTTTCCTTCGATAAAACAGAATCATGAGTGTGAATCGCAAAAGAGGTCTAATCTCCGTTGAAATTTTTCTGACTAAAATGCGATCGCTGTTCATTTCTTCGATTTGTATACAGTTTTGCCTTCTGCGTAACCAGCAATCAAATTTCCATAATCAAAAGTCAATGGAGAATACTGAAGGCGCCTGAGTGGTCACTGATCAGCTGAGTGAGCTCCAAGGCCATTTCCTCTCCTGTTGAACGCAGGAACCTGAAATTTGAGAGGGCGGGTCAATTGAGAATGCTGAAGGCGCCTGAGTGGTCACTGATCAGCTGAGTGAGCTCCAAGGTCATTTCCTCTCCTGTTGAACGCAGGAACCTGAAATTTGAGAGGGCGGGTCAAAGGAGAATGCTGAAGGCACCTGAGTGGTCACTGATCAGCTGAGTGAGCTCCAAGGCCATTTCCTCTCCTGTTGAACGCAGGAAGCTGAAATTTTAGAGGGCGGGTCAATGGAGAATGCTGAAGGTGCCTGAGTGGTCACTGATCAGCTGAGTGAGCTCCAAGGCCATTTCCTCTCCTGTTGAACGCAGGAACCCGAAATTTGAGAGGGAAGGTCAAGGGAGAATGCTGAAGGCGCCTGAGTGGTCACTGATCAGCTGAGTGAGCTCCGAAGCCATTTTCTCTCCTGTTGAACGCAGGAAAATGAAATTTGAGAGGCAGGGTCAAAGGAGAATGCTGAAGGCGCCTGAGTGGTCACTGATCAGCTGAGTGAGCTCCGAAGCCATTTTCTCTCCTGTTGAACGCAGGAAAATGAAATTTTAGAGGGCGGTCAATGGAGAATGCTGAAGGCGCCTGAGTGGTCACTGATCAGTTGAGTGAGCTCCAAGGCCATTTCCTCTCCTGTTGAACGCAGGAACCTGAAATTTGAGAGGCAGGGTCAAAGGAGAATGCTGAAGGCGCCTGAGTGGTCACTGATCAGCTGAGTGAGCTCCGAAGCCATTTTCTCTCCTGTTGAACGCAGGAAAATGAAATTTTAGAGGGCGGTCAATGGAGAATGCTGAAGGCGCCTGAGTGGTCACTGATCAGTTGAGTGAGCTCCAAGGCCATTTCCTCTCCTGTTGAACGCAGGAACCTGAAATTTGAGAGGCAGGGTCAAAGGAGAATGCTGAAGGCGCCTGAGTGGTCACTGATCAGTTGAGTGAGCTCCAAGGCCATTTCCTCTCCTGTTGAACGCAGGAACCTGAAATTTGAGAGGCAGGGTCAAAGGAGAATGCTGAAGGCGCCTGAGTGGTCACTGATCAGTTGAGTGAGCTCCAAGGCCATTTCCTCTCCTGTTGAACGCAGGAACCTGAAATTTGAGAGGCAGGGTCAAAGGAGAATGCTGAAGGCGCCTGAGTGGTCACTGATCAGCTGAGTGAGCTCCAAGGCCATTTCCTCTCCTGTTGAACGCAGGAACCTGAAATTTGAGAGGGCGGGTCAATGGAGAATGTGTTTTTGCGATGACCTACCGAAAAAAAATCGTCACGAAAAAGCGACAGAAAAACCGTTACGCGCCTTTTATAATGATTTTCACGTGCAACCAAGCCGTTGGTTAGGAAATAGAACTCCCGCAGTGTTCATTGCACAGAAATTGTTCACCATTCGTTGGAAAGCTCTCAATTTATATAGTATTTTTCTTGTAGTTACATATTTATTTATATAACATTTATAGGGTTTTAGACCAAATTAAATGTCTAACAATTATTTATTTTATTATTGCCAAAGACTCCACATTTATTATTGTTGTTTTTTATTTAACGGATGACTAGCATCGCAAAAACACATTCTTTGTTCCTATGATTTCATACAGAGTATGGAAAAAGAAATAAACCGGGTGGTGCAGGGGGCGGAGCCCCCCGCCGAGGCGCAAAGCGCCGAGTTTTCGAATAATAAATAGCATTATTTGTATTGTAACTGATTTAGTACTCGATCCTTTCGATTTCTGGTGGAAGGAAAACATAATTTCATTGAACAGAGATTTGGAATAGAAATACAAAGGAATTATTAATTTTTATTAAATTTTAAATTATTGGATTTTATTACATTTTAAATTATTGTTTAAAAAAAATTGCCTTCTCTCAATTAATAGGGTTTTTATTTGGATTGAAAAATCATCGGTGGGTTAAATTGAAATATCGGGGGTATCGATACTTTGAGCCGATATTATCAAAGTATCGATATTTTATAATATCGTATCGAAATGAGTATCGATACTTTGTAGTACCTATCGTGCCGTCCCTACCTGTAGGTACCCTATTCCACAGCGTGACCTGCTCTTACTCGACAGAATTTCCCCCTCAGAGAAAACCGTGGACTCCCAATGCTAAAAATATCGTGTAAACAGTATATTTATCGATGTCTATAACAAAATTTTAATCACAAAATTATTAGGCAGTACAATTTTTCCCCTGAAGTCATTAAATTTTAGTTGACATCCCTTAACACGTTCACTGCGTCGCCAAAATCTCGGACTTGGGCAGACTAGCCGAGGTTATGCAATCCCGCAACAACTCATCCATTTCCTCTCCTGGTAACTACTTTCATAACATTTTTCGTTGAAAATACAAGGTAAGTATAAGCGTAACAATGGGATAAAAGCACTTCAGTAATACTCATGTATCAAATAAAAAAAAACGTCTCTACGTACAGATTTTTTTTTTTTTTTTTTTACAAAATAGGGTGTTCGAATGGGTCAGAAAAACTGTTTGTTATTTTTAATCTAAACTAGACCTCATTCTGAGAAATTTGACACCAACCGTTCTATTTTTGGATGAGTAGACCTTTTTCTATGATTTTTCGAAGTTTCGAATGTATATGACGTCACAGTGAGCTGGGGGGTCCCGCCCAGGCGGGAGGGGTGCGTGACGTCACAAAAATTCGAAACTGAAAAATCATAGAAAAGATCTACTCGTCCAAAAAGAGAACGGCTGGTGCCAACATTCTCAGAATGAGGTCTACTTTCGATTAAAATTTTAAACAAACGCTGCAAATTATTAGCAGCCATCCCTCCGGACTTAGTGCCTATTTGAAGTGGCGGCACTGGTTCGTCATGGACGCACCTCTCAGATGGGTTCTGGGGCTTTTTGTAAGGCTATCCTTGTCTGCAGGTAGCCCAACCCCTCTCCAAGGAATGCCACCTTGTCCACGACTGTTTATTCGTTAGAGCTTATTTCACAGCTAACCATAATAACTTTAGGCCGTCCCACTAACCGTAAACTGTGGACTGTAACCTTCATCAAAAACGATGCAAATTATTACACAATGGTTTATTATTTATCTATATAGATCACTCGTCTGCAAAGCCACCAACCATCCAACATGAAGAAAAACATCGATCGCATTTCGGTCAGCTAAAATTTGAACGGAGATTAGGCCTCTTTTGCGATTCACACTAGCGATTCTGATTTATCGTATGTAAAACACCTAAATTCTCGTAGGGAGCGAACGGTTTGTCCTACAGAGCTCCGCGTGGTCTCAACAAATTTTAAAAATTCCATAGAATCTTAAAATGAAAAAAAACCTTAAATTGTGGTCTCAACAAATTTTAAAAATTCTATAGAATCTTAAATTGAAGGAAAAACAATACCTTTAAATCAAATTTTTTTGAGTTAGGGCGTTTTCAAAATTTCAAAATTTTTTTTGGAACCCTTAGAAGTGACCTATCAGAATGGTCGAAGTATCGATGAGGGACGTCAACTGCCATGTAAGAGTGCAGGGCGAACTGTCTGAGCCCTTCCAATCGACCAAAGGGCTCAGACAGGGGGATGCATTAGCCTGCATACTGTTCAATGTGGCGCTCGACAGATCCATCAAGGATGCTGGTCTGAATCGCAGAGGCACTATATTCAGCAGGTCTGTCCAGATATTAGCCTATGCAGACGGTATTGATATAATTGGCAGGAGTCAACGAGACGTGAAAGAGGCTTTCCTGGTGCTAAATTGTGAGGCAAAAAAGCTGGGACTTGAGGTTAACGCACAAAAGACCAAATATATGATTGAAGGAAGAAATCCGAGCCAGACTGGTGACCTTGCGGTTGGAGAATTCACGTTCCAACGTGTGGATTCCTTCCCATACTTGGGATCACTTGTCACTTCCAGCAACGATGTGTCATCAGAAATTTCTGCTAGGCTCATTGCAGCAAACAGATGCTACTTTGGTCTGGTGCGGCACTCCAAGTCAAGAAATGTGTCCAGAAGCACCAAGGTACTCCTGTACAAGACTTTGGTACGGCCAGTCCTCACTTACGGCTCAGAGACGTGGACACTATCTGCGGCAACAATTAGAGCTCTCGAAGTATTTGAGCGCAAAATCCTGCAAAGAATCTTCGGACCTGTGAGAGACGGTGAACGCTGGCGAGCCAGGTATAACCAAGAAATTTACCAACTTTTTGATGACCAACAAATAGTTGGATTCATTAAGCGTGGGAGGCTCAGATGGGCTGACCACGTTGCTCGAATGCCTGACACGGAAACACCTCACATTGTCCTGAGAGGTGGTCTGGGTGGAAGACGCCCAAGAGAAAGACCGGGTCTCCGTTGGCTGGATGGAGTCGAGGAGGATTGCCGGCAAATTGGTGTCCGTAACTGGAAAGCGGTCGCCCAGAACAGGACAGAATGGAGAAGGCTGCTTGTGCAGGTCAAGGCCCGACACGGGCTGTAGCACCGAGGGGTAGGTAGGTAGGTAGAAGTGACCTACATCAACCAAAATCTTCGGGGCACAACTAGACCCCAAATGGAGCCAACATACCAAATTTCATCAAAATCGGGCAATGCTAAGTGGGGAAAGTGCCGCGTACGCGGACGGACGGCCAAATTTTTATTCGATTTTGGATTCTACGTACCATCAAATTTTGAGGGGGTGTTAAAAATAAAAATTCTTGGTCGATTCCAAAGGTTCATTATTGAAAATAATAAACCAAAATTTGACAAATTCGTGATCCTAGATTCAATTGTATTTTGGAGTTGACTCCGCCAAAAAACGCACGCTGCCGACGATGAGCTTTGAACCCACGATCCCCGCAGAGGTCGGTCGAAAGTCCACCGCCAAACAACGACGGCCCAACGACCGTGGCCACACCACCGTCCCCCAACATTATACCCCCCCATTATTCAAGTTAAATCTCAGCTATGAATACACTATTAGTATAGATTCCACAAACTTCTCTCCACCTCACCTGAATGTCCGAAGGGAAGAGGTATTGTTTGGTATCAGGTACGTTGAGTAGCGGCGGGGACGGAGAGGGGGAGGCGTCAGTCGTTTTCGAGTAGGATTCGTCGGACGATGAGATCGAAGGCGAGTGGTTGAGGGAGGAGATTTCATCCGCTGAACTGTGCACTCGACCACCGCCGCCACCTGTCGAGGAAATTTGAAGTTGAAGAAACGAAACACAAAGGAATCGACTATACCTGCGGCTAAGTCAACGACAAGGTCAAGTTCTAGGCATATCTGGGGCTAGTTCTGGATGAAGAGCTCCAGTGGACGCCCCATAAAGACTATACACACGATAAAATTAAGAAATTTGTGGTTTTTTAAATTGAGAATTTTTCAAATCAAATAGAAAATTTTCCAAATCAAATAGAAAATTTTCCAAATCAAATTGAGAATTTTTCAAATCAAATCGAGAAATTAAAATTTTTTGTAGAAGAGACGTAAAAGATGAGTCACGGAAGATGGGAAAGGATTCATTCATTTGTTCATGTTCGTATTAAAATATATTAGGTAAGAAAAAGAAAATAAATTTAATACCTTAAGGGGGTCTCAGTCGTTCGCCGTTCGTTCCTCGTTCCGGGTCAGTATTTCGCGAAATTGACGGGCAAAACTTGTAACCAAAAAAGTTGTACCTAAATTTTAAATTTTAAAGGATTTTAGAAATTCATTAGTGCACGGCCCTAGGGAATTGGAAAAATAAAAGATTGCCGCTGGAATCATCAAAATTGATCAATAATCGCCAGAGAATGGGAAAAAAACCTTTTATTCAGTAATTTTTCCCATAGTTCTCTGGCATTTATTGTTCGATTTTGATGATTCCAGCGGCAATCTATTAGTTTTTCAATTCCCTTGGGCCGTGCACTAATAAATTTCTAAAATCCTTAAAATTTCAAATTTAGGAACAAGTTTTGCCCGTCAATTTTGCGAAATACTGACCCGGAACGAAGAACGAACGGCGACAGACTGAGACCCCCTTAACTAAAATTCATTTATAGTATTTTCACTTCAAATTTTCATGGCAAAATGCAAGCGCAGACACCAATCTACGTGGTAAGTTGAAATTTACAAGTCCCTTACTGTTCTTACCCCCTCCGCCACTCGAGTAGGGGGCTGCGGAGTTGAGGCTCTCGTCGGAGTAATGGCGCTGGAGGTGGGACCACGGGGTCTTCTGTTTGATCGGAGGCTTCGGTAAGGGTTTGAGGTACGGCTTGGCAGCTGACGAGGCGAGCACTGGAGCAGTCAGCGGAGCGGGGCACGGCGGCTCCATCGGAGGTGGTGGGGGTATCGAAGGCCCGGTAGCCCCCCGTGGCCACGGCGGCGTGTACCTTCAACAAGTCCGGATATTGAGTGAATACAAAATACATCTTCACAACTTATCACAGCGGAGTTTCATACCGCACGTCCTCAAGGACATGGTCGCACAAGGAATACTGGGATTTCAGGAAATATACAGTGAGTAATACACGAGGGTAATTAAATTGAAACAGAGGTAGGGATCTTGGAGACAATGGGTTCTGGCACACAGAAAATAGTTCAAGACCTCCAACATTTGTCTCGTCTACCACAGCATGCTTTCAATGGATGTAAAACTGTGTAGTTCTGGACATAGAGAAGGTTGTGGTAGACAACCTTCTAAAACTACCGTC
The DNA here is from genome assembly GCA_009739505.2 of Apolygus lucorum. NCBI lineage: Eukaryota > Metazoa > Arthropoda > Insecta > Hemiptera > Miridae > Apolygus > Apolygus lucorum. The sequence continues at coordinate 62,013,224 of CM019180.2, forward strand.
AGCTCCTAAATACCTCCTGTGTAAATAAAACAATCCATCTCTCTGATCTTGGATGCTAGTAGAGAGCTAATATTGCACAACATTAGTGGCTAATAGAGTTTCCCCATTATTTATGAGGGAAAAAGAATTCCCAAGTAGTTATTAGTGAAGCACATATTTGAAATTTTACTTCCATTTTTGAAAAATTGCAGAAGGCCTTGCATAAAATTTTTGAGCGCCATCAGGTACACTTCTTAACATTAATCACACCACTGAGTGCAAATAAGATGCCTTTGGCGTTGACAGACAAAGAATGCAAGACGGAAGAAACAGCAACAGCTGACTGGATGCCAAATTCACAGGGATGGTTCGACATTGATGCGGCAAGTATGAAAGGAGGGTTTACAACGAACTACTTTGAGCGGGGAAGAAAATGCAATAACGATGACACTAAATGGGGTATTTCAGTCAATTTAAAAAAAAAATTTTTTTCAAAAGAGTATGGCTCAAGAAAAAAGGTAATCGGGTCTGTTCATCGAGACATTTTTTTTAAATCAGAGAAGCTAAGGAAAGTTGAAGATTTGAATGGTGTGACGTAGCTAGCCAATCGTGACGTAGCTAGCCAAAACTGTCTTTGAAAAAAGTATCCATGCACAGAGAAGAGATTGGAATGTTCTCACTGGTAGCAGGTTCCAGAACGTTGATCTTCCTCTTCTTTTCTGTCATATTTAAAACGAAAGAAAGAAGAGAAATCATGGGCGATACACTAGTTGAAAATTTGATAAGTCGAAACCACAAACGAAGCGAACAGAAAACAACCGATTACAGATGGCAGATGTAGGTAATGCTAACGATTGAACCATAAAGTAACGCTATCTGAAATGAGAATCTCTTGGATACTACAAAATACTACTCACACACGCGTGTGCGGCGTAGTGTGTGTGCATTTATGGCAGCCTGCCTTTTTTTCAAACGTTTAATCTCTTTAATTAATTTTTCTACCACATGTTATAGTATCATTGGGCTAAAAGTTGGAGTTTATAGGTTTTCAAGGGTGCTGAATCCAAATTTGAGGTCAAAAACCTGAATTTCCGACCCAGCGAAATACCCCATTGATATCCAGATATCGGCAACTAGGAGCATGAATGGAATGAAAATGAAACGAATAATGAAAATGGCAAATAGTGTTGAGAAGAGTACCTGATGATTAGTGCAAAGTTCTCTGGATCTGTTGTGAGCAGCAGTCTTAACAGTTAAGGGGGTCTCAGAATAAATGGGGTTTTCCCCTTTTCCCTGGCAATTATTGGTAGATTTTGATGATTCCATGGGCAATCTTTTAGATTTTTCAATTACCCAGGCAGATGCACTAATGCACTTCAAAAATCCTGTATGCTGCTCGACAGAAGCTGAAAAAAAAAATACTGGAATCTATGGCCACAGAAAAAGCCGAGCGTGCCAGGGGGAAAAATGGGAAGCCCTGGCAAATGAAAACGGTCGGATACCAGCTAATCTCCCTAGGAAAGTTGGAGTCGCAGGCTTCAACTCCTTGACGGGCCATGATTTCCTCCAGAAGCATCAGCACCGGATAGGCGTGAAGCAGTCAGCGGACTACGAACTGTGTGGGACTGGTGAAATGGACGGAGACCACCTTGAGAGCTGTGAAGCCCTGCAGGACGCCAGACCTGCACAGACAGGGAAAACCAGTACCACCGGACCGCGCAATTAGACTGGGCTGCGAGAGGTCGGTTAGCCGAAGATGCCGCACTGACACAGCGTAATTTAAAAAAAAAAAAAACTTCAAAAATCCTTGACATTTTCAAATTTTGTTACAATTTTTAACTTATTTTTTTACTTTTGGAATTAAACAAGAGCACGGTGTAGAGCTTATGAAAATAAGAAGAATACCTCAAGAAACATGGAAATTGGATTATTATTTCCTGAGAAAAATGGAAAAAACAGGCGATGAAAACTAACCAGCTATGAGAAGGCTGGTGGTGAGGGAGGCACGGGGGGTGGTGGGTGGCAATGTTGCTCCATCTGGCGGGGGATGAGGGGCGCCAGTTCGTAAGAGACTAGACTAACCCGGAACGAGGAAGGAACTGCGACTGATTGAGACCCCTTAACAGTTGATACCTCGTCAACCGATTTTTTTCTCTGTTCTCCCAGATTATCGTAAAAAACACGTCTAGATGTATTATTACGTCTCGACAATTATTATACTAGGGCTTTGCTGTGTGAACCAATCTTGAACGAAAGCCAGTGCAACCAACAACGATGTATTTTTTTCGTTGATATTTTCATGTCGGCATTGCGGTTGACTCAAGATCCCCATAGACTACTCGTATATGAAGATAGTAACACCTTCTAAATGAAGCCAGTCAGTAGACAACATATTTATTATGTACAAATGTTCAAATAATAATATTAGTAGTATTCAGAAATCAGATAGCATCATACACACCTCTCCTCACTTACACTCAGGTGACGTCACCCAAATAAGCGATGAAAAGGATAGGAAACAACTAAATTCACAGAAACTCTGGGAAACTAATACACTTCTACGAAGAAAGACAATCGAAATTGTCGACAGTCGGGGTAACACTATGATTTGAAGGGAAGAATTGTGGTTTCAGTCGGTTAGAGCGAACATTTCTAAATGTCATTAGAAGAGTGTGAAGAGGAAGGAGTCGGTGACGGGGTGTATGGAGGGACAATATGGCGCCTGCGACACCTACCTGTAGTAATGGCACCTCGTGCAGTCAACTATTCTGAACTGCGAGTGACGTTGCCTTGATTCAATGAACCAACAGACGTAAAATATCATTATTTCAGAAATTCATTGAACATCTTTCACAAAATTTCATTCAAAATAGCTTCACTTAAATAGGTAAATGGGTTGAAACTACGAGCGGAGAAAAATACGATAATACGAAAAAAGTAGGCGTCTCTCGACATAATCAAGTTTGGTGCGGGTTTGTCGCGGATCTAAAAACAAGTTATCAAGGTGACCTCAGAAGAACGCAAGGACACAATTATTTCTAATTTTCAAAGTTATTTCGAAGTATCAGACTTTTTCTACCAAGATTTGTGATCTGTAAAGAAATTGTTTTAGTTTCTGCCCCTATTTGATGATATTAGTTTTCAATGGTTACCCTTTGGTTACAAAACTGAGGTCTGTTGCGTTGCATGCTTACCTAACAGTATGACCAAGTACGATTTTTAGTTGAAATTTTACGCTTGGAATAATACAGACTGATTTTAGTGGTAATATTCTAGTTTTGACATATTCTAGGATTGGCTGGAGGTCAAGGAATTTTTCGCGACACTTTTCTTTTGCCTCCAAAAAATGCAACGCTGCAACCAGTAAACAAAATCATAGCTACATGGCAAGGTAGCTATGAAGTCATAGCTATGAAGCAAGGTTCTCTAGAATACTGCATATTACAGTGAGATACGACAGTAGTTCGGAAAGTAAGAGTACTGGTGCTCTCACGGGATGGGGCAATTTTTTTTTTCCCTAAGTTAGCTGCACTGCGTTGTAGGGGGGGATCTCCTGAAGAAATTGAGAGGTCAACCACCTCGCTAGTACGAAAACTCTGGTATTGGTGAGTGTTTGCGTGAACAATGTCAATTCAAAATCCCGCCAAGTGCGAGGTGCGCGCCGCATTTTGGAGAGATTTGAAGTGGAAGGTGAGGCATTTCTGGACTCCATCGTGACAGGCGATGAAACTTGGGTAGCTCATTACACTCCTGAGACAAAAATACAATCTCAACAGTGGCGCCATACCACCTCACTGTCGACAAAAAAATTCAAAACCCAAATTTCGGCGAAAAAAATCATGGCTCCGGTTTTTTGGGACCGAAAAGGCATCATTTTGATCGAATATTTGCCACATGGAGAAACCATTAATGCGGAACGATACTGTGAAACCTTGAAGAAACTCAGAAGGGCAATTCAGAACAAACGAAGAGGGATGCTGACGAAGGGAGTCTGTTTTTTGCATGACAATGCGCAACCGCACACGGCGAACCTCACCAAGGCTCTTTTGGACTCCTTCGGTTGGGAAATTTTAGACCACCCCCCTTACTCCCCCGACTTGGCGCCTTCTGATTACCATCTGTTCACTTCTCTGAAGATGCACCTTGGTGGGAAACATTTTTCAACCGACCAGGAGGTTCAAAAAGCTGTCACAAACTGGAGCAAGGAGGTGGCGGGAAGTTTTTATGACGAGGGGATTACAAAGCTCATTTCACGGTCGCAAAATGCATTGATCAAGAAGGCGATTACGTGGAAAAATAACTTAGATGTATGCCTGTAATACCCTGTTATTTTTTTTTAAATAACATTTTTGCAAAGTCTGCAAAAATCGAGTACTTTTACTTTCCTAACTACCCTCGTATTATCAATATCGATGTCCCATTGCTCCTATGCAGGGGGTCCACCCGTCCACCCCACCACTACTCCGCTGAATAGCACGGCTGAAGCATGTTCCATGTTTCTTGCATTTAAGCCAAAGGCTTCTAAGCAGTAAGGCGAGGTCCGAATGGCCGAGATTTCATTTAATATTACGCTAAGCCAATTCTGGGTACATAGAGAGCCTAACTATCGTTATTAAACAAGAACGACACTTGACAATTAAATATTATAAATAGTTAACAACGCAAGTAGATTCGTGTAGGTAAGGAGTTTAGCTCATCAGTTACCAACCTGGAGTTATTCCTTGCAGGGACAGGAGGCGGTGGTCCTGTGGCTAAAGAATCATCCGGCGGCGCCTGAGGAACCGGACCGAGCGACCTTTGGCCGACGCGTATCAGTTTGCTGCGGTCGGGGACTTGCTGCAAAAACGCCAGCGGCGTCGCAACTCCTCCGTACATGTTACCTGCAGGTTAGAGAGGAAAAAATGAACTGGAGGCACATGAACTAATCAACGAAGTTTGTTTAACTAATGTACAAGGCAATAATCACGTTTAGAGGCCATCAGGGCCTGGGAAGCTAAAGCTGAGGAATCTAGGAGCGTTCTGATTGGTCGACAATTCAAAGCGCAGTTCTGGATGATCTCACGAGACAGCAGCAGTCGAGGATTATTGATTTTCAAGTCATCAGTGTGTGATGGAGCTGAATTAGGAGATTAATTCCCTTCGGCTCAGACTCGTAGGTGACGTCACTGCCCCCAGGAACTACGACCCCAGCCGTCCCCCAACTCCCGCCTCCGACTCCTCCCTCCTCTGACTCCTTTCGCCACCGACTCCTCCCGCCCTAACTCCACCCTCCTCCGACTCTCCCCACTCCCACGACCCCTCCAACTCCTCGCGATAGGTGACGTGCATACGTATGTACATACGGTTGGCGTTTTATGTATATAGACTAGCTGAAAAGCCTACCAAAAGTAGGCAAAAACGATTCCTCCGACTCTCACCACCACCCACTCTCTCCGACTCACTCCTCCTGCCCCCAACTCCTCACTTCTCCGATTCCGCCGACTCTCCCCACTCCCACGACCCCTCCGTGCATACGTACGTACATACATACGGTTGGCATTTTATGTATATAGATTATATCCCATTTTAAATAAATAAATGAGGATAAATATAATATTTATTTTATAACCAATATCATATTATTATAATTGATTTTATAATAAAATATGAATACTGAAGAGTATTAAAAAGAAATCCAAACTAATCACCAATATTCATGTGTCGTTTGATTAGTAATTGCATAACTTTTCCATGGCGTGTCTTAAAAAATTATGAACATCAAAATGCCTTTTTTAGCGATTGTCGCTTAGTAAGTATCTACATTAGGAAATTTTTCCATTTTCTAACAAAAGGAGGGCGCAAGAATCTAAAGAAATCGATACTACTCGGCGAGATGTATCCAACGATAGGTACCAAAAGCTCGATTTTGGAAATATCGTCACTTGAAAAGTATTTTTGCATAACACGGTCCAATTGATGTTAAAACGTGATTAACAGGACTTTGATAGTTAAATAAGTTTGAGATCGAGATAAGAAAAAATGTCTATAACTTGCCTCTGCTGCACACTCGGGGCTGTCTTGTTAATCACTCATTAAAATCAAATTATCGATAACATCGGTCATCCTCACATGATACACGATCAGCTGACTAGTACTCAAAGCTACCATGAGCGCTAGTTGTGCCTTTTGGTGTGCTCCCGCGAGACTCTTCTTGAATTTGTGTTTCGTTCTTGTGAGATTTACCAACTTCTTTAGTTCGATGGATCGATGGAATATTGTTGACTGAACTAACCTAACCCGCCAGCTCTCATGCTGGAGAGTTCTTCGATACGCATAGTGCCGGGTTGTTTTCGGTCAGTAAGGAAATACGTCGTCATTTCTCCTTTGCCCTTCACCTTCACTTTCCCTCGACACTGGAACTCGTACGGGTGAGTTCTTAAAACTTGAAACACTTCCTCTGTCACCTGCAAATTAAAAATAGCAAATTACCAACAACGACAGTAACCGCAGCGTTTTTAAAATTAACGTAGATCTGATGTTAAATTTGTGTAAACTTTTCGCTTCCTCAATATCGAAGATGGGGAAGCTTTTTTTTTATGATCGGCCAACAGTTCAAAAATTGTAGTTCCTCCAAAATAGAGATTTCTACAAGCATTTTGAGTTTCAGAGTTTGAGTTTGAGTGAGTCTTGTCCGATGGAGACAATTTCAAGGTTGATGCGGGGGTAGCCTCAAGATGGCCCCCTTTGAACTTCATCAATATAACTGGTTCAAACAGCTTGAGGACGCTTGGAGTCTTTTGGTATCAGCCTTCCAGCTGATCCTGCACTGGTACTGGATTCTCTCACAATACTTGGCCTTTTGATTTTTTTTTTTTTTTTTTTCTTCTTCTTCAACTCCCCTCAAAGACAAATTGTCTTTCTGACGGAGGAGGCACGCCATAAATAAAAATAAAAAATAAATCAAATATAATGGGGAGGACGCCCAGGACTCACCCGACGCCGGCCCTAGGGATAAGGGAAGATGAGGAAGGTAGGGGTGGGAGATAAGGATGAAGGGAAGTGCCTCTATAAAACGACCACCAGTTCAAATATGAGCCGAGCAGGACACGGGTGGTGATACCACGGAGTACGTCTACTGAGATGCCCAACTCGCGCAACTTCGTGGCACTTTTCCCACACCACACACCGCGCCACGACAAGGTTGCAGCCATCACCCTGATGTTGCCAGGTGCCACTCCTTTTAGCTCCGACACTGCTTGCCATAAATCATTTGTGTCATATTTCCTTATCTTGGCCCGCCAAGTCTGCTCCATGTCCAAGCTGCCATTGACAACTTGGACATCCAGGATAATGCAAGACTAGTCGGGCTTGACGGCAACGATGTCGGGCTTCTTACCCTGATCACTCATCATGTGGTATCATATCTCCCTCTCAACATCCCAGCCACTAGATGAAAAGGCACCTGCAATCTGCTTGGCGACCGCATTATGACGTAGGATGCGGCCCCCATGAGTCCGAGGACACTGCTGCACTACATGATACAGGTGTTCATTTCCCATCCAACAGGTGTGGCAAAGGGGTAGAGTTGTCCCGTGACTACCTCTCGAACACCGCACCGCAGTTGGCAAAGATGCCACGCGGATGGCGTGAAAAAATCTCCTTGCCTTTCGTAATATTGACCTACAGCAGGCCATAACTTCAAGAGCTTGCCCAGACTACGGAACACATTCCAGGAAACCTCACTACAGCCCCAGGGGTATCTTGCTCGGGATCGGTCAATAAACATCCCCCGCTCACTGGCTCAACTTCGGGTTTCGGGCAGGCGCCAGAGTTGATTTCTGCATGTCTGCCTGCCCCATCTGCAGCTGGGTTGCGGCACAGCTCTGCACTTCATTGTTCACTAGGTACCCTATATGCTGCCAAACCCCCGCCAGAAGTTTCTTCTGTCGGTGCTCGCGCTGCCTCTCTTGTTCAAAGAACAATGAAAGCTATTAATAACCAAGAGTGACCTCAAAGTAGCCAACAGATAGTTTTACTTTTCAAAGGACGCGAGTGACATTAGACTACTTATAATTGTATATTCCTGATAAGAGGATTTCTTTTCTTTTATATTTTTGAGTCATCAGTCGAGACGCATTTTACATTAGTTGTAGACTCTTGCTGTTTGGCAGATCTGTTACCTGACACCCTGTGTGTTAATAAGTTTAAAATATTCAAGTTTACTTTCTCGAAGACCCGTCGACAGGAGAAATCGAGTGCGGTTTACCTGAGTGTGGTTTGGAAGACCTGTGGAGTCCATCCGACTGGCCACGTTGACGGTGTTACCCCAAATGTCGTATTGGGGTTTTCGGGCACCAATAACTCCAGCTACCACTGGTCCGATATTTATACCTTAAAATAATAAGAAATACAAAAAATAAAGGTTTAAAATCATTAATTTAGCGAAAGAATAAATTAAAACAGTGCAAATTATTTCACGAAAGGTCAGTAGAAGTTTGGCGATTTGAAAATTACAACGCTAATTTTTCAGCCCTTAGAAGTGATTGACACTCAAACGCTTCGCGGCGCTGTTGTATCAACAAGAATTAACTCCCCTCGACCGACTAAACTACGTTTACATTCCTGAATGGGAGCTCTTGCCGCTTAGCTAAGGAAGTGAATGGACAGAAATTCAAAGAGGTCGCTGATCACAACATCTCTCCCCCATCAAGGAAGTCTTAGTTACTCCGTTACCTAGTCAAGGATATGTGGCTTCTAGCTGGCGTTTTACAACCCAGTGAGAACGCTTCATTTTTGACTGAAGTTTTTTGTTATTCCATCTTGAACGGAGCAGGGGATCTGGTGACCTCAACATTCGTCCGAATCGGCAGTTGTTTTGATGACAACAGTAATTATTGTTCTCAGAGAATGCTGAGGAGCCCTTTCGGGTCCCACTGACTGCGCCACTTTGTTGTGTCATCGAAAACTTCCCTCGACCGGGGATCGATCTCCAATCCTTCCGACTAAACTATATTTACAGTCGCTACCACTGAGCTAAGGAAGTAAATGGACAGAAATGTTAAGAGGTAGCCGATCACATTTCCTCAAGAGATGTCAAATGGCTATATGTCCTGGATGAACTTCAATTCCATTAAGAGTTGGAGTTGCTTGTTGTGCTGGAGGACGAATAACAGGAGGATACTGATACTCTGGGCCTCAGCTGTAATATTCAAACAAGCCGACACTAAGGTTCTAGTAGGTGAGCCCATTCATTTTATGAAGTACGAATAAACAATAACGATTAAAACTCACCAACTCGGAGCATGAAGTTATTGTAAGAATTATCGTTGATAGACACAAGGCGGTCTCTCATGGCGAACACGAATTCCACGAGGTGGCTCATGTAGAGGGCAGCACTGTGCTCGTCGTTGTCCAAAATCCGATGTTCAGGCATCAGACCCACGGCTGCCATGTACGTGGAACCGACGGTTTTGATTTTATCAATAGATCTAAACCGATCATCTCCCAAAAGCTGAAATCAAACCAGAAATAAGACACCAATATAACAACAATCCAACATTGTACTCAATGAAAAAGGATGAGACGGACAAGCGTTATCTATTAGCTAGAACGAGAATAATTTGAATCCCTGCCACGTATATAGTTGCCCAATTTCAGAGCAATCAAGGAGACGTCTAGAGCAAGCCATCATAATGCTTTAGCATGTAACATGCTTCAGCCATGAACTAACTACCCGTAAAGTGTCACCCAACACGGCTAAAGCATTTTCCATGTTTCTTGAATTTTAGCCAAAAACAGTAAGGCAAGGCCCGAAGAGCCAAGTTTTTCTCTAAAAAGGTAACTTCGCTGAAATATCCTCCAACATTTGGGAATATAAATATATTAAGAGTTTATCAGCTTCAGAAAAGAAAGAGAAGAAAAAAATGAAGACTGAGGTAGCTGATTGAAGAATCTTGTCCCACAGGGTTACCATGCGGTGATGCACCAAGACGCGCTGTAGGTATACAAATATCACCTTTATTTCTGGAGTTCTGTTCATGACGGTCGTCACCTGTCAGAAGAGGGACTCCACTAGCATTCAAGGACATATGCTGGGCAGAGTTAAGATTGTCTCGCTCCTGAAGGGTCCCCTACAACTCTCGCTTGATGTGAGGCTGCATAAGACGCGTAGAGCTTTTTTCTACAAAATAAATTTGTCTCTTGCATGTCCAGCATTGCCCCAGAGCAAGATCCCGTAGGATGCTCTACTAGCAAAACAGGCGAAGCATACCGTACGTAGAACTTTCCTTGAAACACATTGAGCAAGTCTGTGAAGCTTGAAATTGCAAGATGCCGACCTTGATGAAAGGGCATCGCCAAGCACCCTCCACGAAAGACGGTTATCGATCGTCAAGTCAAGGAATCATTGATCAAGGCTTCGTAATAAATCGGAAACACTACTGTGAATCACACACGAACCTCTTCGAGGGAGGGTGGTGGTTTGTAGCAGTTTTTACAGTTAACTTCATCATTTGTTGATTTCATTGAACCGTTGCTTGTCACATGTTTACCTTGAAAATTACGTTTCCAATTAATAGGTACAATATTCAGTAGCCAAAGTCTGAACCACCGCCTGCATTAGTTCATCTATCCTCCGCTAGGGATAGCTAAGTGTTTTCCCCTTGAATCTACTTGTTATGTCTGCGTGTCATCGAGTGAAGGAGATGACCTTCTCAATGCGGCTTTTGTGTTTTCTTTAACCCCTACTCAACAAAGAGAGAAAAGTCCCTATCCTAGCGACTGCACTTTCACACCGGCCCGACTGACGTGCGGAGTGCAGGGAGATCAGGCTAGCCCGGCAACCCCGGCGTTTCATAAGAAACCTACTGACGGGAGGCGGGAGATTTACCTAGTGAGCCTAGTACTTCGAGGAGATCCCTTATCAGAGGAGAAGGTAGAGAGCGAAATGAATAAGACGGTTGACTGGACTAGATTGCATACTGGAGCATCCCTGAGTGAGCTTATATACTCGGAGAGATTAGTTGAGGGAGAGAGAGGTGGAAGGGTGATATCATGTGACGTGTTCTCCCTGTACCTCGTCCCTCCCTTGTGGGTTGTGGCTCACTCAGGGATCCTCTTGTACTTCTTTATTTAAGAACTATTTGAATGTTGAAATGTGGGTCATAACACTATTGGTTTGCATTATCTCGATCTTTGTCAAATACCGGAGCTGATCTCATCTGTCCTCTCATCGTCATACTTCTCTAGTCGCATCTTTCCCAGTGTTGTTGGTGTTTATTTTATGCAAGCAACGACGATGTGTGAATTTTGTGGTGATACAACCGTTGGCAGAGTTTGAGTAGACATCTACCCATCTCCTGATTGTGACCCTAAAGGTAACCATTGGCGCCTGAGTGGAAGATACATGAACTAATGCAACTGGAGCGGTTTAGACGTTCGTTATTCACTAAACTCTTATTTACCTCGTCGAAATCGGCGATTATCTCGTTGAGAAGTCTCAGGCACTCCACGCCTTGGTTGTTTCCATCCAGCTCCATATAGAATTCGTGGTAGTTGGTGATTGAGGCGAAGACGACTCCAACGCGCGTGTACGACTGGTGGTACAACTCCTGCGAAACAGCGCTCTGTTCAGAGGGAACGACGGCCCAACGAACAAAGGTCAAGCAGAGCAGCAGCAGTTAAGCATGATGTATAGCAGCGCCAAGCACTCAAGGCAAATACAAGCAATAAACACAGCACCAGATCTAAAGGATTGGTTAATGATAATGGTTAAGGCATACGATAATGGATAAGGCAAGTAAATGACGAGCTGTCCAGCAACGAGAGCGATGCATCCGAATGAGGAATTTCACCATGTCGGAATTTCCTATTTTTGACCCCAAAATCGTATTCAGCACCTCGAAAAACCCCCAAAGGCAAACTTTCAGCCCGAACTTCCTAATTTACGAATAAACACAACAGTGTAGAAAATACGAATGTTTAAAAAAACCGGGAAAATGACGTCAACCTGGAATAGTTCATTTATGGTTGCTTGAAGCGCTGAGATCGAGAAATCTATAGTCCCCAGATGCAAAATTTCACGAGACAGTAAAGTTCGAAATCAAAAAACTGAAGAAAAAAATAGAAAAAGCGAGATGGGGAAAATTAGGTTTCCCCTGTTTTTGTTTGATAACTTTTCTCTTAGAAAACACGATTTCGTCGTCCCAATGGGCAACACTGGGAGGAGACGGCGATCCAAACAGCCCAATCAGCGAGCGTTCCCACTTCACGTCCGTTTTCCCGGTTAGTTTTGAAATCAAAAAATTTGATTGTCTCCCAAAAATAACAGGAGACTTATTTTCCGAAATCAGCCCGATTTTCATCTATCCCACACCATTAACTATTCAGGAAAAATGCAAACAGAATTCGGTGAAATTCCTCATTGCACTTCTCTGTGGCTGGGTTGATCGTACGTTACTTTGTGGTATACAAGAGGTACACAGTTGTCAGACGCTCACGCTGACAAAGTCTCATGTTTCTCCCTGGGAAACCGAATCGTTGCAATTCGACTCCGGAAAAGGTAAATTGACGGCTCCCAGGGAAAACAATTCGTAAGGCCCACGTCGCCAAAAAACACGGCACGTGGAGTCCCCTCCTCGGTAAAATTTACCGCAGCCTGATTAGCGGAAATCTATCCCCGCTTTCGCTAATCAGTCGAAAAATTAACGCCCAGGAAAAGAACTGCACCCAATCAGCGAGAAGAGGAGGAAGGACTGCAGGAAAAAATACCGAAAACGTTCAGCAGCAAATAATTCTGAAGACACGCCCCCAGCTGTGCAACAAAACCATTGTGTGCCGCCAGAATCGGGGTTGTGCATCAGTATCCGGAATCAAGTGCTCTACGACCCAAAAGCACCCAGTTCTGCTGCCTTCCGCTGAGTGACAAGAGAGCGGTATCACTACAGGCTACGTCGGTCCGAGAGAACCAGCCGCCTCCAGGAAAGAAGTGGGTAGCCGCCACGTCAACGCCTCCTGGGACAAATCTCCAAAGTCTATCGAGCCCACAAGAAAGGATCGCCAATTTCACTTTCACCTTTAAATGATCAAGATTCAATCCTCTTTTCCTGGGCGTTAATTTTTCAGCTGATTAGCGAAAGCGGGGATAGATTTCCGCTAATCAGGCCGCGGTAAATTTTACCGAGGAGGGGACTCCACGCGTGTTTTTTGGCGTTGTGGGCCTTACGAATTGTTTTCCCTGGGAGCCGTCGATTTACCTTTTCCGGAGTCGAATTGCAACGATTCGGTTTCCCAGGGAGAAACATGAGACTTCGTCAGCGTGAGCGTCCAACAACAGTACTACCCAACTATCAAGATTCTAAAGATATTCTTCCATGACACATATACAGATGGACCACACTGATGAATTCAATTCGGTGTTGACTCAGTAAACAACTTTCAAAAATAAGTTGATGATTATCCGGAAGACTCTACAGACTAATGACTAATGCATTCAGCTACTCATGAATAGTGAATTAAGCAAGAAATAAACTTCGACGAAATCTGAAAGTCAAGTGTTAAGCACTCATGCTTCGACTTATTACACAGTAAAGTTCTTACTCTACTTCCAGAGCAAACACTCAAAATCTACTTCCAAGTTAGAAAAGGAGAAGACAGTGAGTAAGTAGGTACCAAACAAAGTCTAACGTCGAAGTACTAAAAACTTGGAGTTGGCTGAGTAAAACCATCTATTTACAAATAAATTAAGAAATTGAGGAGGAAACAATACTTTCAGGAACAAAATTCAAGTAAGAAAACTCCGCATGAAGAAATAAACGAAATTAAGAAAATAACTGTACTGATGGTAAGTTGAGTAATTTGAATCTGGGCAAACTGGAGTTCAACTCATAAGGGCAGAGTTCGAGGTGAAAGATGGCGAGCAGGAAAACTGATTTTTTATTTTATTTTACGATCTTCCCTCAAAGACAATGTTCTTGATAAAAAACGACTGCCAAGTGGGAGTGGCACATAGCTTCCTCGTATCCATAACCCGATTGTATAGATCAATCTCCATCCATGTACCTTCCACTACCCTCATAGGGGACCATCTACACGCCAATTTGAACAATCCGGAGAAATTTCGACGATATCGGATGGAAAAGTTAAGGCCGTTACAAGGATTTCACGTTTGCGCATGCGCAGCAACTACTATTACTCTGGGGGAGATGATTTTCATAGGGGACCATCTACACACCAGTCTGAACAATTCTAGAACATTTCATCAAATTCGGATGAAAAATGTAAGTGTTTTGGCTGTTATAAGGAGGGGGGGGGGTTGGTTACGTTCGGGCATGCGCATCGGCTACTATCAGTCCGGGGGTGATGATTTTCATAGGGGACCGTCTACATGCCAACCCGCACAATCCCTGAAAACTTCATTAAAATCGGACGAGAATTGTAGAAGTTATGGCTGTGGCAAGAATTTCGTGACAGACACGGAACCAAAATTGTTCAGGAAGGTCTGAAACGTAAAACGCGAGTGAAAATTTTGATTTTGGAGAACTTTTTTTTTCGTCCTTGAAAAGTGAAAACAAAGCTTCCGCTACCTTGGTAGACTCGGAAGCAAAACGAATCAAATGATAATGGGGAGGACGCCCAGGACTCACCCAATGCCGGCCCTAGGGATGAGGGATGATGAGTAGGGAGCAGGACGCGGGTGGTGACACCACGGAGTACGCCTAACGAGATGCCCGATTCGCGCAACTCCGTGGCACTCGGCCCCCTCATCTACCTAGATCCTTGAGTCGTAGCAGTACCGACAGCCTGAAAGACTTCTGGAACGGCCCCACTAAGAAATTGGGTTCCCCACTCTCGATCTGAGTGCTCTGTAACACCTCCAGAGAAAACTACAAACAGGGGACGAGGAAATGACAGCGAGTCTCCACACTCTGATATCAATAAATTTGAAACTGAAGATGAATGAAAATTAATTTCCACAAAGAACAAATTGATAGGACGTTAATCAAAGCCCAAATAGTTATTCAACAGAAGGAAGAAGAGAAATCGAAGTTATTGGGGACAGAGCGAACAAGGGGAATATGACCAATTGAGAAGGACGACTAAAATGTATCGAAGCAGTCCCAAAAATGAACAAGGTTGTCCACAACTCCTGGCAAACACTGTTGAAGGAGTAAAATATGAACAATAACGGAGTATTCAAGAGTAGTGAATGAGAGGTAGGTTACCATGTTACTGCGGAATTGGTTATCCAAGAAATGCGAGGCGACGTGGGCCGGGAGGAGGTTGCACAGAATCCGCTTGTTGGAATGCTGGAGGGCGTCCATGTCCTTCTTTTCTTCGTTCGCCTGAGGAAACACAATAAGTTGAATTATTAAACATGCTGTTATGTTTTCGCTAAGTAGGGTTAACTACGGTTGTGATTGATGAAATTACTGACTCCAATTTGAGAATGAATGACTGAAAATACGGGAAGTTTATACTCTAAATTTGGAAGAAGAAATTTGTATGTTTAATTTTGAAAGGGAAGTTGTTTGAACAATTTAGCTCCCGGTCTTCACAAAACTGGCTTGTTGGGGGAAAGGCCTCTGGTCTTTATAGAAACCGACTTACCAAATGAATTTAATGAAATGTGGGACATAACTCTGTCATAACTCCCTTATTTCTCCTGAAAATTCAAATCTGACTACACCGTTAGAAAGAGCATTAAATTCCTAAGCTACCTAGTGCAAAATCAAAATATTTCAGCAATAAAATAGTTTCAAAAAATCAAGTGAAAAAGCCAACTTTAAAAAATTTTTGAAACTTGACTTTCTTCGACCAAACTTTTCACTCTAAATCCCTGCCCATTTCGATGGGCGCTCTTCGGAGAAAACATGCTCAAATTGTCCGCTTTCCAACGGTCTATCAATTTTTCTTTTTAACATTCAAATTGGAAGAGTAAATCAAGTTTGAATGCCAGAAAACGTGTGTTTTACAAGCAAATCCAGTGTTTTAAGCGGTTTATGGTCCCCCTCGACCTCAAGATGGCTTGACGATTTTGGTATCATTTCCTGTGTAATTTTTTACGCTGAATCAAATAGTGATACTTCCGAATGGTTCCGACTGCTAGAAAGTGGATTTTTTGAAGAAAACCTTCGTTTTTCGTACATAAAATACGCATTATTCGTAAATGTGGTAGTGAGCATGAAGTAACACCTTTGAACTCAACAAAAACACCGAATTTCTAACTAATTGAAGTTTTTGTTGAGTTCAAAGGGGTTACTTCATGCTCACTACCACTTACTTACCCCATATACTCCCCCATACTTACCCTTACAAACTCCCCCATACTCCCCTACACACCTAAAACTTGATTGTGAAGGTGTGAAGGCAGTATGGTGCGGTAGGTAGTACTAACCAATAGTTGGTAGGTAAAAAAAAGAGCTGCAAATCATTTCCCAAAGGTTTATTATTTTCTGTATAGATCACCCTTCTGTATAGATCCCTCCCTACCAACCATAGGTGCCTACTACCTACTAGGGCAATTTTGAAAATTTCAACCCTTCCATTTGGTTGGTGGTTGGGGATCGATTTTTGGATTCTACGTACCTTGAAACGTAAACCGACAAATTTTGAACGGGGGTTAAAAAAAATTTTCTAGGTCGATTCCAAAGGCTCATTATTGAAAATAATAAACCAAAATTGGACATTTTACGCATTACAAACACTTCAATGAACTTCGTGACAAACTCGTTTGTTCACAACACGTTTGTTTCATTTCATTTAACGTTCGTTGATTGACGGAATCAACTAAAAAATTGTCGATAGAATCATCAAAATCGAACAATTTCCAGATAAAACGCTGCAAATCATTGCTCAAAGGTTTATTATTTTCTGTATAGATCACCCTTCTGTATAGATCACTGGTTCTCCATCAATAGCACCTACCACCATCTGTATTCTCCCTTGACCTTCCCTCTCAAATTTCAGCTTCCTGCGTTCAATAGGATTGAAAATGGCTTCGGAGCTCACTCAGCTGATCAGTGATCTGAAGAGTGAAGAAGATCTCCTCGAATGCTGGAGACGCCTGGAAGAGCACTTCCATTCAATAGGATTGAAAACGGCTTTGGAGCTCACTCAGCTGATCAGTGATCTGAGGAGTGAAGAAGATCTCCTCGAATGCTGGAGACGCCTGGAAGAGCGCTTCCATTCAACAGGATTGAAAATGGCTTCGGAGCTCACTCAGCTGATCAGTGATCTGAAGAGTGAAGAAGATCTCCTCGAATGCTGGAGACGCCTGGAAGAGCACTTCCATTCAATAGGATTGAAAATGGCTTCGGAGCTCACTCAGCTGATCAGTGATCTGAGGAGTGAAGAAGATCTCCTCGAATGCTGGAGACGCCTGGAAGAGCACTTCCATTCAATAGGATTGAAAATGGCTTCGGAGCTCACTCAGCTGATCAGTGATCTGAAGAGTGAAGAAGATCTCCTCGAATGCTGGAGACGCCTGGAAGAGCACTTCCATTCAATAGGATTGAAAATGGCTTCGGAGCTCACTCAGCCGATCAGTGATCTGAAGAGTGAAGAAGATCTCCTCGAATGCTGGAGACGCCTGGAAGAGCACTTCCATTCAATAGGATTGAAAATGGCTTCGGAGCTCACTCAGCTGATCAGTGATATGAAGAGTGAAGAAGATCTCCTCGAATGCTGGAGACGCCTGGAAGAGCACTTCCATTCAATAGGATTGAAAATGGCTTCGGAGCTCACTCAGCTGATCAGTGATCTGAAGAGTGAAGAAGATCTCCTCGAATGCTGGAGACGCCTGGAAGAGCACTTCCATTCAATAGGATTGAAAATGGCTTCGGAGCTCACTCAGCTGATCAGTGATCTGAAGAGTGAAGAAGATCTCCTCGAATGCTGGAGACGCCTGGAAGAGCACTTCCATTCAATAGGATTGAAAATGGCTTCGGAGCTCACTCAGCTGATCAGTGATCTGAAGAGTGAAGAAGATCTCCTCGAATGCTGGAGACGCCTGGAAGAGCACTTCCATTCAATAGGATTGAAAATGGCTTCGGAGCTCACTCAGCTGATCAGTGATCTGAAGAGTGAAGAAGCCTTTGAGCAATGATTTGCAGCGTTTTTTACCCACCAACATTTTTTTTTACCTACCAACTTTTTTTTACCTACCAGCTAGGTACTACCTACCACACCATACTGGCTTCACACCTTCACAATCAAGTTTATTAGAAAGAACTAAACGCTTCACACTCGATTGGAAAAATAGAAAGCTTCATATGGAAATTTGATTACTGGTTACGCAGGAGGCAAAACTGTATACAAATCGAAGAAATGAACAGCGATCGCATTTTAGTCCGATAAAATTTGAATGGAGATTAGACCTCTTTTGCGATTCACACTCATGATTCTGTTTTATCGAAGGAAAACCTTCAAGTACTCGTAGGGACCGAACGGTTTGTCCTACAGAGCTCCGGGTGGTCTCAAAAATTTTTAAAAATTCAATATTATTTAAAATTGGTGAAAAAACGATACCTTTATTTCGAGAGTTTTCGAGCTAGGGCACTCTTGAAAATTTCAACCCTTAATTTTCACCCCTTAGAAGTGACCTACATCAACCAAAAGCTTCGCGGCACAACTAGACCCCAAATGGAGCCCATATACCAAATTTGAACCAAATCGGTCCAGTGTTGCTAAGAAAAGTGCCGCGTACGGCGGACGGACGGAAATTTTTTTATTCGATTTTCGGATTCTACGTACTTACCTTGAAACGTAAAACATCAAATTTTGAGGGGGGTTAAAATTTTTTTTTTCTTGCTCGATTCCAAAGGCTTATTATTGAAAATAATAAACCAAAATGGGGAAACCCGTTCTTTCACTGACTGAGATCCCCTGAGCCTAGCCGTGAGTCTATTGAGTTGTCTTGCTCGCTCACTCGTCGGGTTCTTAACGAGTTCTGTGGGCAGCTTTTGGTGGTTCACTTTGGGCATATCTACGAATTTGTTTACCTATTCATTGCAGTTGAGATTCAACTTACTTGAATTTTCCACAAAAAGTCGAGTCGAGCCGTCCATTCTACTTGTCGGCCGTGAATAGCGACGGCCAGCAGGAACATGACGATGTAAACAACACTGAGGACGTGAGTGGGCACCACCGCACTGCAAGAGGAACAAAAATTGACGAAACAACATAAATGAAAGAGCCATACCATTAATTTAACAGAAACATTTTGTCTAGTAATGCATGCATTCCAGGGGCCGTCCCATTGGATAAGAATTAGGTCACTTTTTCAATCGATGTAATTTATTAAGTATTTTAGGCAAGAAATGGTAATTCCCCCCCCCCCCCCTCACCATTATCCACCACAACATTTCTAGCGGCATGGGAGCCTCGCATTTGAAGAGCATTTTGAAATCCATGATCTGCGATACCCCACATGCGAATTCGAGTCCCTCTTCCCCCCCCCCCCTTAAAAAGTAAAATTCGAAATTCCGGCGACGTAGTGCACAACTAGATAGTTTTCCGCGACGAACAAAAAAAGAACCACGAAAATCGGTTGAGAACTAAGGCCTCTGCAGACGACACAAGATTTGGTCTCACACACACACACACACACACACACACACCTATGGCTTTTTTGCGGATTTGGATTCAGAATGGTCTAAAACGGATTACTGTGTCGTTATTTTTTTTCTGTTGAGTGTTGTCCTCCTTCACCCCAGATCGATCGCATAAGGATGCCCAAGTCTTACTGTGGAACGTCCTAAAAAATAGATGAGCAGGTTAGGACTGAACAGTCACACGTCTAATACCAGTTATTACGGGAGAAAGGATGAGTTACTGTCGACCACTGAGAATCACAGACCCACAATTTCAAAAGATACCTCGGGAAGAGCGATCTGAGGTCAACAAAACTCCGCCAGTTGCGGCTAATAATTAAATTAATAGAGTTGTAGTGAAGGAAACGAATCATCTCCCCCCCCCCCCCTCCCCGGTAGAATCCAAAAACGTTCAACTTTGAGATGAATGGTCCCTCACGTTTGACGTGTCCTCACTTGTCGTGATTTCGAAGCACCCCACTCCGTTAGTTGAGCGGATCCGCCCAGCTCTCCCACTTCCTGGCCTCGCTATGAGAAATTTGGAGCAGAGATGGAGCGAAGTTTGTCAGCCAGCATCAAGCAGTTTGAGTATTTTAAAACGACTACAGTCCGCAGTTGGAAATGTTTCAGATTTTAGCTGAGATAAACGAACACAACAAACATTCCTACAGCAGCAGGTACTCAAAAATACAAAAATAAATTTGATCGCTCCTTTGAAAGGAACAAAAACAACCAAAACCCCTGCAAGCCCCCTGGACCCCCGGATGCTTTTCGCTTAGAGCCCCTGGCTAAAATTCAAGAACATGGAATATGCTTTAGTCTCACTTCCTGTTTAATTTTATTTATTTATTTGGAAGAATGTGATCAAACTTATTCTGCTATTTCGATAGCCTTTTAAAAAATCAGTCATCAGATAGGAAGGTATTACAACATATGTTAAGGCTAAATGTCACGATGTTTTAGTGTGATTCTGAAATAAAGAGATGGCAGCACCATCGGGGCCAAATTTCGTTTACTCCTCATTTGAGAACGAATCGTGATATTTCAAGATCACCAGTGTGCAAAAATTTTTTGAACACAGTTTTAACAAAAATTTGTTCAAATTTTGAACATTTTCAAAAAGTGGCCTTATAGCCACTTGCAGAACTTTCATCAGAATACGAATCCGTTTGAGGAATTTTTCTAACTTGATCATAGCCATCGGATTCTCGTATCTACGATATGGAGCAGGGGCGAGGGGAGTGATCATGGGAGGGGGGGGAGGGCGGCGATCAAACGCCCCGCCGCCCGCCCGACCTTCACATTCATGTTTTGCTAGTACGCACCCTTTGGTCACTATTCCTTTTCCTGGCCACCTAATATGTAGCTACCATCACCCTTCCCATTTCCAACTTCTCTATCTTGAGGCTGATCGAATTGGGCGAAATTTCCATAAACAGCAAGACACATAAACAAATAACTTATGAGAAAGATTCTGCGTTAATTTGATTCAGATAATGGTTTGCACTACTACATAGTTGGTTCTGAAATTGTGCAGTTCACTGTACATGGACTAGTTAGCTATCTAGTTGTTCAAGTTACAATGTACAAAATCTAGTTGCAAAAGTCATCTCACACCGTTCTAGTTGCACTAGCGATAAATGGTTTGAGGAGCAAATTCTTGGCGTTTGAAGTTGATTTCCAAATTTTGTGAACAGCTAATGACGATGAAAAAATAATTAGTAGTTTATTCACTCTGCAATAGTGTTGAAAAAGGTAAAAACGCCTATTCATTATTTACCAAAAATTCAAATATCTTTGAAATGATATCAAAATAAATCTAAATAATTGAAACTAAAATCTCCCGTGTCTGAATTTTCTATTTCGAATTCCCTCTTCTAAGAGTTAAATTAACAATTTTCTCTGTTTTTAAATGTCATTCTCGGTTTCATGTAATTATAACGCGTTTGATCGCCCCCCTCGCCACCATATCGTAGAATTCGACGGCTATGATCAAGTTAGAAAGATTCCGCAAACGGATTCGTATTCTGATGAAAGTTCTGCAAGTGGCTATAAGGCCACTTTTTGAAAATGTTCAAAATTTGCATTCCAGTAAGAGCTTTCAAAGCACTAGGGCTAGCATGCTCAACACCAGACTGCTTGGTGCGCCCAGAGCTCAGCCTTGCACCCATGGAACTTTCAGTAGCTAGGAATATGTTTGATTGGCGGGCTAAACTAATGGCTTTGGATATCCAAAGACTGCCGCGGATCTGTTCCGACCGACTTGTGGAGCTTGCCCACCACTCCTCTGAACACAGATATAATTGGGTGCTTCAACTACAAACATTGTTCCAACAAGCTAACTGTGAATCTTGTATGGAGCCAGTTGGAGGGGGAACTCAAGGAATTGAGGACAAAGTCCTAACAAATATTGAAAAAGCCCTCAGGGATGAGGAGTCGGTCAACCATTCGCGATACAACGACCTCCCTCGCAATCCCAACGCCCTTACTAGTCAGTGCAGTGACTACCTTGCTGTAGAGCTCCTTTCTCTGCCAAACGCTCGCTGGCCCAAGTCCGCAGACCATTGGAGACAGAACGGGCCAGACACGTTCCTTCTCCAACGCTCGTCTGTGCCAAGTGAGCAACCTTGGATCACAGACATCCTCGATCACTTGGTTGGCGAGTCGGCTGTGTTCCGGGTTGAGCAAGGAGGATTCCTGGGTCAAGCAACTCTAAAGACGGAAGAAACCCGCAGTGTGTGCTCCTTGGCTTCCCCTTCAAAGTTACTGGGATTTTTGAAAAGTGTTCTCCGTATGAAGCCGTGTCCACACCTGCAACATTTGGCCGCTCCGAACCTTGCTCCGATCCTGCTCCGCTCTTCTGTCCCGAACATCACAGCACTCCGAACCTCGCTCCACCCATATAAAGCTCACTCCACTCCGAACATTTCTTTGATGCAAGATGAAAAACCGCCAACAGAGCAATCGGACTGCGCTCCGCTCCTCTGATCCTCATTCCTTTGAAGTTTTGCTGCCCCGAACACGCCAGAGGATAGGAGCGGCCATATGTTGCAAGTGCGGACGCGGCTTAAGGATGTGCTCGCCAAGTGATGGTTCAACTTTTGCTTCCTCACTACCGAAGGTAGGGAAGCTTTGTATTCGTGAAAGAAGTGAAAAAAAAAAATGTCCTCCAAAATCAAAATTTCCACTTGCTTTTTGCGTTTTACAGCTTCCCGAACAATTTTGGTTCCGTGTCTGTCTGTCTGTCTGTCTGTCTGTCTGTCGGTCTGTCGGTCTGTCGGTCTGTCTGTCTGTCTGTGGTCAATCCTTGTCCCGGGCAAAACTATACTAACCTGTGGTCCGATTTTGATGAAATTTTCAGGGATTGTGCGGGTTAGGTCCTAGACGGTCCCCTATAAATTTCAGCACCTTCGGACCAATAGGAGCGAGTGCGCATGCGCAAACGTGAATTTCCTGGGACCTCGGTTTCTCGGTTTCTAATGAACCGATTTTGCTCAAATTTGGAGGTTAGTTAGGGACTAACTTTTAAGAGACACCCTATAAGTTTCAATCAAATTGGTCAAGCAATAGCCGCTGCGCATGCGCGAACTTTAAATTTATTGTTACAACCAAAACTCCGCAACTATTCAACCGATTTCGATGAAATTTTGAGGGATTGTGTGGGTTAGGTCCTAGACGGTGGACCGCTAATATTTTGGTATTCAATAACTCTTTGAATCATAATTTTTTCGCCAACTGATTCTATACGTCCATGTTACAATGAGTGAGGAAGCTATACTGCCCACCCAACTTGGCAGACGTTTTTGATTTTTCTTGGAAACGTCTCACTCCATGTACCGACTTACTTCGATATAATAATAAGAATTATTCATTTATTTCATTTTTTAAAAATTAACTGTTAATTTAATACTGTCTGCCAACCCTTGTAACGGCCTTTCTACAATAAAAACACTCATTCATTCATTACAATCAAATTGTGTTGGTGGTGTCGATGCCTGATTGATCTCACCTGACGCGTTTGTCGTAGCAGTCGAAAATGTGAACGTGGGAAATTTGGATGAGCATGATGTATATGACTGCCATCAGTAAGAGAAGCGAGCACTTGATGAGTGTCGGGAGGCGCAGGAAGATGGCGACTGAGAGGTAGCCTAAGCAGCAGGAAATGGCGACGTAGTGAGGAAGCGGGCAGAGGCGGTGGTCTGCCCAGCCGGCGGTCGCATTGACGGGAGGACATTCTGTTTCGTACCTACATGTAAACTGAAACAGAACAAAGATTCAGGCATCTAATTTGTCAAATGTTGTGAGTTATTACGAGTAGATATCTTGATTATTTTGAGGCGAATAAATTGTCCAAACGAAGAATAGTTTGTATCAAAGGTTGAAGATTCAACACCAGGAACCTCGAAGAGGAAAATTTTGAAATTCCGGCGACGTAGGGCGCATTTAGATAGACTATATAACCAACCAAAAAAAATCGGTAGGAGAATAAGGCCTGGGCAGAGTACACAACACACACACGCAGACATACACCTTTTTTAGGGATTTGCATCCGCCTCATTTGCCATTTGCATCAGAATGGTTCAGAACGGATTTGTATGTGGTTATTCTTTTCCTCCATTGTCTTCCTCCACCCCGGATTAGCCGCTCAAGGACTCACAAAGTCTTACTGTGTGGCATTGTGAAAATGAAGGTTTCCGGTTGAAGTTTTTTCTCAACCCTTTACAATAAAGGATGAAAATACATATCCAGCATTTAAGAAACACACAGTATATATCGATACCTTAAAGCACAAAGAAGATAATATCTTAGACATATAAGACATATTATGTCCATCCACCTCCCACATTTTTTATTTTTTCTTAATTTCAGAAAAACTCAATTTCAACAAAACTATTATTGAGTTTTCTTGACGATAATAGCTTAACAATTTATTGAGGAAACTAAAGAGTTTAGAGTAATAAGCAATTATTTTAGGAATTGTGCACTGGTGATAATTTCTTCTGCGTTTTTCTCAAAACTCCATTTTTGGACATAGCACCTTTGTGCTTTAAGGTATCGATATAACTCTAAATCTTCGTCATTTGCAATATTCAAAATTTAATAGATACTTACGACATTGACTTGAGCAACTGTGTAAATGAGGATTATTGTGAAAATTGTGATGGCCAGTCGAAGAACAAAACTTTGAGAGATGTCCCAGATGATCCACCGCAGTCTGACGGCCAGAAGTAACATCAGCACCACCTGCACAACAATACGGTTATATGAATACGAATCATTCCTGAACATCAACATCCAATTAAAGTTATTCGAAGGTCATCTATCAACAATGTTGCATAATACCCACACTATTAGCCTACCAATCTCCATGTTCTTAGTTTGTGGTTGAACATCAAGCAAACTGGGAAGATAAAATTCCACTTTTGGTTTGTTGTTTTCAACACTGAACCTTTGGAATCGACGAAGAAAAAAATGTTTAAACCCCGCTCAAAATATGTTGGTTTACGCTTCAATGTACGTAGAATCCGAAAATCAAATAAAAATGTTGCCGTCCATCCGCCGTACGTTGCACTTTCCGCAGTTACCGAGGAACGATTTTGATGAAATTTGAAAAATGAAAGGGTCCGAACTTTTTGTCACTTTAGAGCTGAAAGTATGGGCAACAATTTTCAAAACGCCCTAGCTCAAAAACTTTTGACATAAAAGTATTGTTCTTTCGTCAACTTAAAATGGTATAGAATTTTAAGAATCGAATGAGACCACCCAGAGCTCTGTAGGACCAACCGCTCGCTCGCTGTACACCCGACAGTTTTCGCGTTTATTGTTGTTTTTTACAATATTTACGTGAGAGACAATATTCGGTGGAGTTACAATAGGGAAATGAAGCTATAATTAGATCGTCAGATCAAGATCCTTAGATGTCTCACAATGTGGAGACATCCCAGGAACAGTTGATTGTTCAAGTTGAATTTCGATAATCCAATACACCATGTTTCAAACTATTAAACTTATTTCAATATCATCTCTTCCCCCGGTACGATTATATATTACTATTATGAACTATACTTACCGATATCCATATGAATGCAGTCAAAAACAACAATAGAAGGATGATGGTGCGAGGTAAGATGGCAGCCTGCAGTCCTCCTATGAGTAACAGAAGAATGAGGCTGCATGCTAGAGATGTGCTGTACCCAACGTCTATATCGCCTTGATACTGCAATACAGAAACAATAATTCTCAGAAAAAAACGTGTGGATATCTTATACCGATCTAAATTACTCATTAGCAGAAAATATTACTAGATTCGAAGCTACACTGAGTCCATAATAGTTAATATGCAGGCTCCGAGGACTTCCCGGGAGTGTTTACCCTCAGTGGCACCGATTCGACAAGTAGTCCTTCCTCCACACAACCGCTAACTTCAGCACTGAATGAGACCAAGCAGACCAGAGCACCATTGATACTAAATTAATAAGTAAAAAAATGCAAAAAAAGTCTGCCAAGTGGGTGTGGCACATAGCTTCCTCGTATCCATAACCCAATTATATAGATGATCCACTGCATAGTAGTTAATCTCAAAACACCAATCTCTAAGTACCTTCCACTACCCTCATAGGGGACCATCAACACGCTAATCTGGACAATCCTAGAAAATTTCATCAAATTCGCATGAAAAATGTAAGTGAGTAATAAGAATCTGCGGGTTTGAGCACAGTGTCAAAGGTTAAAGATGTGATTGGATCTAAAAATTACCTAGCTTGGCTGGGAATCGAACCTGGGACTCCTGGATAGTAGTCCAATGCGCTACGTCTGAGCTATTGAGGCCTGGTGAGGATATGAGATTCTCACGTCACAATTGGGAGGGCGAGAAATGCACGGCTGTTACAAGGATTTTACGTTTGCGCATGAGCAGAGGCAACTGTAAATTTTAAGGCCTTAATTCCATTGGGGACCAACTAAACACTAATCTATAACATCCCTGAAAATTTCATTGAAATCGGATGGAAAATGTAGAAGTTATGGCTGTTACGAGGAAATTCAGGTTTGCACATGCGCAGTGGTCACTATCAGTCCGAAGGTGGTGATTTTCATAGGGGACCATCAACACACCAACCCGCACAATCCCTGAAAATTTCATAGAAATTGGACAATGACTTCGCATAGTTATGCGCGTTACAAGGAATTCATGAAAGACGGACAGACACACAGACAGAACCCAAATTGTTCAGAAAGGTCTAAAACTTAAAACGCGAGTGAACATTTGGATTTTGAAGAACTTTTTTTTATCCTTGAAAAGTGAAAACAAAGCTTCCACTACCTTGGTAGACTCGGAAGCAATAGGAACTAATTTGGAGAAACTCCCGCCCCACTTGCTTTAGTTCGTGAATACCTGGTTATGGTACTGTTTCACTGAGTTTAGATTCCAAACATCTGAACGCATTCGCACACCAATATACAGGGTGGCCAAAACTTGTAGGACCAGCCCAAGGTGAGTAGAGAGAAGGTGTGCTCACGCTCCCTGGTGGGGGAAACGTGACGTCACCCGAGTCCCGACCACCTCGCCACCAGCTCTCTCTGGTACTTCGCTAGGGCGGACGTTCTTTATAAATACACAGTAGATTACATAGTTTGTTCTGTTTACATTTTCGGTTTCTGGGGTAGAAGGGAACTTTCTTCAATTCAGAAAAAAACTGTAAAAATTTGACGATTTTGAAGTAGGTATTCTACAAGTGGAGAGATTGACCACAAACAGTCTAGGGATGAATGAATAACGTCTGAAAAGTGAAATCCGAGTGAAATTAGGTATGCATTTCCATCAAAACCAGTCCATAATTTCCTAGTTTTGCCCGAGACAACAAATCATTTAAAACGCTCTAAAACGAACAATTTGAGTGGAAATAAATAAAAATTTCAACGGTTAAAATTCTAACAATTTGTAAAACAAGAGATAATTTTGAAGTTTTGCCTATTACAAAATTGGCCATAAACAAGAATGAATTGTGTAACATTAAATTCGAGTGAAAATTTGAATTTGGAGGATTCACATCTTTTCGATGTGATTCAACTAAACTTGAAATTTCACAAAACCTGAAAAACTGCAAACGAAAATTTCAGGAAAAAATGTTGATTAACTCAATTTTTTTCAAATTAAATAATTTGAACAATTTAGATGAATGATTCTGTAGTATTGTAGCAGACAAGAAATTCACCATAAAATTGACTAAATAGCTCTTAAATGCTAAAAGAATGAAAAAATCAAATGGATATCCCATGTTTTTCCAGAAGAGGGAACGTCACAAAGATAGGTGGCTGCCGTTCCCCATTCTCCCCTACTGCAGCTCTATTCTCCACATATGGACCGTGTTAAGCAATAACCATCTAAGTTCAAAAAAGCTGATTTTGGTAAACGCATATTTTCCTAAAATGCTGCCTTCACTTTGTAAAGAACCAGTACGATCTGCTTTCCTTGAAAAATCAAAATTAAATCCTCTCCAATGAAATTTGAGTACTCAACATTGATAAATTGGTTATTGCATAACTGATTTTATAGAGTGATCCATTTATGCAATAACCATTCAAGCGATAAAAGAGGCTCTTCTTTCCACTCCTGCCTAGAGATTATGATTGCCGTAATTCTTAAAACTATGATTGAATCATAATTTCTTTAATGTTTTTCTTTGAAAATCATAAAATTGTAATTTAAGAAAGAAACAATCATACAACTTTCTGGAACTCAGTTAGGGAACATTTTCCTCTCCCGGCTCTTCCATGTCTACTAAACCGTACCTATCCTTCGATGACAGTAGGATAGAAGAGAGAGAGAGAGAGAGCAACCCCCCCCCCCCCTGAAACCCCCTCTCTCATTTTTCAGGGTTTTTCAGAGGGGTCTTTCTTGTTCGAGTCGTTTCAGGAGGACTTACATGGTAGACAACATTGAGTGCATTTCGTTGCCCTCTCTCATTTTACAGAGGGTTTAGGGGGGTTTGCTCTCTCTCTCTTCTATCAGACAAGAAGTCTTCCTTCTCGATCTTGTTTACTACAAATTTGTTTTTCTTTCTGCAAGCCTTCATTACTTTCACATAATCGTCAAGAGTGTACTTTCTAACTTGGTGTTTTAATAAGCACTCCACATCTCCGAATTCGGCAGGAAACTATGACTATGTAAATATTTTAATGTAATGGTATTTAAACTAAACTCCTCCGAGTGAAGAAGGTGATGCTTCATTACGACCGTCTTATTTCTCCGATTTCGCCCCCCACATGAATCGGCCCATACAATTAGATCGTCGACGTATGACGTTGAAGTTAGTTAGGAGATAAATTTCCTAATGAATGAGCATGATCCCATCCCACAGTGGGACCTTCCTGAGATATTTGCGTTTATTGCAAAACATGGTACAGCAGATCAAAAACTCGGCGCTTTGCGCCTCGGCGGGGGGCTCCGCCCCCCTGCACCCCCCGGTTTATTTCTTTTTCCATACTCTGTATGAAATCATAGGAACAAAGAATGTGTTTTTGCGATGCTAGTCATCCGTTAAATAAAAAACAACAATAATAAATGTGGAGTCTTTGGCAATAATAAAATAAATAATTGTTAGACATTTAATTTGGTCTAAAACCCTATAAATGTTATATAAATAAATATGTAACTACAAGAAAAATACTATATAAATTGAGAGCTTTCCAACGAATGGTGAACAATTTCTGTGCAATGAACACTGCGGGAGTTCTATTTCCTTACCAACGGCTTGGTTGCACGTGAAAATCATTATAAAAGGCGCGTAACGGTTTTTTCTGTCGCTTTTTCGTGACGATTTTAACACAGAATGTGTTTTTGCGATGACCTACCGAAAAAAATCGTCACGAAAAAGCGACAGAAAAAACCGTTACGCGCCTTTTATAATGATTTTCACGTGCAACCAAGCCGTTGGTAAGGAAATAGAACTCCCGCAGTGTTCATTGCACAGAAATTGTTCACCATTCGTTGGAAAGCTCTCAATTTATATAGTATTTTTCTTGTAGTTACATATTTATTTATATAACATTTATAGGGTTTTAGACCAAATTAAATGTCTAACAATTATTTATTTTATTATTGCCAAAGACTCCATATTTATTATTGTTGTTTTTTATTTAACGGATGACTAGCATCGCAAAAACACATTCTGTGTTCCTATGATTTCATACAGAGTATGGAAAAAGAAATAAACCGGGGGGTGCAGGGGGGCGGAGCCCCCCGCCGAGGCGCAAAGCGCCGAGTTTTTTCGGTAGGTCATCGCAAAAACACATTCTGTGTTAAAATGAAATAGCCAGCCAATAGATGATAAACGCCTACTGCGAATTTTTACTGTTGGCGACAAATAACGAAACAGTCACCTATCACGACTTCGACGCTTTTAGCAAAATTTTAAGTCAGAGAAAACTACCATCCAAGTCGACTTAGACGGTTGTTGCATAGCTGGAATCTTAACTAATACCTCCCACCCGGAATTGAATGGTTATTGCGAAATAGGGATGTGGGTAATGATACTGTTATGCAATAACAAATTTTCGATAATTCATGGGCCATGAGCTGAAATTTTTCAGTAATAACAACTGGAGGTTACACAGATACCTCCAGAGAAGAGAAATCTGAAGTTGATCTCAATTTGGCCAAAATTCGACTTAGATGGTTGTTGCATAACACGGTCCATATGAGGATTGTAAATAACACAAATTCGAATGAACCTCACCTGATTTTCTTTGGACGAATCTTTGAAGGCCAAGCTGAACAAGCTGACGTGTTCGGACTTCTCCCGGTCCACAGATCTGGCTTCGATCGCTTGCGACAAATACTTGTTGACTCGATTCTGCGGCTGGTGGTACACGGAAGAATGCCTCTTCTTGAAAGGCCTCTTGAATTTGTCAGTCACTTTGTTCTGGAAGACAACACATCCTTTGAGATCACAATATTCTTGGTTCGAAGGCGTGATTTTAAAGGTTTTGCCAATTAAATCAATGATTGACCTTTGAATAGTGCAGTGGACAATTTTAACCTGGATTTGAATTATTATAATTATTTTTGACTAGTGAAGAAAATATCTGCTTGTAACGTATTGCTCAGGAAATTATGTCAACTTGATACGGTTTATTAAATTTGGTAAAACAAGCGGGTTAGTGAGACATTCGACAATATTCAACATCTACGTTACGTTAGCGGAACTTTTGTGTTAGGTACATCAGCTACCAAGACGAACAGTAACGACGAGGACAGTAAGCGCTAGATTATTCAAGAGACGAACACAAAATCAACAGTGGGCTACTCAGGCGGTAGACATGACAGCTGGCGGGTAGCTTCTCGATGGGCGCATCCTGTACAGTGGAATTACTACTGTGGAAGAAATCAAACCTACCGCACGTCGCTGGATTGAAATACAATTTCTTGGTTGGAAGTGAGAGAATTCTTTAAAATGATGGAACACAGCGAATTTATATCCCATCGTGCTGTGGGAGTGTGACTCGTGGCCGACAGATAGCGTTTGGATCGCCAGGAGCGCTAGTTCCCGCTCTAGCAATCATGTTTTGAAAGGGACGGCCTTCCCAGCTGCCCACAAGCTCTGATTTTCCCGAGTATGGAAGTTTGATTCTCAAATTACGAGCATCTTGGGCCGCCTCTATTAAAGAAAAATCGACTACGCTTTTTAATGAAACAATCGGTGGTGAGTGAAGATCAGATGGAACGTCGTGTCTTTCAATGGCCAAACTAGCTCAGAATTTGTAATTGGCGGTAACACTTGATCATATTTTGAGGTAAATAATGCAGAAATTCTCCATACTAAACTAGTCTACACTAAAGCTGAGCAAAAATCCAAGGTTCGGTTCTACAAGGTATTTCCAACAAAATGTCACAGCAATTTTGTTTTAAGGGGGTCTCGGTCGGTCGTCGTTCGTTCCTCATTCCAGGTTAGTATTTCCCTCAATTACCGGCGCTCAAAAGCTGTACCTAAGTTTGAAAATTTTCAAGGATTTTTGAAATTTACTAGAGCAGCAGTCTAGGGAATTGAAAAATTAAAAGATTGCCGCTGAGAATCATCAAAATCGAACAATAACTGTCGGCGAAAATGGGAAAAAACCCAACTGAATGACGGTTTTCCCATTTTTCTCTGGATGATTCCAGCAGCAATCTTTTAGTTTTTCAATTCCCTAGACTGCTGCACTAATAAATTTCAAAAATCCTTGAAAATTTCAAATTTAGGTACAACTTTCAAAGTTTGAGCGCCGGTAATTGAGGGAAATATCAACCCAGAACGAGGAGCGAACGGAGACCGACTGAGACTCCCTTAACCCCTTGATTTTGACCTTATTTTATGAAAATTGCCACAACTCTCGATGTTAATTTTTTTAATTTTTGAAAAAAAAACGAAAATTTTGAAAAATACTCCCAATTTCGCTTTTTGGCTTGATTTTTTAAAAAATGTTTCATATCTAAAAGATTTTGGTTTTGTACTAGGTAGCAAGGTATTTGGAAATTAAACATTTCTTGATGTGAAATCCTCAAATTTGAATTAACCTGGGAGATAGAATTAGGTGGCAGTTTGAGGGCAGGTAAAAAATTAAAAAAAAAACAATTGCTAGGAGACAATAGCCTTGTAGAGTGGATTTCTGCCCACTTTTAGTGTAGACAAAATACAACATCTTTCTAACATTTAAAAATTAACAATAAAATTGAATAATGTGAAAAAAAGTAAGTGTTCGTCAATTAGCAGCTGGTATAAAAATATCAATTTTACGTCAAATTCACTTACAAAGAAAAATATAGTTTAGAACACAAATTTTCTGTTTTGGTTAAATACAACACAGGAAAAGAAACGAACATGTAAACTAATGAACAATTTGAGTTTTGGTTGACCGGTTGGTACCTTTGCGGAAGTATTGCGGATATTGAGGTCGGCGGGGTTGAAGGGACGAGAGCCGGGCTCCGCATGCAGAGCGCGCTGGAGATCCAAAACCTGAGAGAGTCCCAGCTGATTTATTATTCGACAATACTGAGATAATCAAGGGAAACATGAAGAAAGGTGTGCGTTGATAGTAACTCTACGAGCTGTGAGGGGATGAATCTAGATAGTTCAGACGAAGAGGAACTGCGGGGGAGGCAGCTAAAGAATATGATAAGTGGGAGAACAACAATGTGCAATTAAACAATAGCAAAAAGAATAGGGAGGAGTCTCAATCTGTCCTCGCTCAATCGGAGAAGTCTTAGACTAATCTTTGAGACCT
Source organism: Apolygus lucorum (assembly GCA_009739505.2). Taxonomy (NCBI): domain Eukaryota; kingdom Metazoa; phylum Arthropoda; class Insecta; order Hemiptera; family Miridae; genus Apolygus; species Apolygus lucorum. The sequence goes on from CM019180.2 coordinate 62,046,031, forward strand.
TTTTTGAAATTTGGAGGGTGTTTCGTTCGGCCTTGAGCCATTTTTGCTACTTCTGACTCCTGTTTGTTCCTCTGAGCGTTTTTCGAGAAAAATGAGCGACCCCGCGATTGTAGTTACAACTCGATAACTGTTAGATTACTGGCAGCAGGCAGTTCATGCTGTGGAATGCAACAAAGTTTGAAGAAAAGAATAAGATTTTTCGGTTTATGATGTTGGCCAACCTCGCTCCTCCCGGCGGGAGTTTGGCGGGTTGGCGTAGTAGATCCTGGTGGATGGCTAGGGCAGGGAAATAGTTTTGCTACAGCAGAGGCAGGTCCTCCAGAGTTACCCCCAACAGTTATCTCCCTACAATAACACAGGGTGTTTACAAAACAGATCTCATTCCTTCAGGGAGTCGATTCCACAAGGATTGTTCCAAAAGTAAGTTTCGACATGCTAGAAAAAATTGAAAAAAAGAAAAGTTACAAAAATATATATATTTGTATTCAGCAACATCTAACCTATTTTGCTACATAATCGCCCATTTTTTCCAAGCATTTGCGATAACGGTACTCCAGTTTTTTCAGTCCGATGGTGCACCAATTTTCATCCAAATTGCGTATCCAGCTGTGAACCACATCCTTAACTTCTCCATCCGCCCGCAGAATTTTTTTGCTCCACATTCCTCGTTTCTTGTTTTGGATTGCCTTTCTCAATTCTGCGAGGACACTGCAATATCCATTTATGTTTGTGCCCCTGCCGAGGAAATCAACCAGCAGAACACCCTTACAGTCCCAAAACTCTGTAGCCATAACCCATCCAGCGGAACGCTCGACCTTGGCTTTCTGGGAAGCACTCAATAAATTTGATTGGGATGTTTTCCCCCACCCTCCCTACTCACCAGACCTCTCACCAAGCGAGTTCCACCTTTTCCCGGCTCTCAAAACCCACCTGGGAGGAATGAAATTCAGGACGGATGGAGCAGTTGAGGATGTGGTTCACAGCTGGATACGCAATTTGTATGAAAATTGGTGCACCATCGGACTGAAAAAACTGGAATACCGTTATCGCAAATGCTAGGAAAACATGGGCGATTATGTAGCGAAATAGGTTAGATGTTGCTAAATACAAATATATGTTTTTTTTTTGTACATTTTTTTTCTAAGTTTTCCGAGCATGTCGGAACTTACTTTTGGAATAACTCTCGTACAACTAATTTGCAACTAAAAATCTCTTAGCAATTTTTTTAGAGGCTTCTTTTTCGAGTTATTTCAATTTCCAAGTTTTTTTTCCAATTTTGACCATACGTCATTAAATTGGTAACAACTCTTTTAATTTCCTGTGATGATTACAATTTGAGGACACTGTTGGAAAAAGCCTTAAATTTCCTACCCCCCTGATATCAAATAAAATGTTTTCAGTTGAATTTTACGGAGAACAAAGCTACCTAAAAAGTTAACTTAGTAACTTTTAAAACTTTTCGTTTTTCAACGCCCGTAATGTCCAAATAATTCGAGATAATGTACTATTGCCGGTGAGCCTAAAAACTGCGCCAGAATCTCATCTTTCCAACGGTGTAATCACAAATATTTTACAACCGAATTTAAGGGAGAAATTTCTGTTTGAACGCGGAAAAACGTGAATTTTTTTAACGAAATCAACAGTTGACGGACGGGGAGACTTCGGAGTTTTTGCTGCCAAAGAGTGCCGTTAGGAGGAGATAGCGCGAGCAACAAAGATGCTACCTAGTTGAAAGACGGCCCTGTGTAGCTTTGACGTTTGTAGTAATGCAAAATAAGAAAAAAGTAGCGATTTGTTTTGTTTTATACTATCGTCAACAACGAGTTTAACATTCTGTTTATCTACTGCCATGGAGATTGGCTGTAAACCTCATCATTCGCTTCTACGCAATTAAAACGCTGCCAGTTATTTCACAAAGGTTTATTATTTTTCTGTATAGATCACTCATCTGCAAAGATCACAGCTTTGCCATTCTCCTTTTTTTTACCTACTACCTGCCTACTACACCTTCCTTCACATCTTCGCAATCAAGTTTGTTTGGGAGAAATAAACGTTTCACTCTTGATTCGGAGAAATACGGAGTTTGTTTGTTCTTCATATCGAAAATTTGCTTTGAATGCAAAACTGAATACAACTACTTAGCTACAATTTGAACGGAGATTATGCAATTATGATATTTTGCGATTCACGGTTTGCCCTACAAAGCTCTCTTTCCAATGGTATCCTCAAACTGTAATTATCACAGTAAATTCAAGGAGTTAGGTATTACAAATTTAATGATGTAAGATCAAAATCACGAGAAAAAACATTAAAAATGAAATAACTCGGAAAATGAGCCTCTAAAAAAATTGCTAAGAGACAATTTTCGTTGCAAATTAGTTGTAGAATCGACTCCCTGAAGGAATGAGATCTGTTTTGTGGACAGTCTGTATAATTTCAATCAACCTGGCAAGAGCTGAGTTGATTGTAGCACCACTAGGTGAGAAAATAAAAGGGGTTTGAGAGAGTGAAAAACTGACTCAGACGAAACTCGGGTCAGCCTCAAGTCAACACACTTGCAGCTCTAAATACTGATAAAGCCTTCTTCACAGGTACTGAGAGCGCAATACCAAATATCAATAATGTTTCGAAAAAAATGAAAAAAAAAAAAAAAAAACATTTTATTACCTTTTGAGTATTAAAATTTAATAAATACTGTAAATTCTTCTTGCAGCGTCGTAAAATGTATCCACTCTCTACCATGAAGTACTGGAATCTGACGAATTTTGAATCGCTGAACACCGGTGCTACGGAAATGGCCCTTTTGACCGGGATTGCTCATTTTTCTGATTACAATTCAAGAATACTATATTTTGATGGTTTTATCTGGTACAGAGCCACCAATACGAAGAATGAAGTGAATGAAGACGCGTACAAGGCGTGTCCAGAAAGTGAGTGTACTGAGGCTTCCATTGCTGTAGAGAATTTTGCTTCCGAGTCTACCAAGGTAGCGGAAGCTTTGTTTTCACTTTTTCAAGGTTGAAAAAAAGGTCTCCAAAATCGAAATTTCTGTCTTTGTGTCTGTCTTGAAATCCTTGCCACAGCCGTAACTTCCACAATTCTCATCCGATTTCAATGAAATTTTTGGGGATTTTGCGGGTTAGCGTGTAGATGGTTCCCTGTGAAAATCATCGCCCCCGGACTGATAGTAGCCGTTGCGCATGCGCCACAGAGTACTGGAGACAAGTTAACAGAGGAGAAAGCTAATGTTGAAATGGCGTGCAAGCATTTTTGAGGCTGCCTCAGTTGCGCCATCTACTTTCAGCTAGGATTGAGGAACTACTATGGAAGTGGTGGGGGGGAGAGGGCACACTCTTCATACCGCTTCTTTTCAAATCTACTTTTCGTTTCATCATCATTTAGATTTGCAATAATTACTTAGAAAAACCAAAAAAACCGAAAGGTATTTTCCAAGTTGCCCTCACAATTGTTGTTGTCCCTATCGCCAGTTGTTCAAATGTTCAATCGACAACTGCCACCCATGGAAGCGTTTGAAACCCAGTTTATTATTGAAAATCGATCGACTTTTTCATACATATCGCGAATATAACTAAATGTTATCAAATTAATTAATTAGATGCAGCCGGTAACGCACCAAGGAGAAAAATATGTGATAAACAAGGTGACTTGTTGTGATGAGGTCATGAAAGCAATCTGTTGCACTCATCTTTAACTACGTCCTGGAGCTCCACCAAGCATAATGCTTCTTGGGCTCGCAGATTCAGCTTTCAGCCCAGTGGCATGCGCAAACGCATATTCCTTGCCACATTCATAACTTCCACATTTTCTCTCTGATTTCGACGAAATTTTCAGGGAATATGCGAATTCGGTTGTAGATGGTCCCCTATGAAAATCATTGTCCCCAGACTGATGGCAACCACTGCCTATGCGCGAACGTGAAATACTTGTAACGTTCATAACTGCTACATTTTCCATCCGATTTAAAAGAAATTTCCACACCCACTTGGCAGACTTTTTTTCTATGTTGGCAACACTGTGGCTCAACTCAAAACCATCCATTCGAAACAAGGTCAGAATGAACTCAGAGCGTCAAGTCGGGTTCACATGGGTGCGTAATGTCCGTAATGCGCAAGATGAGAAGTGGGGGTGTTCCACCAGCCTAATGCTGTAATGTTGTTCAATAATGGATTACAGGCACTACAAACTAATGTGAACCTGGCTTTGAGGCATTTTTTGGCTTCCAACAATTCAAAAAACACGTGTGGAAAATCGTTCCATTCGTTACGTTTCGGAACTTCCTGAACAATTTCAGTTCCATGCCTGTCTGTCTGTATGTGTGAGTCCGTCTGTCATGAAATCCTTGCAATGCGCAAAACTACCTGTGCGAATTTATTGTCCGATTTCGCTGAAATTGTCAGAGATTATGCGGGTCGAAGTGAAGGTGATCCCCTAAGAGAACCATCGTAAAATAAGTTAAACCTAGTATCAGCAATAACTACTACATTTTTCACCCAAATTCGATGAAATTTTTCGAAGCACATTGTCCAAAACAAATTCCTGCCGATGAGGAGGTCGTCGAGTGGACCGCAGAATTCCACCAAGCAGGCGTAATAAACAGAACTAAACCCCCGCCTAACCACCGGCAAAGAGAGAGATGGCGACTACGTGGAAAAATAACTTGCATAATAAACTAATGCCATCGCGTGATTTTCAAAAAAATATGTTTGAAGTTAACGGAGATTGAGTACACTTACTTTTTGGACATACCTACTCATTTTGGAGATTTGAGTTGGCACTTGGAATCATTTGCAAATTTCAAGCCTCAATTACACGTCATAATATCAAAATTATTGATTGATCAAGTGGGTTTCAATGAACATCAAGGTCATCCTTCTTTCTTGAATCATAAAAACAGCTGAGAAATCGGTGGATACTTGAATACGAGTCTGCAAGAGATTGAGGCATTTTATGTCTTTACTTGAGACAAAAGACAAAAATGTCAACAAGAAAATTATAAATATAAACACGTAATTTATTTAATTACAAAAAACTTTGATGTCACGACCTGGAATCGAACCCGGGTCCCACGGACTGATGATTCTCGCAGTCTAGTAGATGCCGAATTTATTTATTGGTGCCGCTTAATGGTTTTTGATGTGCCGAAGTAAAGAGGAGAGTCTAGCCCCCAGAAAGTATTGTCGGGTTTCAGCGCTACCTGCCGCCACTTCAGTGAACTACCATCATTTTCAGCTCGATGTGAGCGTGGTCAAGCAGGCATTTCTGAAAAGTAGGCTTAGCTCGATTTTACCACTCTAATTTCCAAGTTTGGCGGCTTTACTTCCCTGCCTTTTTAAATTGCGAGGAAGAAGAACTTGTTATTGCATCCATGTACAACAACAGGAACTAGTTGTTGCACCAATTGTAAAACTCAAAAATAAATGTTCTAGCTACATTGTAATCTTAGGATAACTGCAAGTTACAGGAGCGACGGTAATGTGGTCGCGAGCGTGATCACCTGATAAGATATCAGAAATGGTAGTTCGTTGAAGTGGCGGTAGGTAGCGCTGAAACCCGACAACACTTTCTGGGGGCTAGACTCTCCTGAAGTAAAGACGTAAAAGAAGTTCTAAACCACTTAATATAACACAAAAACAAGATCAAAATATGTTTAAAACCTTCACAGGAGGATGCAAACATCAGCCAAACAAAGCTTTGGGATGAAATAACTCGCATGAAAAAGTAAAAAATTCACACTGATAACTACTCAACACTCGATATTGATTTAAAAAATAACGTGAAAATTTCTACTAAAATCAAAATAAACAATCAAACCAAACTGTTGAACCAAATGTGCGATATACAGTAAGAAAGAATGCGTGGATTTCAAAGTGCTAAAATGCGGAGTGTTTTTCATCGAAGGGTGGGGGAGAGCTCGAAGAACAGGAGAGAACCCCGAGTACAATCTGGTACTGCGAGTCTATCATTGTTTTCCGTGAGGCCGATATTTCCAAAATAGGCATCCAAACTTCGGAAATCACATCGTGGAGCAATGAGTGCTACCCATAGGTCTTAACAGAGCAGATTTTCCCCCATAATCGCTCTAGTGATGGGAAACAAGGAATAAGCAGGTCGCAATAACGTTTTATCATGGAACATGCTTTAGCCATCACCCAACTGGGCTAAAAAGTGACGAAACCGCGAAAGTAGCGCGGGATTTTGTAATGATTTTCACTTACAAGCGGCCTGTTTCTAGGGAATTGTATCGCCGTGAGTTTTCAACCCACAAAAATCGTTCTCCGCCCGTTGAAAAGCCATAAATTTATGCGTAAATTATATACTGCCAAAACAGCTGTAAATATGGACGAAGCTAAGCGTAACTTCTGATTTAAAAGAACTGTAAACAACATTCGTGGTAAAAACCAACATCGATTTAGTTGGCTTGCATCATTTTTACTAAAAATTACTCAAAGGATGTTGTAACCTAGGCTTTCAGTTGTGATGTGTTCTTCGACGTTTTAGATGTTTTCGATTTCTTGATAATAACAATACCTTAGGGACATCAAGAGGTAAATGAAATGACGAGCAATTTGAAAAGCAGGCACATAAAGAGCTAAACTAAAACAACAAACAACAAATTCCCAGTAAAAGGAAACAGCAAACAAACAAAACACGGCTAAAGCATGTTCCATGTTTCTTGGATTTTAGCCAAAGGTTCTAAGCAGTAACCATCCGGGGGTCCAGGGGGCTTGCCCCCTGGTGAGGCCAAAAGAGTCGAGTTTTTGTTTACAAGTGACGTAAAACCTTGGATATCTTCCCCCAGAGGGCTGAGGTTAGATCTCGATTCCCTGCGATGCTAAGAGTGCTTCAACTCGATATCCGAAGCTGCCAAAGCTGAAATGGAGAGAGTTTGACAGGGACATCAAGAAGTGGCTTTTGGTTGTTGGGGGTAATTTAGAAAGCTGCATGAGGTAATCTCCAAAGAGGACAAATTCCTCCTTCAAGCAATAACGCCCGAATCAAAAGCACGGATCCTTGTGGAAAGCTTTCTGTGATGTCCTCAGACTACAGACATTTAGGGTGAGAGTTGGTAAGCCTGGAGCTTCCCTCTCGCACTCCAGTTTTCATGCCTACCTCTCCCTTGTCTCGAGTTGTCAATGTGCGTTCGAATAAACTCAGTCAATTCTACATATTTCGCTGGAAATATTGGCTGGATTGTTTGGGATATGCAGGTGACATAGATGTCGTCGGAAGAAATTTTAATGCTCTGAGCTCAGCGTCCTCCAAATTGAGAGCAGCGGCTGCGAGGATGGGAAGATGAACCAGTCAAAAGACTAATTATAAGGTGACGAGACCCCAAGAAAGGCCTCCAGACCAGATCCAAGTGGATGGTTGCTCCTTTGGAGTCGAGGAGTTTGTGTATCTTGGCTCCTTGGTAACCAAAGCCAGCAATATGAATGCTGAAATTCAAAGGAGAATCCTAGCAGCCAACAAAATTTGTTAGCATTTAATTAGCATTTAATGCTTCTTTGGTCTGGTCTGGCATATGAAGAGTAGGACCCTGTTGCGAGCAATGAAACTCCTTTGTATAAAATGCTAATTAGGCCAGTGCTCATTTACAGTCCTGAAACGTGGGCAGTGCCCACTGGGCACTCTCCAGAAATCAGGAAAACCAACTTCTCCGATTCGAAAGGAAATTTTTATGAAGGATTTTCGGAGAAATATTCCTGATGAGCTTGCTTGGCGTACAAGGACAGACCTGGAGATCTGGGATCTGTATGACGGCAGAGATGCGGTCCTTGATATTAATATTGGTCGCCTTCGGTGGGCCTTGCCAGTGAGTCCTGACTCGGTTCCTAGGATAAATTCCAACTGATGACGGGGGCACCGTAGACTGCGCTGGGTGGACGATGTCATGATGGATGCACATGCACATGTAATTGGAGAGTGACTGCACGACGCCGAGATGACTGGCAGACTTTACTTGGGCGGCCTTGACCCCTCGCGGATTGTTGAGCCGTAAAGAAGAAGAATTCTATATATTTCGTTTAATTTATTTCGGTATTTCTCCTCCTCAGAACTTTACGCTGTCCACCATTGGTACAGCAAGGCCACTGCATTCCTGCGACGATCATATACGTTTGAGATTCTAACAGTAATGAATTTTATTGAAACAAGTACTATCATAAGCATCTCCGACATATGGTCAAAATCATGAGATGCTTGGGAATTTTCCTAGAGATTCCATTCCAGACAACTGTCATATAGTTTTCTCCAGGGAATCTGTCAGTGCTGCCACTAGTGGCGAACGTTGGGCTTGTGATTACTGTAAGACTGCTACCACACAAAGCTACAGTACTGACCAGTAAGGAACATTATGGCTAATCGAATATCACCAATGTGTCCACACAAACAGGAAGATTTTCCTATTCAAGGTTTCACCATGACAGGTGACTCCGGAGTTAGTTCACAGATATTCCACCTACGGATATTGAACCTTCTCAGTACAGCCTCTCTTTTCTGGCGGACCTGCAGTCTGTGATGTAGATTTGGAACCCCCCCCCCCCTTCAAAATAGCCTCCCCCACTTCTCTCGATTTTATGGAACTTTGAAATCCACGCCTTCTAACAGATCTTGGACGTATTTTGGTGAAGTAATCGACTACTTTGCTGAAATATGAACCTCGCAGGTGTAGGAGTTATAATATAAAGTGAAACAAAATAAGATTAAAAGTAGCAAATTAACTTACTCAGTCTAGAATTGTTATTGCAGTGATAAATAATTATTCCTATATAATAGACAATATCAAAACGTGGCCGAATGTGAAACCAACCAAATCATGTGAGAAAAACAAACTATCAATGAAAACATGTCAACCAAAGAAGCTTGATGATTAAAAACGTAAATGGTGAACAAATTAGGTTTGGCTGACGAAAACGAAACTGTATGGAGATGAATGACAATTATGCAGGAAACAAACATACTTTACTGTAGTTGTGATCAAGGAAATTTCCTCTGAGGTAGTAGTCACTTACCGCATCCTAGAAACATACAAAATCAAACAAAAACAAAAGAAAACAAACGGGAGGGCAGGTATAAAAGCGAGTTTCCCACAATGGACGAAAACACGTTTGAACAAAAGACAAAACCATGCAACAATGTCAAAACGTTTGCCACGTCATGATGGGCAGAGAGGGTACACGAATTGGGCTCCACAATCGGAGAACTCATAGTGTAGGAAAAGCAGCTTGCAAAAATGCTGATCATACGAACAAATTGATACTTTTCCAGAAATGGCACAAAATATTCCTCGCACTTTGCTGAATACATATTAAAAGGTTTCATTCGATTCAAGGAGGTGAAAGAAAAATAGGTGTGCCACTTGACAAAGTATACCAATTTATCCCCACGATTGACTCTTCCCTTCACTATGTGCAGTATACAGGCGTCTGGACCTCGAGCACCACTGGTTCCTGATTCCAACCTGGCTGAGCGCTAGAAGTCCACACGCCTGTATTGGTGGTTTCCTCGCGACGTCAATCAATATGCGTTGAATAATCGAGCCTTCCAGTCTCTCTAGAGTGTCCGCCAACATTGACCACTCCTTTATGCCTAGGAAGTCTCATATTGGTAATTTTTCTGATTTTAAATCTTGTTTATGATGTTTATTAAATCTTGCTTATGATGGTACAAAGTATGTCCCACTATCGCAGACACCTCCAACCACGTCGATCTCAAGTAATACTAGAGAGAACCTGGGGCTCCTCAACAATCCCTCGCCAGGCATCCCTGTCCAATGCTGCGGTCCGCCACTGTCCAAATACCAAGCCATCTGATATCGGCCTAGACGTCGCTACCTGCCCCTCCCTATTTTGCCACCCGGCTTCCCATAGAGCAGCTCTCGAGGGACGCGGATTGGTCCTTTTTGATGAAGGTTACAGTCCACAGTTTACGGTTAGTGGGACGGCCTAAAGTTATTATGGTTAGCTGCGAAATAAGCTCTGACGAATAAACAGTCGTGGACAAGGTGGCATTCCTTGGAGAGGGGTTGGGCTACCTGCAGACAAGGATAGCCTTACAAAAAGCCCCAGAACCCATCTGAGAGGTGCGTCCATGACGAACCAGTGCCGCCACTTCAAATAGGCACTAAATCCGGAGGGATGGCTGTTTTAGCCTTGGATGACGACCATCTAAGGGAGAGGAGACCCTGAAAGAAAAGTTCCCTAGCCCTCCAAGCCAGTGGGTTGGACACAGGATTACGTTCCTACGATCAATTTGGGATATTACAAGTAATATTTCCGAGCAATAATTGTATTTAAATTACACGAGTTCATTTATTTACCAATTATCACTCCAGCTCCATAAAAAACTATAGGTTACAAAACCTCAAAAAGAAAGAGCTAGACTGATTGTATGGGTTTTGGACACAGGCATGGAAACGGACACCTCAAGTAATGTCGAGACCAAATTCAAGCGGATTGAAGCATTATCAAGGTCACAGCGACATAACGATAGTTTTCGGGATCATAAGTAGCTCGGGGGACCTCGAATTTGGATCATCATAACTAATATATATTCTGAAATTCTCTATTATCATTTTTTATGGCACTACATCCCATGAGGGACCTCCTGCAATGATGTCCACTATTCATCTCTGCTACCTGCTGTGGATCTCCAGTTGTAGAATCCCACCAGTGTTAGCAACGTTTGCCCCTCATGTGCTTCTTCCAAGACAATTCTCAAAGAGATCATCTGGCCGGCGCATTTCTTAATTCTCACGAATCCTGCCCGGTAATGCCCTAGTCCTCTCTCAGTTTCGTGGGTACAATTCTGTATAGAATCTTGTAGGCCCCGTGATTCCGTGTTGATGGTACGTGCTACTGATTCATACCATTCCAACGGGATAGTTTCTCCTCCCAGATATTCATGAAGATGTTGTGGAGAACTTTGACCAACTCCTGGCTGCCATTCTTGAAGACCTCAGAAGGCAGGCCATCAGAGGAGCCTCTCTGTTACCACACTCCAACAATAAGGCTTTTGACCTTGTCCCCCACGACGTGATGCTGGCGAAACTTCGGTATTATGGATTTGATTCGGGTTCTCTGTCTCTTTTCGAGAATTACCTCAAGGGGTGGCACCAGGTGGTTCACTTCAATGGTCATATGTCCGGTGCTATTTCAATATCCCGTGGAGTGAAGCAGGGATCTAAGCTGGGACCAACTCTTTTTGTTATATTTATTAATGACCTAGCGTGCCAGTTTGATGTTTACAAATATTTTCCTTTACGTTGACGACATTACCCTCCAAGTCACGGGATCATCTCAATCTGCGCTTCATTCGGGCCTGATGGACTCTTCAAGGGTTGTTCACGATTGGTGTAAGGCCAATTCCCTGCTGCTTAATGAAGATAAAACACAACTTCTGGAATTCAACTTAAACGGGCGTCTGGACGCTTCAGTGAACTTTCTCGGCATCACCGTCGGTTCCCGGTTGTCTTGGTCCAAGCATATTGAAGCGGTGGCCCCCAAACTGGCGTCGTTAAATTTTATGCTACGCCGTTTGTCTGGGGTCGTTTCGCACCATGTGCTTCGAACAGTGTATTTCGCATGCGTACACAGCAGGCTCTCATATGGAGTTCTGTGGGGAAATTCTGCTCATAGTAAGGTAGCATTCAGAGCACAGAAGTCTGCAGTACGCGCCATCTTTCACCTGAAGACATCTCAGAGCTGCCGCGGTTATTTTCGTGATTAGTACTGTAATTTGTTTTTTAACCTTGATATTTATTAATCTTATTGAATGTACCCACTGACGACACTTGCCTTGCAGGCTTTTTACTGAATAAAGATTATTATTATTGTTATAAAACACCCCCGGTAACACCAAAGTTTTGGGTCAATTCAGGAGGGCAAAACTCAAGTTTGATCTCATTTGAACCGGAAAAGGCTCCAATAAACTTTTAGACCAACTCAGGTGAGTTGGTGTATTTTCAAGGAACAAAAATTTCCAATCAATGGATTCCGAGATGAGTAGAAAACTTCGATTGATCCAGAAGGATCTCAAGTTCATCTAAAACCAACCATTTTAATGGTACCCAGATAGAAACAAGAACTAAACCAATGTTTTTAAGTTACAGAAGTAGGCATGAGACAAGAGACTGGTCAATGATGGCCGACGCTCGCTTATCATCGCCCATCACTTAAAAATGAGTAATAATTCATAGTCTCGACGAAACCACCAATAGAACACCTCCAGCGAATATCACACTAAAATGAACCAAAACTACGTCATGTGCCTTTTGAAACGGAATCAAACAATCTGAAGAGCTTGAATAAGTAAATATTTCTAGTTATCTTAGTTTAAAAAAAGGTTAAAAATAGCATACAATATGCCGTTAAAAATGCAAAGGACAGCAGTTTGTCGTAAGCTTCACAAGACCATGCTTCGATCTGAAGGATGCAACATCACAACATGCAGAGCAGATTGCAATCAAAGACAACTAAGTAGGTGAATGGAATCTTTCCCTTGTGTTCTATTTTACTGTTTTTTTTTTTAATTTAAAAAAAATTATAGTTTGGATGTTTTCATATTTTCATCCAGATGTTGTTCTTAAGTTTTGAAGAACCTAGTTGATAATTCAAGTTTCAACTGTACTAATTCGCATACAAGTTAACTCAACTACGGAAAATTTTTAATTTCTAACCACCTAAATTTACTGATTCTGCGTAAAGGATACTTCAGTCTATTTTGATTTTCATACATTACCTCTTCCAGGAGAAAGCAAAAATTCTACCAAAGAAAACTGCACAAAATGAAGTCCAAGCCTCAAGTCCATCGAATTCAGTATTTTAACTCAATTTTCCTTCATTTATTTCATTCTAAATCTCGTTGGTAAGAAGGAATTTCCAATAAATTCTGAGTCAATGAAATGTGTGCCGATACGTAATTTTCGAAAAATGGAAGAAAGAATGAGAAAGTTTGGGAATTCGGGTTGTCGGACTTACCTTGCGAGCTGTAGAAGCTTTGTGGTCAGCGGGAGTCGCGATGTTGCTGAAGGGGACTTCCATGGAGTATTTGATCGAATGTAGAAGTTGAACCACCACGTTCGATACGTTCTTGAAGGAGAGTTTCCGCCTTTGAGCGCCCAGAGCTGACCTGACCTGAAGAGTGTTGAAGAGCAGAGGCTGGAAAACGATCATTTCTACGTTAGAGTTTCTCGAATGAGGTCAGTTTGTCAGGCTCAACATCGCAGTATTGAATAGGGGAAGGACGTGTACCTTGGGCAGCATGTACCTTGAGCAACTTTTCATTACTCAGACCCTCGATGAGAGAACTGTTGAAAGATCGTGCCAAGACTGCTCTAAAAAACAGTGGAGCGCTTTGCGTCGATTGTAGAGGATGTACGCCGTCCAGTTAGTTTTGCCCTCCCATTTTCGGTAACTAACCTCTGTGCTTCGAGGTTTCCCAGCGACCTGGTAAGTGTTTATAAATAATATTTTTGGTGGATTCAGAAGCTGTGGGGTGTGGGCTTCAACGAGATCTATCGATTTTTGTGTTTGGTTTTCATGGTTTGAATTGAGAGGTCAAAATGTTCTCCAAGTCCTTTCTGTGTACCTAGAGCAGCTGAAGAACGTGTACCTTGGGCAACAAGTAGGGGTTGCTCAAGGTACAAACCACTCGATTTCCTGTACATTCTGGTAACAGATTTCACTTAAGAAAACGTCTGCTGATGATGAGTAAAAAAGTCAAGCTTACCAAGAAGCTGAATTTTGGCTGTGGGGAATTTGGATATGTGGAGTTCTGGCGGAGAGCTTGATGGAAATTTGGACTATCTAGAAAGGGAAATGGTAGGAGAGACAACCGAGGAATGAATTGGAGGAAAGTGGGATTTCACCAACGTGGTGGTCAACGTTAACAAAAGGGTTTTGGTCTCTTTTCCTACACAGAACCTTGCCAAATTTTACGTCTGTCCAGTTCTAGAAGCCGACAGTGACAAGTGACAGTGAAATTGTTGAGGAAAAAACGAAAACTTTCCATATTGACATGTTTTCGGAGTGAGAGTCCGGGACATCATAAAATTTTTGCCCCAGCCTATTTTTAACCGATGAGGAGGAATACATTTCAATGTTTCTTTTGCGGGGTTCGACCTTCATTAATTTTATGATTTTTTGTAATTTTCGCTAAACTCCTTGGTAACTATACCAAGTGTTCGCGTTCTGAAATAATTAATAGTGTGAAGTCGTTATTTTTATACTTTAGTATTTTCAAAACATATTTTCCAAGGAAAAAGTTTGTTTTACGTCTTATTTGGGCTCGTGAATAAGTTACTGCAACCCTACTGTTCAGGCAAATAGGTGATGAGTCTTGGATTGTCCAAGGCTCAAAGAATTCATAGATTATTTGTCGAAGTCCAATTTATTTTAGCTATTTTTAGTAGGTCGTGCCGACCGACCGTGAGTGCGATAAGTGTTGCGATTAATCGGGTCAACTACGACCCAAGTCGTTCGAAAGTTTCCGAGGTTGTCCACAGGTGGTATGGTCTTCTGGCACTCGAGAATTCGCCAGAAAACTGCTTCACTTTAGATCGAGTGACGCAGTTTGAAATCGGGAACAATGGTCGCAAAAACCACGCTCTGCTATCGAAAACGAGAGAGATGTGCACATCGACTGACTTGTACAAAGGCTGAGTGTAGACTGTCGACGACAGGGATGCGACGTGGAACCGGACACTTCCTGACGACTTGGGTCGTAGTTGATCCGATTAATCGCAACACTTATCGCACTCACCTACTTTAAACAAATGTTTGATAAAAAATTATACTTTTATGAATGATATGTTTCCAGAGAGTTAGAGTACTTACCTATCGTGTTTTTTATATTTTTTCACCCATTTCTTTATTTGTTTGAAACACTAAAAATCAAGGTACAATCAATGTTGCTCAAGGTACAATCCAAGATTGTACCTTGGGCAAAAATCCACTTTTTACAAAGTCAGTTTTAATGCATCAACCATGGGAGATTTTTTTAATTTTCAGAGGTATTCTGAAAGCCAACGAGATAGAGCAATGATATACCTTGAAAAAACTCCAAAAAAACGACGTGAACTACCCCAAATTTAGCAATGAAGAAAATCTGCCCAAGGTACACGTCCTTCCCCTACTCCAGAACTGACGGAGTTAACAAATAAGAGGATTTCGGGGTCGAACCATCCCCGGGGCTAAACATGATGGATCCAGGGGCGAGTCAGTCCGTTTCCTCTGAATTGTGTGCTTCTCCTCAGATCCAGTCAGAATCCCATTTTGTTGCCCTACAGACGATTCCCTTTCTGGAGGAATCCGTGGAGTTCACTATCCTTGTTATCGCAGTTTGTTTTTCTCTATTTATATAAAACCATTGTTTTTGGATCTATCCTGACTTCCTTTTTTGGCTAGGTGGAGACCATCAAGTAAAATACACCATTGTGTTTCGAGAAGACTTCCCTCCTTTTCCACTTTTCATCAAGAAGAAGGGTTGGGGTAACTCAATCATAACAAGTTAGAGTTTCGAACGATCAGAATCTTTACAACAATAAAGAAAAATGTTGAGTATGTTTACAAAAAATAATGAGTTACGAACTAATTGCATGTTTTAAGGCTTTGGAAGAGTTATGTGAATCCTACGAGTCCATCTCGGTCGCTGAAGCACAGTTTTCACTTTTAATGGTTACAAAAAGTTCTCCAAAATCAAAATGTCTACTCACTTTCCGTCTTCGGGCAGGAGGAACAATGAAGTAGGTGGTGATTCCATGATCCCTCAGGTACTGGTTTCTGGTACCTCCATGTCCAGCTTCAACCTCGTATTCGCCTCCGAGGTAGTCCAGGGTTGCCTGAGTGATGTGCACCCGCCTGCAATGAGGAATTTACGCACCATTTTAACGAGATTCGAAGGAAAACAACAAAAAAAGGTGAATTGTACTTCAGAAAAAAAATTATTTTATTCTAATTTTAGTCTCAGAATTTAATTTTCTCATTTTTCAATGCTGCTTTCCATAGTATGATCAATAGAGCTTTGTCAATACCAATGAATGATCAAAATTTATCTAAAGAATAAACTATTATCAAGAGTATAGCCGCGAGCAATGGATATGGGAGATGTCTCATTGATTCCATATGGAATAAGGTTCTTAAGAAAAAGTGTAGAGACGGGGTTTCTAATTTGGTTAAAGAAGTTGTATTAGAAGAGAAAAAGTGGATACGTATACCTTATTATGGAAAGATTTCTGACAAAATTGGCAAAATGTTATCATCTAAAGGTTTCAAAGTAGGGTTTAAAAATAAAAATAAAGTTAAAACTTCGTTGGGTTCTGTTAAAGATAAAATTAGCGTTAAAAAAAAGTAGGGTTTATAAGCTGAAATGTTCTTGTGGGTTTGAGTATTGTAGTAGAACTAGTAGGAAATTTAGGGAAAGAATGAAAGAGCATGAGAAGGATTTCAGGGATAACAAAGGAGATTCTGCCGTTGCGAATCATCTAAGAGAATCCAATCATAACTTTAGTTTTGAACTAACAAACGGACAGTACGTAGAATTTCCTCATTTTTGGTATGTTGGATGAGCTTGAAAAGTTCGAGATTCTTAAGAGTGATAAGTCTGGTGAATGTCTGAATGAGGTGGTCCCTCAACATGTTTCACCGTTGATGGGTTCATTCCTGCAATATCTTGGTAGGTACCCCCCTTCACAATGTTACCCTCACCAATGTTTGAGCTCCCTTTCACTTTGTCTGCCTTGATTGGCATTTGATGATCCTCCCAGGTCCCTTCACTTCTCAGAGCCAATAGGATTCTCCTTTCACTTATCTGCTTCAAGCAGATTGGGTGTGACTTTCACTTCCTCGACCAATGGGATTCAAGCTCCCTTTCACTTGTGACTATATGTATAAGCTATGCTCTCTGTGTTGTACCTTCAGTTATTGTTTGTTACTGATGATGACCTAACCTTCGAAATCGATTTAACTTGTAACTCATTATTTTCGTTGAAATAGACAACGTTCTACTCAACTCTGTTTATATTCTCAGAATTCAAATTTAATGTTAGACAATTTTGTGCGCTTTCAGTAGCACCCCCCATCCCACCCACTCAATATGACTGGCATGTGAGTGTTGCGAGTTTTCTAAAACTCAGGAGTGCTTCGTCAGAAGTGTGAGATAGACTGTGCACCTGTAGGTCCAAACAAGTAATTCCATTAGTAAGGAATGGATGGTGTGAACAATCCATCCCCCGACTGCTTTCCCAGACTGCTTTTAGTCAGGTGGGAGACCACAAAGCCTCTGGATTGAGGACTCCTACGAACCTATCTCCGTCCAGTGTCTTGTCCCTGATAAGTCGCCTTGACAAGAATAATGTGTTAGAACATTCTTAGTTTCTCTTCCAAGTGTGTCACCTTACCCAATAACATGGATGTTATTGATATTATTCAAACCATGTTATCCATGAACACTAGTATCCATAAACATGGATTATCATTCCATATTCATTACTTCTTGCAATATTGGAATTTGTATAATTTCTTATTTATTTATTTATTTGCCATTACATAATCATGTAGGGCAATAATTTTTTTTAAATTAAACTAAACATATAGTACAGAAAAAATTAATACAACATACATCGCCAGTTACATTCTATCAAAGTTACCTAATGGTAAAATAAGCGCCTAGATCATGCAGTTCGGCAGAGATTAATATTTCTTAAGACTCTTCTTCCGAAGAGTGTTGGGAAGATTTCGATTGAGATGAGGTAAATGGTGAAAAAAACTAATTCAAGTTTGAGCTGGGCTGATCCTCAAGGAAGTTCCAAGTTGAGCCTGAGGGAGAAGCAAGTTGTCACAATTCCTCGTGTTCTCCCTTCCTGCAGCTATAGGTTGTCGCACTAATCAAATGCTTACCCAGGTTCACCGCCTGCTTCCATGTTGTTGGCAAGTGTAACGTCATTGGACCAGACATCGTACTGCCACTTACGGAGGCCGAGAACGCCGCAGAGCACCCGCCCACTGTGAATCCCGACCCTCATGTTCAGATGTACATCAGTCGCTTCAACTACTGACCTGGAACGATCAATAAATGGTTAAACAAGGAACCAACTGGAATGATGAGAAGGAAGTTACAACTAGGAAACACATCCAAAATATTCACATCAAGAAAGGACAGTCTGCAGATCATGAGTATGCGATTTATGACATTCCAGCGGCATATTAGTTCATTGCATAATACAAAATGATTGGTTTCCAAGGGTAACCAACCACTTTCGAATCTGATTGCACGAACCAAGATTACAAATTCAACCCCAAGACAGGTATCATACGATTTTTCAGATAACTTTGATTTCTAAAAAAACTTGATAAATCATTGGAGAGTTTTCCGCAAACAAATGGCTGCTAGCTCATTAGAGAGTTTGCTGCGAACGATTGGCCACTAGGTCATTGATGGGCTAAGGTCTTCGTACGAAGGAACGTGCTAACTGCGCATGCTCACATTACCTCGGAGACGAGCTAACTAGCCCATCTAGTAGTAGTAGCTATGTAGGAAATCTCACTGCATTCTTAGACGGGAGCCAAGGCCGAATACTGAGACTTGAAAGCTACAGTCCAATTTTCATTAAAATGTCCTCCCAGATGAGAAAAAAGAATCTGCCACTCTGGAGCCCTATTTATAAAAAATGGCGGCTTTTTGAAAAAGTCAAATTTAGAGAAATGATGACTTACGTAGTTGATGGCGGAAATGCGTTCTATTAGCGGAATCAAGAACAGATTCGGTTTTTATTAAGCTGTGAAGCATAGAGAACATAAATAAAGTTTCACGTGTCAACTGATTAGTCAAAATTTGACAATTTCGAATTAATTCTGCTGAGTGGATGACGAGGGGTGGAGAGGTACAGTTATTTGTTCCTTTCTCATACAAATTTCAGCTGTCAACTAATAAGTCCAAAAATGTTCAACATTTTGACGAAATTTGGTCAGCTTTGCAAGTACAGAAATGGGAAGGAGGGTGGCAGAGTAGTTTTTTTTCACCTATGAATAATTAGTTCCTGTAAGTGAATTGATTTCCAGCCGTCAACTACGTAAGTCATAATTTCTCTAAATTTGACAATTTCAAACTACCGCCATTTTTGGCCTTTGGATTGGCAAGATCCATTTTTCCCTCGACTTGGATGACATTTTCATACAAATTGGTTTGTAGCTTTCAAGTGGTAAGCCACTGCTTTAGGCCTGGGCTCCCCAGATTATCTCATTTATCTGACGTCTTCATCACCAACGTCGCCAAATTCAAATCTCTCGAACAGTTTTCTTCACAATTTGGGTGAACCATTTTACGATGCGAGGAATCCCCTGAGAACCCAGATTACATGTGTCCTTGTAATTTCCTCTCTTCGGTATAATGCAATGAATTCTTGCAGCTCCTCCATCTTGGAAATAAGAGAAAACTCATAAACTTTACTACAACATTCTAAACGATCGACGATTTTGAGCAGTTAGTCTACCAACTAAACCAGCATTGGAGTAGCCTTTCAGTTCAAATCCACGTTAGGTCGTGTTTCATAAACGAACTAAGAGCTTAGCATCCACATATTTTTTCCTTAGCCGTTTAATCCGTGTTTCCTTAGCGTCATCGCGCTAGTAACCAAATTTATGCAGAAAACTCTATATTTTCAAATCGCTCAACGTTCTCTGATATATTGAATCGAAACAGGGTTAGTATTAGTGGGAAGTTATCAACTCACGCAATAGCATCAATCATATCCAGTCCCATTTCGACGGTGCACTTGGCGTGGTCGGACCTGGGCTCAGGAAGACCGGAGACGCAGTAATAACAATCCCCTAGAATTTTTATCCTTAGACAGTGGTTGTCCTGAAAAACAGAATCCTCGGTTCATTCATGATAATACAAAGTTTAAAACAAGTTGATGATTAAAATTGAAGCTGTAGAAAGGGCGAAAACGATCATTAAGCGTCTCGATTCTCAAGAGTTACCTGTAAAATACTCTGAAATCAGTACCTACTTACATGAATTCAAGAACCATCATAGCAAGAACCAGCATAGCACACCTAAGAATTGCCTACTTTACAGGAGAACAAAAAAACTTGTTTGTTATCCAACGAGTTTTTTCTCATTTTCCACTTCATCCTGACTTAATTGATTCCGTTGCAGTGAAAATTTTAATTTCGTGACAATTTATGTGTTACTTTAAAAAAAGCTGCAAATGATTACACAATGGTTTATTATTCTTCTGTGAAGATCATCCATCTGCAACGAACTTGGTTTTTCCATTGAAAGTACCAAACCAGCTATTTTATTGTTTGATAATCAAGTTAATTTTGACAGAAAGTACGTCTCAGCAAAGCATCCCAAATCTGTGTGTGCCTTCATAATGGAATTCGATTTTTAGATGTTAAGAAAGGGACCTGAGGATGGTTGGTGGAGGGGGGTGGACGGGAGGGACCTGGTTGGTGGAGGGGGGAGGAGGTGAGGGACCTGGTTGGTGGAGGGGGGAGGAGGTGACGGACCTGAAGCTGGATTCACATGGGACAAAAGAGGGCGGAAACGGAAAAGACGGAAAAAAATATCACAATCTGATTGGCTGATTTTCCCCGGTTGAGAATGGTGGCCGCCATCTTGACGGAACCCATCAGCGGAAGAAATTTTTAAACTGCCATCCATCTTCCGTCCTTTCCATGCACCTGCACAGTGGTCAGCAATGATAACCACTAGTGGAGGTTGCACTAGGTGTGGCCAACTGTCAATAGTAGCCAACAATCGATTGTTTTGATACAATCGAAGCCATTGAGGAGTTGTGATAATGTGTTCCCAGAATCCCAACTGTGAATTTTCTAGAAACATTGTTCAGCTGGCATTCATAAAAATGAATGAGCATGTGGGCAAATTGAAAATTCCAAGAGCAATATTATTCCTTTGTTGAAAAAAAAACCATCGAAACTATCGATTGTTGGAAAGAACAATCGATTGTTGCAATTGACAATTGGGTACCCCGAGGTTCCAAACTCGTGCTTCATTTGTTTGTTAAGCTGTCCATTTTTTGCTAGTTTATTTCTTCTTTTTTTAATTACAAAATTAATTTCAACGAGGAATTGAACGTCAAATTCTAAACACAGTCAACAGAGGTTACAGATCAGAGAGAGGTTATCATTTCAGAGGTCTCCAGGAGGAAGGTTATCATTCCGTCCTTTCCGTCCATCATCCATGTGAACCTTCCGCCGACTGGCTACCCCCTCCACTGGTTTTCTCGTCTTTCCGTCTTTTCTGATTCCGCCCTCTTCCGTCCCTTGCGAATCCAGCTTGAGTATGGTTGGTGGAGGGGGGAAGACGGGAGGGACCCCGAGGGAAGCCTTCAGGAGGATAGTTGTAATCACGTGTAATCTTCATTAATGTCACAATCAACTCTCATTCAACCATGGTTCACCTTTCAGAGCTCTGAGAGGTGTAAAAAATACGAAAACGAAAATTTTGGAAATTTTAAAATCAAAAAACAATACTTTTATTTTAACTTTTCAAGCTAGGGCGTTTTGATAACCCCCCCCCCCCCCAGTTTTGTTAGAACCCCTTAGAAGTGACAGACAATAACCAACAGCTTCGGGGCACAACTATATCAATTTAGCTGATATGTTAAACATTAACTAAATTATGTTAATGGAGCCAATATATTAAATTTTATCAAAATCGCGTTTGGGGTAACGGAGCACAGCCGGCAAAATGTTTCCTCGATTTTTGGATTCAAATTTTATAATCGATAAACTAGGTACTCGTAGGATAAAATTTTACTTATTACAATAAAATGCTTATTAATCGGGAATAGAGGAACTGAGTCACTAGATTGAATCACTCACGTTAGCTAATTGATCGAAGCGTCCAAATAATTCGTTAAGGAGGCGGACGAGCTCCTGAGCTGTGCACTGCGAGGCTAGAACAGTAAATCCAACGATGTCCGCGAAGAGAATACTGCAAAAGAGGACAAAATGACAAGTTTACTGACACTTTTTGATGACACTTGTTTTTGTACGTTCAAAACTTAAAGATGAAGCCATTATGACAAAATATAACTTGAAGCATAAGTATGACTCTCTTCAGATTCACGATGAGTCTTGGAATGAATCTGGGGGAGATGACAAGGGGATTTGGACATTTGTCCATGTGGTTGCCTTCAAGGCCTTGCCAATTCTGGAAAAGCAAGGGCTTTTGAAAGATCTTTGGTCTCAACAGATGCAAGAACTTTAATTGGCCAGGACTCCTGGGAGATGTGAAAATTCGTTATTCAAACTGTGAGGTTTGTGACCAAGGGGGGATAAAAGGAGACGGAACAAGGTTCCCCTCAACAGCTACGTCTCAGGAGTTCTATGAGAGTGCAATTGGCATTGTTGAACCACTCCCACTTATGGAAGGCAATTGACCATTTCTCAAAGTGGCCTGAACCTTTCCAGTACCACAAATTCGGACAGAGACCGTTGCACAGAGTTTGGTGGACTCAAGCGAGAATCACACTGATCAGGGAACCAACTCTGATTGTCAGGTGTTCCAAGAAGTCCAAGATGAAGTCCAGTACGACCTCAGAGCAACGGAATCGTGGAACTATTTGCTACAACGCTCTAGAACATGCTGTCAAAAATGGTTAACGAAAACAACGGTATTGGCTGCCTAGTGGACTTTTGGCTTAAGGGGCCACCGAGCACACTATCACTGGATTCACATCAGCCGAACTTAATTGGACGCCTACTTCACGCTCCCGGCGATACACTTACTGGTGTACCAGTGCCAGCAGCCAAACAGCTCCAGCCATAGTTGCTGTGCATCCATGACCTGACGTGTCAGAAGTTCCGGGCAGCTTTGGAAGCAGTACAATGTGAAAACCACCCCGTCCAAATATCCAGATGGGGATCAAGTCTGCTACCAATGGCCTTTCAGGACTATAGGAAAGTCCCCAAAGCTCCAATGAGCCAGAGAAGGACTATGCTGTGTTCTGGATGTGCTTTCGGACGTTCTCTTCCGAATCAAGCCTCCTAAAGCAAACGCTTGAGTTTTACCTGCTGACCATCAGTCTGTCAACATACACCAGCAATCAGCAGGCAGAGTGGTTAGTTTTAGTGGTTGTTAACCACATGCTTATTTTGATTATATACAATATAAGTTCAGAACCTATTTGGATTTCAACCATGTTGGCTTATTGTATTGTAAAATACAACCATGTCACTCTATCCTATATTATTTTCTTCAATATTGGTGGCGACAGTGGGATTCACTACCTACCTACCTACCTACTTACCTTTCACTACTCAGTACTAGGTACGTTCTACTCCACTGTGCCTCTAAATCTCTTTCCCTCTAGGTTATTTTGCTGATATTACAAGGACGGACATTGAACAGACTGAGTAGAACTACTTACCAAGGTATTTATGTAAAAACGATACACTTCGACAACACCATGACGACATACCTAACGTTTTCGTGCCTCTGAATATAGATCTTGTGAAATTGTCCCTCGACGGGGGACATGATGTCAGCCTTCATTTCCATAGCAACGTGTTGCGGGAGCACCGACAAAAGCAGTCTTTCCTGTGAATGAAGGGCAGACATTAATATTTTCATTGAGTCGCTTTTTAGGACGTCCCACAGTAAGACTTGGGCGTCCTTATGCGATCGATCTGGGGTGAAGGAAGACAACACTCAACAGAAAAAAAAAATAACCACACAGTAATCCGTTTTAGACCATTCTGAATCCAAATCCGCGAAAAAAACCATAGGTGTATGTCTGTGTGTGTGTGTGTGTGTGTGTGTATGTGTGTGTGTGTGTGTGTGACAAAATCTTGTGTCGTCTGCACAGGCCTTAGTTCTCAACCGATTTTCCTGGTTCTTTTTTTGTTCGACGCCGAAAACTATCTAGTTGTGCACTACGTCGCCGGAATTTCGAATTTTGCCTTTTAAGGGGGGGAAAGGGGGGGTTAATGCTCAAAAAACGTGCATTTTTGGGCATAATCTTGTGTCGTCTGCCCAGGCCTTAGTTCTCAACCGATTTTTGTGGTTCTTTTTTTGTTCGACGCGGAAAACTATTTAGTTGTGCACTACGGCGCCGGAATTTCGAATTTTGCCTTTTAAGGGGGGGAAAGGGGGGGTTAATTCTTAAAAAACGTGCGTTTGCGGGCATAATCCTGTAAAATTTGCCCAGGCCTCAATTTCCAACCGATTAGTGAGTTTCTTTTTTTGTTTGACTCAAATAACTTCCGAGTTGTACATAATTTCACCCGAGTAC
Source organism: Apolygus lucorum (assembly GCA_009739505.2). Classification (NCBI taxonomy): domain Eukaryota; kingdom Metazoa; phylum Arthropoda; class Insecta; order Hemiptera; family Miridae; genus Apolygus; species Apolygus lucorum. The sequence goes on from CM019180.2 coordinate 62,070,314, forward strand.
CAAAATTCGCAAGGGGGGGGGGGGTGTAGTGGGGGGATAATATTCACAAAATATCCGATTTTTCAAAATTTCGGTTCCTTTACTGCTTACTAATTGTACCCAAGCTTTGAAATTGAGGAAAAATTCTCATTATACCTTCGGGTTTTCATGAATTATTCTCTGTAGCACCAAGGAAATAATAGTGGTGCCACCATGGTGCCAGGACACCATAAACCGCATATTTCGTGCTTTTTTTTTGTGTTTCACCTTGAATACGGATGTGAACCTCGACGGACCGCCTACTAAAACTAATAGATGAAAGTGCAATGTTACGACGTATTCCCCCTTTGGTGCCAGACTGGCACCATTGGTGGTGGTTGGGGGGGGGGGGGGGGGTGAACTCGAATTCGCATGTTGGGTATCGTAGATCATGGATTTTAAAATGCTCTTCAGATTCTAGGCTCCCATGCCGCTAGAAATGTTTTGGTAGATAATGGTGAGGGGGGGGTCACTATTTCTTGCCTAAAGTAATAAACCAAATTACATCGAGTGAAACAGTTTTATCGCTTACCAACTGGTTAACTGATCTAATGCTTATCCAATGGGACGTCCCCTGGAATGCATGCATTACTAAACAATATGTTTTTGATTACACAATTCACAATTTACAAGGTACTTACTTTCTACACCTAACGTGGAAGTAGGAGTAACATTTCTCAGAGTATTCATCTAAAGGATGAATTATAGAGACCATTTTCCTACTTTTTATCTGTAAAATCGTTTTGGTACCAAATCTTGTGCATAGAAATCTTATTAGCTGATACCTGAATTCAAATTTGTTGGATAAACAACGACAAATAAATTCTTCCAGGGAAGAACCACTGAATTGATCAAGATCATGTACGTAAAGGAATCAAATGAATCGACAAACAGCGCAGGACTTGCGACGTTCGGACTCCATTTTTAATCTACCAAAGTTACAAATGTCAACTTTTAATTGTTTTTCCATTTTCTCTCTGCATTTTGCGCCAGAATTGTGCATTTTCGATTCCAAATTCGGATTAAGCAACTTGGAAAATCCTGGAATATTCATGCATTCACTCCACATCGTTCATGCACCAACACTTGGATGATAGTAACGCATGGAACCAAAATTGTCACCTGCGAGAAATCAGCCATCGATTTCAGGGGCATCTAGACTGACCCGCAACACTCACCGAGTCCCGCATCCGCCACTACAGAACGGCTTCAACTTCTCAAAAATTTTCAAGAACGAATTTCTTCTTCAATTTCATTTAAGATGTGTCGTAATTAAGACCTGTAGAACTGTACAACAACAATTCTCATTAGAGATGGGCAAAACCGTTCACCAAGAAGAACGGCTCTGAGCGCTCCGCTCATTCAAAAGATCCGGATCTTTTCGACGGATCAGTGGCTCTTTTTGGCTCTTTTGAGCTCGTATTTATTGTAGAGATGAAAATACGATGAAAAACGCTGCAAATTGTTACACAACGGTTTATTTTAGTTCTGCCAGGAAATTTTTATTCGATTATTGGATTCTACACTACCTTGAATCGTAAACCATCAAATTTTGAGGGCGGGAGGGAATAATTTTTCTGTTGCTCGATTCCAATGGTTCATTATTGAAAATAATAACCCAAAAGCGCTGTTGTTCAATAAAGATGCTTGCGATGTTAAAAATCAACGAAAAGCAATGAATAAGTAAGACAACGAACAAACAACGAACACGATTAAAGCAATGAATAACTAAGACTTAAAAATATAGTTTTTTAGTAAAAGATTAATTTATTTATTAATTTATTTATATGAAATCTGCATTTTTTATGTCTCTAATAAAAAAAAACCACAATTAAAAAAAAAATCTTAGTAGGTATTATATTTTTATAATATAACATTTTGATGTTGTATCATGTTATTCTACAAAGAAAATTAAGGTAACCAAGGTGAAAGAGAATAAACGAACCAATAAGTGTGTAAGCATCAATATCGATAATAATGGTAAGATAAGGATGTGCTTTTGCTTGCCTTTTGAACTTGTATCAGAAAGCTCCTCACAAAAAATCATGATGTAAAAATCAAACAGGGAGAAAAAACAACGGAAAGAATCAGGAAGTGGGTCACAGAGAACACTGAAAAAATACGGTAAAGTTTACGACCGAATATACAATAATGCATAAGTGGTGGTACGATACAATTCTGCAAAATTGTATTATTTGATTGATTTATATCGTATTTTCTCTCTGAATTATTGTATGGGTTGGCAACAGTGAGCTGAAGAAAAGGAAGTCCGAATTTTCCCCAACTCTACCGATCTCAAAACAACCGAAGATGGAAGAGCCCGCTGTTCATTTATTTTGACTGGATCCAAAGATCGAAGAACCGCGATTCATTTATCATTTTTACTGATCCGCAGTTCACTCGCTCTTCTGAAAGAGTCGGCTCAAAGAGCCGGTTCTTTATTGAGCGACCGATCTCTAATTCTCATCTATATAGATGAGAATCTATATAGATGATCTATATAGATGATCTCATCTATACATAAAACCCCAACCGTATGTACGTATGTCATCCGAACGTGGGAGACACGGGTTCGATTCCAGGCCGTGACCTAAAATTTATTTTCTTTTAATAAATTACGTGTTTACCTACAATTTGTTTTTGCCTGCTTTAAGCAGGCTTTTCAGCTAGTAAGTAATAATGCATCCAATTAAGTAAATAGGTACTGCTATGCAATAGAACAGAACAATTTAACGAATTGTTTTGTCCATTACGTTTATTCTAAAGAATTCCCACCCATCACATTTTAGTATAATGCTGAGGTCATTGCTCTATCACACACGATAGAGCGATTTGCGATATAAAAGGGATATTTTTTGAAGTGCGAAAATGTTCGAAATTTCTACTAAAATCCCCTGTTATAAAACATCAATATTTTGTGTAACTCTTCTCCATTGAAATCCTACAAACTTGAGTACAACGTCGAGCAAGTATATAGAAAACACATTCTAGAATTTGGTGCATGCAGTTCAGGCGTAAGTACCCAGATGTACCCATAGATAATTTCCCAGCCACAAATCTGGAGGTGACTCGTGCAGTGTTGCGGGTTTGAAACGTGAAATTCAAGTGACAATTTTGGAGGATAGTTTCATGTTCACCTTCCAAAACAAGAAGGGAAACCACATCTAGGTTCTCCCGCTACCTATAGTAGACTCTTAATCAACCTATTTCAAACACCGAACGTCAACTAACACCCAATCACAATATCGTGAGAAGGATATCCTTAGATAGGAAATATTCAGCGACAAAATGACGTACAAGTTTCTCGTTTTCATCTTCCATCTCAAGGCGGGCGGCGATACAGTTTCTGGTGTCGAGGAAGGCTCTTCGTTGCGCGTGCTCCATCAGGGAGTGGAGCAGCAGACCCACCACGTTGATGCAGCTGAAGACAATCAAGTTGGCAGCAACCTGCAACAAGGAATTAGCATGTCAGCGTGTCCAGCGAATCCCCGAAAAAAAAATTCCCTGAGTTATCCAGGGATTCCAGGGTCAATTTTCAACTTTTTTCAGTGTCTTAAATGAATTAGAATAATAATGAATGTGATCATTATTTGTCAAAATTCAGGTTTCTGAGAATATTTGAAATGAGATTCAGTAGAAAATCCTAAATAAAAATTTCTAGATCCAATTAGGAAACAAATTTCACCTATATTAATAAAGAAACATAAATAAAAGAGACAAACGCTTGCAGACGAGTCTACAACACATTGGCAAATATTTTGGTGTCTCTGGTTCCCAAGTGAAATAGTGTGAAAAGTGACGAATGGTCAATTTTGTGGGATGAAAAACGACGAAGTACCTTTTCCCCAGCAACGACCCGGTTATAAGCGGAAATCATCAGAAAAAAAACAACGCTTTTCGTTAACACTTATTTTGGTTTATTTTTCAATAATGGAACTATGGAATCGACCAAGAAAAGAATCCCCCGCCCCCACCCACAAACCAATGAAAGTTAAAATCATAAACATATTGTTTAGTAATGCATGCATTCCAGGGGACGTCCCATTGGATAAGTATTGGATCAGTTTAACCAGTTGTTAAGCGATAAGACTGTTTCTCTCGATGCAATTTATTTATTACTTTAGGCAAGAAATACTGACCCCCCCCCCACCATTATAAACCATAACACTTCTAGCGGCATGATAGCCTCGAATCTGAAGAGCATTTTAAAATCCATGATCTACGACACCCAACATGCGAATTCCAGTTCACCCCCCCCCCACCACCACCAATGGTGCCAGTCTGCCACCAAAGCGGAAATACGTCGTAACGTTGAACTTTCATCTATCAGGTTTAATAGGCAGTCCGTCGAATGTCACATCCTTATTCGAGGTGAAACACCAAAAAACCCAAGAAATATGAGGTTTATGGTGCCCTGGCACCATGGTGGCACCACTTTTATTTCCATGGTGGTACAGAAAGTAATTCATGCAAATCCTAAGGTATAATGAGAATTTTTCCTCAATTTCAAAGATTGGATACAATTAGTAAGCAGTAAAGGAACCGAAATATTGAAAAATTGGATATTTTGTGAATATTATCCCCTCCTCTTGCAAATTTTGGTACTCTGGTGAAATCATGTACAACTCGGAAGTTATTTTAGTCAAACAAAAAAAGAAACACACAAATCGGTTGGAAATTGAGGCCTGGACAGAGTTTATAAGATTATGCCCGCAAACGTACGTTTTTTAAGCATTAACCCTCCCTTTCCCCCCCTTAAAAGGCGAAATTCGAAATTCCGGCGACGTAGTGCACAACTAGATAGTTTTCCGCGTCGAACAAAAAAAGAACCAGGAAAATCGGTTGAGAACTAAGGCCTGGGCAGAGTACACAAGATTTTGTTACACACACAGACATACACCTATGGTTTTTTTTTTCGCGGATTTGGATTCAGAATGGTCTAAAACGGATTACTGTGTGGTTATTTTTTTTTCTGTTGAGTGTTGTCCTCCTTCACCCCAGATCGATCGCATAAGGACGCCCAAGTCTTACTGTGGGACGTCCTAAAAACTAGTTGGTTTACTCGAGAGAGATAACCACTTCAAAGGCTCGTTTTCACCTCCGATTGTTTGAAAAAGTCAACAATGAACGTTGAAATCTTCGAAACTTGTTGGTTTACTCGAGAGAAGTGACCTCTTCCGTCCACTCCATCGAATTGCACGGCTAAAGCATGTTCCACATCTCTTTAATGGTAGCCAGAGGCTCTAGGCGCGAAGAGCCGAGTTTTCCAGTCTCTCGAATTCTTCTCTCTTAAGATGTACACCCGGTATTTTACCTCCCGAAGTCCGTGAACTGTCTGAAGCCGGCGAAATCCCAAAACTCGTTTGGACCCTTCAATTTTACACTCAAGGACAATTTACTTATTTCGTTAAAATTCCAATTTTATCAGGTTTTTTTCTTCCGAAAGAGCTCCTTAAATAGGCAGGGTTTGTCACACTTCTATCATCGCCTATGCCACAATTTTATTTTATTTCAATAAAGGTCTTGTATCAGTAGTATGTAAATCTGACTTCTCACTCCAATCCAAAACTCCCCACAATTTTAAATTTGCTCGTCAGATTAATTAACATATTAATGTAAAGTTCACCTTCTGTTGCCAGAACCACTCGTGTTGACTTTCCTAATTTTGGCTGTCCTCATTTTACTTTCTTTTAAATTCAGAGATTGATGAAGTGAGGAGGAGCGTATGGCGTGGAAGGAGCGTTCAAAGATTTTTTATCGTCAGCAACGTATGGCGACGTGAATACATTGCGAAAGAGGGGTCGGTCGTCAAGTTGAAAACTATTTTAAACTTCATCGGCCGTAGAGGATGTTACGAAGGGGGGGGGGGCTTTCGAAAGATCACGTCGAAAGTTTCAACGTCAGACAGCGAGATGTCAACGAAGCCGTTCTAAATAGTCCGGATTCATCCAGAGAAAATCTCATAGTTGGTACAACTCCTTTTATTATGTAAATTCATCGAGTTCTGATCCCATCCTCGAGAGAACAAGGAAACTGTGTGAGCCAAGTGTGGTGGGCAGTGTATACTTCTTACATAAAATGTCGAACATAACGTGCACTCAGTTTTTATCCTCACGTTTCACTTATCAGGCGCTCACAAATAGTTTTGTTTTGGCACTAAAAATATGGGAAACTTGACGACGCCCTTTCCAACGGTGCCCTTTTGCTTCCGAGTCTACCAAGGTTCCTGAACAAAATTTGGTGCCGCGTCTGACTGTCTGTGTGTTTTCACATTTTTCATCCGATTTCGATGTAATTTTCAGGGATTGTGCGGGTTGGCGTGTAGATGGTCCCCTATGAAAATCACCACCCCCAGACTGATAGTAGCTGCTGCGCATGCGCAAACGTGAATTCCTTGCCACAGCCATAACTTCCATAAATTCGATGAAATTTTCAGGGATTATGCAGATTGGCGTGTAGATGGTCCCCAATGAAAATTGTGGCCCTTGAATTCAATTTATTTTATGCGCATGTGTTAACGTGAAATCCTTGTCACAGCCACAACTTCTACATTTTCCAACAATGATGAGTCCCCTATGAGGGTAGTGGAAGGTACTTGGAGATTGATGTTTTGAGATTAACTACTAGACATCGGATCATCTATACAGTCGGGTTATGGATACGAGGAAGTTATGTGCCACACCCACTTGGTAGACTTTTTTTACATTATTACGGTAAATTAAGGTAGTTATGGCAATTTTAGTAATATATACCATATAAGGTCGAAAACACGAAAAAACGCTGCAAATCATTGCCCAAAGGTTTATTATTTTCTGTATAGATCACCCTTCTGTATAGATCACTGGTTCTCCATCAATAGCACCTACCACCATCTGTATTCTCCCTTGACCTTCCCTCTCAAATTTCAGCTTCCTGCTTTCAATAGGATTGAAAATGACTTCGGAGCTCACTCAGCTGATCAGTGATCTGAGGAGTGAAGAAGATCTCCTCGAATGCTGGAGACGCCTGGAAGAGCACTGATCAGCTGAGTGAGCTCCGAAGCCATTTTCAATCCTATTGAACGCAGGAAGCTGAAATTTGAGAGGGAAGGTCAAGGGAGAATACAGATGGTGGTAGGTGCTATTGATGGAGAACCAGTGATCTATACAGAAGGGTGATCTATACAGAAAATAATAAACCTTTGGGCAATGATTTGCAGCGTTTTTTTACCTACCAACTATTCGTAGGTATTACCTACCACACCTTCACAATCGAGTTTATTAGAAAGAACTAAACGCTTCACACTCGATTCGAAAAATAGAAAGCTTCATATGGAAATTTGATTACTGGTTACGCAGAAGGCAAAACTATATACACATCGAAGAAATGAACAGCGATCGCATTTTAGTCGGATAAAATTTGAATGGAGATTAGACCTCTTTTGCGATTCACACTCATTATTCTGTTTTATCGAAGGAAAACCTTCAAGTTCTCGTGGGGACCAAACGGTTTGTCCTACAGAGCTCCGCGTGGTCTCAAAAATTTCTAAAAATTCAATACTATTGTGTGTTCAATATTATTGGTGAAAAAACGATACCTTTATTTTGAGAGTTTTCGAGCTTGGGCACTCTTGAACATTTCAACCCTTAATTTTCACCCCTTAGAAGTGACTGACATCAACCAAAAGCTTCGCGGCACAACTAGACCCCAAATGGAGCCCATATACCAAATTTGAACCAAATCGGTCCAGTGTTGCTAAGAAAAGTGCCGCGTACGGCGGACGGCCGGAAATTTTTTTATTCGATTTTCGGATTCTACGTACTTACCTTGAAACGTAAAACATCAAATTTTGAGGGGGGTTAAAATTATTTTTTTCTTGCTCGATTCCAAAGGCTTATTATTGAAAATAATAAACCAACATCTTTAAATTGGATAAAGTTGGAAAAATAAGGGGTTAAAACAAATTTGCTAAGAGACATTTTCTTACTTGAATTAGTTGTAGAATCGACTCCAGAAGTTTTCCGGTCCTTAACGTGGGACACCCTATACAAACGAGGAAGCTATCTGCTACACCCACTTGGCAGACTATAAAGTTGCGACTGCATGACTTCTCAGATCATCTATGCCAGTCCAATATGCCTTTCAAAGTTATTTTTCAAAAAACAAACATGAATGGTTTTGTGGGACTTGCACCTGCATTGCGTGACCAAATATGTCTACAGTCTTTCCTGATGTCCCGTTTTAACGGGTGCCCCAATCTATATTGAGCGTTTGCGGTTTTTAGTGAATCGTGCCGTATTTGGAGGCAAACGTCAGTCTTTTATTTCAAAGAGCAAGAAACCCCGTTGTTTGCCTTTCTTCTCGCCCATTAAGGTTTACCTAATTCACTTTCAAAGGGGCCAGACTTGGCTTAGGGCGGATCGGCAGTCGGTTGAGTGCAAAAAACTCCCAGTGACGAGATGTCCGGCGAGAGCAAAAACGGACGTTGTTCTTCCCCTTGTGACCTGAACTCTGTATTTGTGGACAAGGCAGTTGGCAGGCCTCCCGAGTGACGCCTTCTGCTCTCAATGTCTTATCGATAATACATTCTACCATCCATCCACCTCGGAACATACCTGACCGTACTCAGGGATATGCTAGCAATTTCCGTTGCGAAAGGGAGAGACAAATCATTTCCCAACTCTGTATCTATGAACACTCAATACTCCAATATAAACCAAATGGAACTTTTTCCAAATCAAATGAAACTTTTTCCAAACATAGTGTATTTCTGTAAAGTAAACAATCGTAGTTGAATAATATATTACAAAATTTCAGAAATTCAGTCTTAGAGGTTCAATCAGTCAATGTAAGTATTGGTGACTCCCCTTAATTATCGGTTTCTCCGTGTGGGCGTGGCGAGTACCTAGGTAGCTACCCACTCACATTCAACAGTCAGAAATTTCTCAAACTTACTTGTTACGATAACGATAGGTACAATTGCATCGATCTGAAATTTGCAGAGTACCTATCTATCTAGGTACCTCATTTCACTCACTTTCTCAATAGGTTTCATTTGATTTGGAAAATGTTTCATTTGCTTTGGAAAAGGTTTCATTTGGTTCGGAAAAGGTTTCATTTGACTTGGAAAAGGTTTCATTTGGTTTGGAAAAGGTTTCATTTGACTTGGAAAAGGTTTAATTTGGTTTGGAAAAGGTTTCATTTGACTTGGAAAAGGTTTAATTTGGTTTGGAAAAGGTTTCATTTGAGTTGGAAAAGGTTTCATTTGGTTTGGAAAAGGTTTCATTTGACTTGGAAAAGGTTTCATTTGGTTTGGGAAAGGTTTCATTTGACTTGGAAAAGGTTTCATTTGGTTTGGGAAAGGTTTCATTTGACTTGGAAAAGGTTTCATTTGACTTGGAAAAGGTTTCATTTGGTTTGGGAAAGGTTTCATTTGACTTGGAAAAGGTTTCATTTGGTTTGGGAAAGGTTTCATTTGACTTGGAAAAGGTTTCATTTGACTTGGAAAAGGTTTCATTTGGTTTGGAAAAGGTTTCATTTGACTTGGAAAAGGTTTCATTTGGTTTGGGATAGGTTTCATTTGACTTGGAAAAGGTTTCATTTGACTTGGAAAAGGTTTCATTTGGTTTGGAAAAGGTTTCATTTGACTTGGAAAAGGTTTCATTTGGTTTGGGAAAGGTTTCATTTGACTTGGAAAAGGTTTCATTTGGTTTGGGAAAGGTTTCATTTGACTTGGAAAAGGTTTCATTTGACTTGGAAAAGGTTTCATTTGGTTTGGGAAAGGTTTCATTTGACTTGGAAAAGGTTTCATTTGGTTTGGAAAAGGTTTCATTTGACTTGGAAAAGGTTTCATTTGGTTTGGGAAAGGTTTCATTTGACTTGGAAAAGGTTTCATTTGACTTGGAAAAGGTTTCATTTGGTTTGGAAAAGGTTTAATTTGACTTGGAAAAGGTTTCATTTGGCTTGGAAATGCTATATAAGGTTTGTAACATGATACTTGTTCGCGAAATTCTTGTTTAGTGACAAGCCTCGCATGTTAGTGTATGAATCAGCACTAACTCATGTATGGAATAAATATATAAATAAACCTGGATATTATAAACTAATAACAATTTGTGATGAAGGTGATAACAATCGGAATTAGAGGACAACTAGAATGAATTAATTATTAATTTTTTATTGTGGCCGAAGGCGCAGAGGTGATGCATTTCATGGGAAGAAACATTTTGAGACTCCTCTGCTGATAAATTTACTAAATTTTATTTTTAAATTAATTAAAATTTATTAGCAGAGGATCCTTTTTCCTTTTCAATCGTCGCCAGTTTCGTTCTGGAGGCGGATTGAAGGCAGCGGTGTTGAGATCTGCAGTTTCATGGGCGATGAGCGTCTGGTGGAACAGTAGAACGGTGTAATTGCTTCCTGTACTCCCAGGATGTCTACATCTCGATGGAGGGCTTCACTTCTGATGAACCATGGTGGATTGGACATCATTCTAAGTCATCTATTTTGTTGGAATTGCAGCTTTTTTACTTGGGTATTTGGTGCTGAGTTCCAGAGTCCACAGGCATACGTCCAGATTGGGTGGATCATGGTTTGGTACAGCAGACCTGTTTCCCATCAATTGTGCCAGGGATTTGGTTCTGTTACGAATCTTCTCCTGCAGGCTCGTTATGTGGAGATTCCATGTCAGTTTCGAGTCTAGCTCCAAACCTAGCGAACTGAGTTCCAGGTGGATGAAGTTGCCTCCAAAGGTGACAACAACATCTTCCACGTTTCTTTTAGGGTGAAACTAACGACCTTAGACTTGCTTGGATTTATTTTGACCCTCCTTTGCTACACCAAACATCAACTCCAGCATCGTGTCAGTCCAAACATCACATTTTGAGTGGACTGACACGAGTCTTTCCTGAGAATGGCAGAATCATCTCCAAATTTGCGATCATGATTGGTTTGAATTAGGTTGAAGGAAGTATGAAGAATACACGAGGTAAAGCAGTGGCCATCACACTCCTGTGCTACTCCTGCAGAAGCTTTTTTATACCCAATAAACACGCTGAACACGAGCTCGACAACCTCGGAGCATTTCAAAGATCAGTGCTCCAAATGAATTTTGGTTTATTTTCAATAATGAACCTTTGGACTCGACCAAGAAAAAAATTGTTAACACCCCCTCAAAATTTGTTGGTTTACGTTTCAAAGAACGTACAATCCAAAAATCGAATAAAAAATGTTCCGTCCGTCCGCCGTAAGCGGCACTTTTCTCAGTTACCATGGACCGATTTTGATGAAATTTGTAATGTGGGCTCCATTTGGGGTCTAGTTGTGCCGCGAAGCTTTTGGTTGATGTAGGTCAGTTATAAGGGTTGAAATTTTGAAAACGCCCTAGCTCAAAAACTTTTGATATAAAGGTATTGTGTTTTCATCAATTTAAATTAGTATTGCATTTTTAGAATCGAATGAGACCACCCAGAGCTCTGTAGGACCAACCGTTCGGTCCCTATGAGAACTTAAGAGTTGGAAATCAAAAACACGAGTGTGAATTGCAAAAGAGGCCTAATTTCCGTTGAAATTTTAGCTGACCAAAATACACGATCGTTGTTCGTTTCATCGAGTTGTGTTCAGTTAGGTATACATGCACTCTTAGCAACCAGTAATCAAATTTCCTCATGAAGGAAACTCCCTATTTTTTCGAACTGAATGTGAAGCGTATATTTCTTTCAAATAAACTTGATTGTGAAGTGAGTATGAGGAAGGAGTATCTTTCTTCAAGTACTATCAGAACACGAGCTCGACAACCTCAGAGCATTTCAATAAGTGCAAATGATTTTTTATTTTAAAGAGTCTTACAAAATAATAGCCAAGTTAACAGCCAAGTTTATTCTGACTGACAGTACCCACATGCCTTTATTGAGAAATTTGACAAAACTGAGTGACATTAAAAGAATATCAAAGAATCAAGTAATTGGCGAAAAACGTAATTCAACTTTTAGATGGATGAGGTAATTTTGGTTTATTATTTTCAATAATAAACTTTTAGAATTGAGCAAGAAAAAAGTGTAACCCCCCCACACAAAATTTTACAGTTTACAAGGTACGGAGAATTCGAAAATTGAATAAAAAGAAGGGAAAGGGGTCACACGAATCGCGTAGGTGACAGCGATTTATTAATCGTTTTGGAAGAACTAACTGTTCAAGCCACACTGACTCTAATGGCGATCCCACTCTCCAGCCTGAATCTATCTAGAGACTGGGCAAGCGCCACCACTTCTTGTAAACATAAACAACAAATTACTGTATAGTATATTTCAAATCAGCCTGAAATTTGCTACTAGAATGTCTACTTTATAAAATGCAAAATAGTATTACCTATAGTCCTAAAATGGTTAAAAATCGGTTGAAATGTCTCTTCGAAAATTCGCTTGTTCACTCTTGTTGCACGAAGGGGACTTTTGACACCGTTTACCAAGCAAATTAAGTCTCTGAAGGACTGGAAAAAATGACCGTAGATGTTAGAATGACTGGGCTAATCCTTTTAAGGCTGAAGTGATTGCTAAGTGGCGCAGCTGTGTCCATCAACTGCACCTGTCATCGTTATGTCCCATCCTGGGAGCTACGTCTCCCGTCTGCTGAAGGATGAAAACCCATTCATCTCGAGAAAAATGGAGTGTTGGGCAACATTATAGCGGCGGCGTTGGGGACTGTTCATTCGTACGCTACTTGGGAGTGCAGTTCTTCATGTCAGATCACCATCCTCGAGTTATCTCCCCAAGATTCTATTTTAGAATTAGTAGTCTCGACGAAGACGACACGTGAAGACGACAAATGGCGTTTCCTCTGACCAACACCTGCACGCTAATACAAGCTATAATAGGGTAAGGTGCTCTTGCACATGCTTGTACCTGGAGCCACCCTTGACTTTCCTAGTTATGATTAAGGATGAACATCAGTTGAGTCTTAGAATTCCACTGCCTTTCCAATATCATGAAGAGGGAAAACAACAACCAGTTTCATAAGTGTTCCGATGAAGTTTTGAGGTAGAGCTTCTTAAGGGGGCGCGGGACTCAGTGGTTTCCCTTATCTTCACGTTTTCTCTGTGAGTGTTCAGTTTTTCCTATCAAAAAAAATTTCTAAATTCATTAAATAATTAATACTTCATACATACGGGCCAAAATGTCAAAAAAATTGAAAATTGAAAAAAATAGAAAATTTATTTTTTAAATAAAATTTGTTTTTGATAAAAACTCTTCGTAGGGAACTTTTTGGGAGACTAAAACCTCTGAAAATTCAAAAAGGACAATTCTAACTTGTAAAATCACGGAGATTACGTGAAGACAAAGTTCCGTGATTTTGAAAGAAGTGCGTTAAAAGAGGCCCTGGTTTCATGCGCTACCTGCAGGCGAGAGGAGAAACTACAGTGCACCTCCGACCCTCCGAGAAACGGGTGACCAAGGAGGTGATTGTTTTTCTACCCCTTCAATCTCAATATCGTAGCAAACATTCATGGACTTGGACCTGTATCCCTGGACCGGGCCTCCACCCCTTTCACCACCCATCGCCATGCAAACATTAGCGTGGATCTGGCAACGTCGTACCGTAAGACCTCACTGAGTCTTTTGCTTGTCCTCTGAATCGCGTCTCCCGTGAGGGTGCGGCACATAGCTTTCTCGAATTCATAAAAACATTGTAAGGATGATACTGTGCGTAGTACTTGATTAAAGTTTCAACCTTCAAATATCTATCTCAACAATTCGACCATAACCATCAAAAAGACTGATTTTTTTCATTAATTTTTTTTACTTTTATGTAAAATTTATGGTTTATGTAGGTACTTTTCTATTATTTTGATATTATTAAATTAAAAGGTAAGTATGTGTACAAAAAAATTAAATTAAAATGTGCCTATACAATGTCAAATAATTAGTAATTTCGGGATCAGGGCGATGTAGAAATTCATAAACTGGTACTATTATTTATTTAACCCCCCACAATGACCATACCTTCAGTTGGTATGCCTAAAATTTAACCTCGACCTACATCTAGGTGAGTACTTTTCGGAATCAGGGCGATGGGGAAATTCATATTCTGCTACTATTGCATAATTTACCTTACAGTACGTCAGTAGGTATGCTGAAAACCATATAATTTCAACAGACCTACACTTTTTGGAAAGAGGGCGAAGTAGTGATTCAAAATATGTAATTTAATTTTGTTTACCTTCACTCTGTTAAGTAGGCTGAAAATAAGACTTCAACCTAAATAGTTGGTAAATCCTTTCTAGGACGCCCCACAGTAAGACTTGGGCGTCCTTATGCGATTGATCTGGGGTAAAGTTGGACAACACTCAACAGAATTGAAAAATAACCACACACTAATCCGTTTTAGAACATTCTGAATCCAAATCCGCGAGAAAAAAACCATAAGTGTATGTGACAAAATCGTGTGTACTCTGCCCTGTCCATAGTTCTCAACTGATTTTCGTGGTTCTTTTTTGTTCGACGCGGAAAAATATCTAGTAGAAAGAAGAATCTAGAGTAGGTGTCAAATTTAGCACCGGGGATAATATTGACAAAATAACCGATTTTTCAAAATTTCGGTTCCTTTAGAGCTTACTAATTGTACCCAAGCTTTGAAATTGAGGAAAAACTCTCATTATACTTCCGGATTTTCATGAATTATTCTCTGTATCACCATGGAACTAATAGTGGTGCCACCATGGAGCCAGGACACCATATACAGCTTATTTCGTGTTTTTCACCTTGAATAGGTATGTGAACTTCGACGGACTGCCCAGCAGAACTAATGCATGAAACTTTAATTTTTTACTCAATCAATTTTTTACTCTCCCATACCATACAAAGTGTTAGGTGAACTTGAAATGAGTAATTTTGGGAATTTTGAAAATTAAATAGTACGCCATTATTTATTGCTACAGTAAACCACTAATTATGGGACTATTAAATCCACGGTAACTACCTACCATAGTAAAGTGCATAGGAAGTATTATAGAAACATTATCGATTTGTAGTATAAATGATTTATTGACCATTAGGTAACCTCAAACTGCAGAAACAATAAATCTTGTTTATTACCAACCATTTGAATTTTTAAAAAATTGATTTAATTTTACATCTGAAGGTGAGGATGCTTGCTAGACAGAGCAACTTTTCATTGTCTTATCAATATGATGGACAAGTTGCTTTCAAACGGTCCTGAGTGCTGGTTCAATGACTTGACTTGCTCCAGAAAAGACTCCAGTCAAATAAAATTCTGAGTAAAATCACTCCTGAAAAAAAACAAAAACAAAACAAATTTAGGTTTCTATTGATAATTTCACTATAAACATGTAGGAAGAGATACAAACAACAAACAAACAAAATTATGAATAATCAGGATTTTTATTAGCGAGTTCGAAATACTAAGAATAAAACGATGTTCCTATATTATTAGCCAAGTAGGCAGCTGCAGGATTCAATCCAACACTAACGTCAAAGAAGAATACTCATGTCCCTGATAATTAAAATTTAAAGAAATTCAACTCCATCAGTCATGACTTTTGGAGGGAGTGTGATAGTTTCGAGAATATTTAGTACCTACAGACATTGTTTGCTACACAAATCTGTTTCACCCTACGTACAATTTCATCTGGTATGGTATGTTTAGCCAGTAGGTAATAATCTTTTTTAATAGGTTGAACATCATACTTTTTTAAAATGATTTTCTCTCGAACTCTGGACATATTTATGGTCTAACATTGTCAAAATAGGCAATCAATCAAAATTCGAAACGCTGACATATTCTTATAGGATTTTTCACGCAGAATCGAATGAGACCACCCCCCGGTCGCTACAACCAACCGTATAGAAACTACGACGTGGAATTTCCGCTGAAAATCAGTAAAAACAATTATGATTTTCACCGGAATTTTGTTCGTATTTATTCCATAAAATTGTCAAAATAATGAGTTAAAATTCGAAACGCTCATAAATTCTTATAGGATTTTTCACGACGAATCGAATGAGACCCCTCCCAAGTCCCTACAACCATTCATATAGAAATTTCGACGAAATGTTTGATGAAAATCGTACGTTTTATTTGCACAAAATATCCCCAGAGTTCGGGAGAAAATCATTTTAAAAATTATGATCTTCAGGGAAAATTGTTTAAAACAATCGATTTTTAGGGAAATCATAAAATCGTATTCAAAATACGAATACGAGGGAAATCCTATTCAAAGTGTGAATACGATTATATTCGTATTCATGAATAAGAATTCGCCCATCTCTGCCCAGGGCCACCAAATTAATCCTAGCATTATGAAAGGTCCTAATTTGAAGAGGATTCAAAAATCCATAATCCTATCCATCCATGCTATCCTCACTACCTAATTGATATGTTAATTTCCACAAAAAACTACCTATGCGTAATGTTTGTTGGAGGAGCATGACAATTTTGTGGGACTATCCCGCGAAATGGTCATGCCCCTTCAAAAAAAAAATTATCTTGCAAAAAGCAGGACGAATTAGGTAATTCTTTCTACTTACTAACCTACCTACCATTGTTTTATGCAATCTTATAATTACGTATTTCATAAGTACGGTAATGTGAAGCTGTACGAAATAAAGTTTCAGTTTCAAGTTCAACAACTAGAAGTTTTCGATGGAATATTATTGATGACTACTCAAATAATAGGTACCTAGCTGCGAAAAGACACCTAAGTACTAGGAAGAAGTAGATAACATAATTATACTTACTTGCAAACGTTTTACTTTCCAAGGGCGTTTTGTTCTCCTGTAACTACTTCCGTCCATGTGTATTCATTCGAACTCCTGTCCTTCCTTGGTGGATCATTGCTCAACCAATCAACTATTCAAACTCGGAACAACACGGAGAGAGATCATAAACGGGATGGTAGTCCAGGTAGGTAGGCACTTCACAAAAACGCCTTCGCGAAATCAAAACCTGGATTTGATAACACCTTCGTTATCCGACACGGGAGGGGGAGGTTACAGACACAACAAAATTCTGGACGAGAAAAACGTCCAGAGGACCGAGCGATGCTAGCGCTTTTGCGGATAACAAGTGCGGAAAATTAAC
>CM019180.2:62087504-62121408 GCA_009739505.2 Apolygus lucorum
ATAAGCGTTCCACTGCCTTTCCAATATCATGAAGAGGGAAAACAACAACCAGTTTCATAAGTGTTCCACTGCCTTTCCAATATCATGAAGAGGGTAAACAACAACCAGTTTCATAAGTGTTCCACTGCCTTTCCAATATCATGAAGAGGGTAAACAACAACCAGTTTCATAAGCGTTCCACTGCCTTTCCAATATCATGAAGAGGGAAAACAACAACCAGTTTCATAAGTGTTCCGATGAAGTTTTGAGGTAGAGCTTCTTAAGGCGATCAGAACCAAAGTTACCAAACATTTTCTGGATTATCCTATATATTGCGTGAAGCAACATGCCATCTAACAGGAAACCAAGTCAGTTTTCATCAACTGGTGGATGGATTCCCAGATGGAAATGTCTGAACCTGGAGTCACTTTCTTGTTTGTACCATGAGCTCGCTGAAGGTACAAACATCTATTGGGAGAGTTTTCATAGTTAAAATGTTTCATTCACAAATCCCTCGGATCAAAAATAAAGTAAACCGCCCACCTGTCAACAAACCTGAACCTGCCAAAATGGCACTAAGTAAATGTTTCTTAAAAAAAGAGTTCGAATTTGACTTGGTAAATTCCGAAAAAATTAGACATTTTTAAAAATTCACTTACCGGAAATTAGCTTGAGATGTGTAACTATTTGTTCATCAATAAATATCTGATCACGCAATAGTTGCTTCCGAATTTACCAAGGGAAGCTTTGTTTTCACATTTCAAGGTTGAAAAAAAAATGTTCTCCAAAATCAAAATTTCCACTCGCGTTTTACTATTCAGACCTTCCTGAACAATTTTGGTTCCATAACTGTCTGTCTGTCAAGATATCCTTCCAATGAGCATAAGAAGTTGTTCGATTTTGATGACATTTTCAGGGATTGTGCGAGTTGGCGTGTAGATGGTCCCCTATGAAAATCATCACTCCCGGACTGATAGTAGATGCTGCGGATGCTCAACCATGAATTCCTTGTAACAGCCATAACTTCCACATTTTCCATCAGATTTCGATGAAATTTTCGAGGAATATACGAATTTGGTTTAGATGGTCCCCTATGAAAATTATTGCCCCCAGACTGATTGTACCCACCGCGCATGTGCAAACGTGAATTCGATGACATTTTCAAGTTTCATGCGGATTGGAGTGTACCTAGATGGTCTCTATGAGGGTATTGCAAGGTATTTACAGATTGACGTTTAGAGATTACTATGCATCGGGTTATAGATACAAGGAAGCTATGTGCCACACCCACTAGGCAGACCTTTTTTTATTTTGTCTAGTATTGGAATGTTTATCAGAGCATAATAAATTAACGTTCCTACGAATTACAGCAATTTTTGGTGGTGTGACTAGATTTATAGGGGACCGTCTCGGGCTGACCCGCCTCTACTCCTCGAATTCCAAACAAATCTGACGATGACTTCTTATTTATACCCTGCACAAGGAATTGACCACAGACCCGAAATTGTTTTTAATAAGCTATAAAACACTTAATTCGAGTACAAATTGTGATAACCAACCTCCGGATGTGAGGAAGCAAGTCTAATACTAATACGTTCAAATACAAGGGTTAACTCGCTAAATGATGGATTATCTCTTGAGGTACCCAGGCCCCCATCCAAGTATCAAACTGCGTTTGAAATCGACAGGAAGACTGAAGTGCCAATTATTACCTCAGTAGGTACTCCCTAATTGCCGCGGAATCATCTTCAACTGTCCTGTTGGGATCCAAGCTCCGGTGATAATTGGTCCTCTAAAGATAGAATGCGAAACTGAGCATTGTCGAAAGGCCGAACGAGAGATAATAGAGGGCTCCATCAGCCCCTAATAGCCACAACACTGACAACGGTTGTCGTAGACAATAAAGTCCAATCGATCCGTCCACATGAATAGGAAGCGGCAATCATTCAAACAACCAGAACTGGATTAGCTGGTCCGCCCTTTGACGTATTGTTACCACCGTTCAAGTTACGTATGATAACATAAATGTACCTATTATATTCCGTCCAGCCTTAGGGGAGCTCGATTATCATTAAACGGCTGAGGAGTAAAGTCAATGACCGAACTGAACAGTTCAAACATCTCTACAGACAAGGGTAGAGACGGACGAATTAATATTGATTTTAACCAACCAAAGTTGACTGCCAAAGTCAACAGTTTTACAGTTAAATAATTAACTATAATAATTTGTTTATTCGATTATTGTCAATCATACCTACTGCTTGCACAGCGTATGTTTACAAAATGTCGGTACTCAATGTACGTACTTTCTTCGTCTCTGACTCGCAGAAACCACTCCGAATTGATTTTTCATGGGTTTAGGTGCGACGAGAACTTTCATCAATGGTTCCAAAAACGAATTTTCAGCCATTATTGGGCAATGTTTAGAAGAATTTATTCTAGCTTGGAAAAAATGAGAACCTCTTCTAGGACTACTACCGTTGGGCTCACATGGTAGCAAAACTTGACTCATTTTAAAAAGTACGCAGTGACTTTTCAGGTAAGACGCACATTTTGGACTCAGAGGAAAGAAGACTACAAGTGGGTGTGGCAAATAGCTTCTTCGTATGGTAGCAAATCTCAAAACACTCTAAGTAGCTTGCACAACCCTCATAGGGGACCAACCACACAGCAACCCACTCATTCCCTGAGAACCTCATCGAATTCGGACAATAACTTCATATAGTTTTGCCCGTTACAAGGATTTCATGACACAGTCACCAAAATTATCCAGGAAGGTATCAATTTTTTCTTAACCTTGAAAAGTTAAATCATTAACCAATGTTCTTTAAAACAATGCTTCAGCTACCTTGGTTAACTCGGAAGCAAAACTTGAAGACACCATTGCAATGTTAGATGCATAAATTGTAAACGTGTATAAACGGTGTAGTGCGAGCTTCTTTGTTATTTGCAGTCGGTGAGTTACCTTAATACTGGAATTTCCAAGTTACGTTATGAGCACTGATCAAGTAAGAAACTTCCTTTGAAAAACCTTCGCCCTCAAGTCACAAACGCTTCATTTCCGCCTTTTGGCATTGAAATCTGTACCCGTGCCTGTGATTAACTTACATTTGGTTGGGGTTCATAAGATAGATTACCTGAAGTGAAATTAGAGTTGGATATTCATTAGATGATTTCAAGGCAGCTTCGTCACCAATCGCAATTTTGCTTCCGAGTCTACCAAGGTAGCGGAAGCTTTGTTTTCACTTTTCAAGGACGAAAAAAAAAGTTCTCCAAAATCAAAATTTCCACTCGCGTTTTGCGTTTTAGACCTTTCTGAACAATTTTGGTTCCGTGTCTGTCTGTGTGTCTGTCATGAATTCCTTGTAACGCGCATAACTATACGAAGTTATTGTCCGATTTCTATGAAATTTTCAGGGATCGTGCGGGTTGGGGTGTAGACGGTCCCCTATGAAAATCATCATCCCCGGACTGATAGAAGCGACTGCGCATGCGCAAACGTGAATTCCTTGTAACGACCATAAGTTCTACATTTTCCATCCGATTTCAATGAAATTTTCAGGGATGTTACAGATTAGTATTTAGATGGTCCCCTATGAAAATCATCACCTTCGGACTGATAGTAGCCACTGCGCATGCGCAAACGTGAATCTCCTTGTAACGGCCATAACTTCCACATTTTCCACTTGATTTCGATGAAATTTTCAGGGATCATGTGGATTAGGTTGTAGATAGTCCCCTATGAAAATCATCATCCCCGGACTGATAGAAGCTACTGCGCATGCGCAAACGTGAATTCCTTGTAACAGCCGTAACTTCAACTGTCCCCCAGGGGTCGCGGGTTCGAATCCCAGCCGAGGCTAAGTATTTTTTCGATCCAAACACATACATCTACTCACTTAATTTTTCATCCGAATGTGATGAAATTTTCTAGGATTGTCTTCTAGGTTGATTCTGGATTGGTGTTTTGAGATTAACTACTATGCATCTGATCATCTATATACCTAATCGGGTTAAGGATACTAGGAAGCTATGTGCCACACCCACTAGGCAGACGTTTTTCACTCAGACCGACTCTTTGAAACGGCTATCCGTCACATCGCGAAAAGTAAATCGACGGCTGAATCAAAAGGAATTGTTGCTGAGGAGACCGATTCATCTGATTCAGGAAACACAACCGACTTCACACTGACCTAAAAGAGAAGATGTAGGGATGGCAAAAAAGTATCGAGTCTTTTGAAATAACTATCGATATTTTTAGATTATTTTTTCCCCCTGAAGAATCGGAGAATCGATTCAAAAATTCGAGAATCGGTCCGATTATTTTCATTAGCTGATTAAGTGAAATAAATTATAGACAACAGCCCACACATCCTCAATGAGAAATGAAAATTTAGTAAGATCATTGATTAATTCATCATTATCAAAAACGTCTGCCAAGTGGGTGTGGCACATAGCTTCCTCGTATCCATAACCCGATTGTAAGATGATCCGATGCATAGTAGTTAATCTCAAAACACCAATCTCTAAGTACCTTTCACTACAATCATAGGGGACCATCTACACGCTAATCTGGACAATCCTAGAAAATTTCATCAAATTCGGATGAAAAATTAAGTGAGTAGGTGTATGTGACTGGATCAAAAAAATACATTGCCTCGGCTGGGCTTCGAACCCACGACCTTAGGAATGCAGATCAAGACTTTACCCTCTGAGCTATAACGAATCCTTGCGATTAATGGGATTTGAGATTCTCACAGGAGACCATACCTCTATGATTGAATCCCTCTATGGAAAACAATTCTCTGTGATTTTCATAGGGGACCATCTAAATACTAATCTGTAACATCTCTGAAAATTTCATTGAAATCGGATTGAAATGTGGAAGTTATGGCCGTTACAAGGAATTCACGTTTGCGCATGCGCAGTCGCTTCTATCAGTCCGAGGATGATGATTTTCATAGGGGACCGTCTACACACCAACCCGCACAATCCCTGAAAATTTCATAGAAATCGGACAATAACTTCATATAGTTATGCGCGTTACAAGGAATTCATGACAGACACACAGACACGGAACCAAAATTGTTCAGAAAGGTCTAAAACGCAACACGCGAGTGGAAATTTTGATTTTGGAGAACTTTTTTCTTCGTCCTTGAAAAGTGAAAACAAAGCTTCCGCTACCTTGGTAGACTCGGAAGCAAAATGAGAAGCAGAAGCACCGCCTAAACCTATCCTGATAATTCATGACGTCATTCTCTTATTCCCAGTTCATGGGGGAAAATTAGTTGGTAATTTTTATTTACGCAGTACACCTATTGATATAGGTACATTTATTATTAATAGATAATAGATTTATTGTCAAAATAGATCCAATTCTGAGGAAACTTTGCAGAATTGGTATCAGAATTTTTGATAATATTTTCAGAGGGGTATTTTGTGGGAATCTTTAGGAAATACTGAAGCAAGGTGTAGGATCCAAGATTAATTATTATTATCCATATGATGCGTTTTCCTTAACAATAATTCGTTTATGAATAAAAGTTCAGTTTTGAGATAGAATTCAATGGTGCATTCGTATCACAAGGCATACAAGGTAGAGGTAGATCTGGCAACAAAGCGCGTCCAGGTATATTCTATAGGTTCTCTGATCCTCTTTTTCAAGACATCAGTCAGAGTCCATGTGATGGTCATCAGACTCTTTCTAAGAACTCGAGAAAGCTCGTCGGAGAGCCTTCCTGAGAACCCTGATTCTTGGGAGTCGATGGAAACAAGAACAAAACAGGGTTCAAAGTGTAGTTCCTGACGGATTAGAGTTTAAAATAAATGTTTTCAGCGCCCCTATTGTTTCTTCTTCTGGGAAGACTAACAGGTGGTTGGCACTTGTCAATCTTGCTTGGGTTTTCTAGGAAATTACCAATAAACTGAGTTGGAGCTGAGGAAAGTGCTGGAGTGCCAAGTCTCCAAGTCATACAATGTTGCCATTCATCCAAGATTATTTTTACCTGAACTCCAGTAGCTCAACGTATTACGTGAAGTGATGGTCATCAGCTAGGTACTTTGTCTTAACCAAAATGAAACTTTCCGTATAAAAGCAAGTGTTATTTCGTTTCTATAACCAACCAATGATATTTGGATGATTACAGGAATTAAGTCTATTCTGGAATATTGAGATACAAAATTATTATTTAAAAACGCCGTACGGCGTAAGGACGGAAAATTTTTATTCGATTTTCGGATTCTACGTACCTTGAAACGTAAAACATCAAATTTTGAGGGGGGGTTAAAATTTTTTTCTTGCTCAATTCCAAAGGCTTATTATTGAAAATAATAAACCAAAAATTAGAAACTTAACGTTACCTAGCTACCTTTTTATTTGTAAATCAATCTCAAAAAAAAAAAAAAAACGCTTGCTTGGTCTACTTGTAATAATATGCTTTCTCAATAAAATTATTGACATTTTCATGTCTTTGCTTTGGCACATAAACTGAAAAATCGTCACTAAAACTAGGCATGTCTTGCTCACGCGACCAATAAATAAAATAGACTCACTGTGTTGCGTAGAGAACAATCAACTGTTTTCTTATTTTGATGCTGGGGTACATGAACTAACAACCTTACTTCACTACCTTGTTGTGTATGGTTGACATGAAAATGTCCCAATGTGTTGAAGACTCGTATACAAGCATTTCCTAATAAACTTGATTTTTCAATAGATCACTCGCCTGCAAAGAACACAACTTTGTTGTTTTTGGTTTATAATTTTTTCAATAATGAACCTTAGGAATCTACCGAGAAAAAAACTCAGCACCACCCACCCCCCCCCCCCCTCAAAATTTGTTGGTTTACGTTTCGAAAATGAAGAATCCAAAAATCGAATAAACATTTTGCCGTCCGTGCACAGAACGAGGCACTTTCCTGAATTACCATGGACCGATTTGGTTCAAATTTGGTATATGGGCTCCATTTGGACCCATTTGGGGTCTAGTTGTGCCGAGAAGCTTTTGGTTGATGCCGGTCACTTCTAAGGTGTGAAAAACAGGGGTTGTTATTTTCAAAAGTGCCCTCGCTCGAAAACTTACGAAATTTAGGTATTGCTTCTTCATCAATTTAAAATAGAATTGAATTTTTGGAATCGAATGAAACCCCCCAGAGCTCTGTAGGACCCACCGTTGATCCCCTATGAGACTATGCGGGTTTGGACTTCGGGTTGGATAAATCAGAAACATGAGGGTGAATCGCATCTTTGTTCAAATTTTAGCTGAACAAAATGCTCGTCTTTCATCGTTGTTCTCTCTCAGTTTCGCGTCTTTAGCAACATGTAGTCAAATTTCCTCATGAAGACACCCACAACTCTTCATTTCTTCGAACTGAGAGTGAAGCGTTTGTTACTTCCAAATAAACTTCATTGTGAAGTAGGTATGTCGTAGGTAGGTAGTGACAATGACAATGCCGTGCTCTTTGCAGACGAGTGATCTATGTTGAAATTAAACCTTTGTGTAACAATTTGCAGCGTTTTTGTCTTAAAAACTAGTGCGTGCTTCAGATGGTTCACCCTCACAGTGCTGAGTCTCCTACCATGAGGTCCTTCTTTCTGGCATTCTCACACACCTAGAAACTTATTCTTAATTTCTCTAAAATTTCCAAAGAAAATAAATAATCGCTATGTAATAATATTACATTAATAATTAAATATATTATATTTAACTGGTTCGTGATATTCGAATATCGCTGAGCTTTGGGTGCATGTTGATTGGTTTAAGCGGTTGATTTGGTAGGAACACAATTCCGATCTTTAGTAGGTCTCTCATTGTTGGATATTCCATCATCTTCCGCAGTTGTGTCCGAGAAACTACCTGCATTCTCTAGAAGCGTCACTGGAAACGTGGCGTTTACTTTTAGACATCGTGATCTTTAAATACCCACACCCGGATGAATAACTACGAAAAATTCTTCTTCTATGACGACCCTTCAGTATTAATAGGTACCCACGTAAATGCCTCGAATATAATTTGGTAATTTTAAAATAGATTTCCTAGCTATTAGTGCGCAAGCTATTTCCATACAACACCACCTCCCCGCTGCATTCGCGGCTCATTTGCCTCCTACGCTTCGTTTTACTCGCATTTTACAAGGACACTATTTTTTTAGTAACGCAGATATTCAGGTTTACTGGTAGGTATCTTATTTTATAACAGGGACATAATAATTTGTCCGCAACTCAGAAATTAACAACGACTTTTTCAAAACTACCCTCAAAAGCGAGAGGAACACACCATGAAAACGCTGCAAATTATAACACAACGGTTTATTATTTTTCTGTTAAATCACCCGTCAGCGAAGATCACGGCTTCTTCCGACCCTTATAAGGACCATTAGTGGTGGGGGGGGGGGTCCTTTTGAACAAATCTCACAGAATTGGGTATGTAACTGATCAGCCTCATCAGCGAACAGTTGTGAATGATTGGAATTGAACAGTTGAATAATGAAAAATGCCAAGTGGGTTTGGCACATAGCTTCATCGTATCCATAACCCGGTAGTATAGATGATCTCAAAACATCAATCTCTAAGTACCTTCCACTACCCTCATAGGGGACCATCTACACGCTAATCTGAACAATCCTGAGAAATATCGTCGAAATCGGATAGAAATGTAGAAGTTATGGCTGTTACAAGTAATGCACGTTTGCTCATACGCTGCAACTACTATTAGTCTGGGAGAGATGGTTTTCATAGGGGACCGTCTACACGCCAATCTGAACAATCCTAGAAAATTTAATCGAATTCGGATGAAAAATGTAAGTGTGATGGTTTCCTTATGAAGGAAACTCTTTAATTCTTCGAATCAAGAGTTTATCGTTTATTTTTTCAAATTAAACTTGATTGCGCAGCGAAAACATGGCTGGTAAGTGGTACCTATGGTTGGTAGGAGGTGACAATGGCGATGCTGTGTGCTTTGCAGGCGAGTTGTCTATACATAAAGATAATAAAACCTTTGCGTAATAATTTGCAGCGTTTCTTTTAGTGTGCTCACGCCTTGTCAAAAGATATTCATAACCATTTTGATAGTTGCCAAAGTATTTGGAGAGATCGCGTCTTGCCAAAACAAGTCTAGAATGTTGGTGAATTTAAAATTTACAATCTCTTCGAAGTAAATCTGATCACAATCGGATCAACTACCTTCAAATCACCAGCCCAGTCGGTTGGCGATTGTCGCGAAAGCGAAATTTATTTCTGATTTCGACAAACTAAATTATTACCTTCGGATTCCAAACTTAGAAACATATTGGCAATCAAAATTATTAGTTGCGGCCATGTGATTATTTAATATGTTATTTTTCTAGAATAAAAGATTCAATGTTCGTACGAGATTCACGGAAACCTAATTCTTATAGTAAGAATATTTAAGTTCACCACAATGGGGTGTGCGCCTGGGTAGGAAAAACTGTTTATTGTTATTTTTAATCTAATCTAAATTTATGACGTCATAAACGGTCGAAACGTTGAAAAATCATAGAAACAGATCCACTCACGCTAGAAGGTCGCGGTTGGTGCCAAAATTCTCAGGATATAGTCTACTTTCGATTAAAAATCTAAAAAAAATCAAGGCGCACTCCCCATTGGTAGCAGAGCCTGGTTTAAGTACGAAAAACAAAAGATAGTAAATGAGTAGCAACAACGAGGATCTGTTACTCTCAGCGAAGAGGAGACTCGCGAATTCCATTCGTGAAAAAGAAGTTGAATTGGCGGACGATGACGTCCCAGTGAGACAGCTAAAACTTTATGCCCTGCAAGTTAAGCGTCTAAAGCAAGTATTGGCAACAGCTTTAGATCAAGCTGAACAAAGTAATAGTAGAAGCAGTAGAGCAATTTTGAACTCGGAAAGAAGTGCTTGTAACAATTTACTTCTGAGCACTGAAATGTTCGAAGCACATTTAGACTTGTGGACACAACATGATGAAAACCCTCACATTCCGATTCCACCTAATGTTCCTAATTCATCCGCTAAATTACCCAAACTTAAAATTGAAAAATTTGATGGAAGCTTATTCAAATTCGCTGAGTTCAGGCAACTTTTCGAAACTAATATCGACCAAAATTCTAACTTTTCGCCTGCGGAAAAATTTATTTACTTGTCAACGTATCTCTCAGGAAAGGCCAAAGATTGTGTGGCTGGTTATGCAATAACTGGGGAAAACTACCGGACTGCTGTCAACAAGCTGAAGAGCAGATTTGGTGACAACCAAGTTCTGGTATCGTCTCATTACCAGGAACTCCAGTCTCTACCCAAAGCCACACGTTATTCAGCAAGCCTCAGATCGACATATGACGGTATAGAGAAACATTTGCGATCATTACAAAATTTAGGTGAGGACATTCAGCAAAAATATTTCATTACAACCATACTTTCTAAATTTCCGCCGGACATACAAATGAAAATTGAAAAGAAAAGATTGAAGAGGGAGTTGAATGTGGAAGACATTTTAGAAGTCCTTAATAATCATATTACTGCATTAGAGAGAGTGTATGCAAGTAGCCCTAGAGAAAACTTTATTCGTAAGAATGATTCCACTACCACCACTCATGCGCTCATGGGGTCGGAGAGTTCTTACAAGAATAAAAAGTGTTTTTATTGCAGAGAAGATCATTACAGCGACGAATGTTCAAAATTCAGAACTCTCGAAGAAAGGACGAATGAGATCAAGCAATTCTGTCGGATCTGCTTCGGAAAGACTCACGAATCGAAGAACTGTCGACAAAACAAGCCTTGCTTCCACTGCAAAAAGAAAAGGTCACATCATCGGAGTCTCTGCCCAACTCTTTTCGCCGAAGGATCAAAGGAATCCCTAGAAAAGAGGAGCGGTGAAGAAGCAGGACTTCTGGCAATGAATGAGAACGTCCTGATGAAGACGCTAACAGCAGATCTCTACAATCCAGACGAAGGGTCCACACGATCAGTAAGCGTCAGAGCCCTACTCGATTCAGGTAGTTATCGAACCTATATAACTGAAAATGTACTTAAACGACTAAAATTAAAACTACTAGGAAAAGAAATCCTATCAGTATATGTGTTTGGGAAGACAATGCCAACACAACTACCAATATCAATAGTCGAATTAGGTTTGATATTTAAAGATGGAAATCAAAGTAGAATTACTGTAAGTGTGGTAAGTACCTGAAATATCCGGGAATTTATTCACTGCAATGGGGATTTCAAAGAACAAGCTTAAGATTTACTAGGAGTTCATTTTCATCAACTGTCTGATCAAGATTCAGAAAGACCTATTGAAATGCTAATAAGAAACGACTATTATGAAGACTTAGTTGGAGAAAGAAAAATGATAAGAGCAGGATTATATTTGCTAGAGACAAAATTTGGTAATATTCTCTCTGGGAGATACCAACAAAATTCCGAATCAAATGAATCGTTGTGTTTGTTAACACATTCAGTAAGTTGCAATAATCCGTCTTATTCAAATATTATTCAAGGGTTAGAACCAGACAAGTTGCCTCTTGAAGATAATGAATGTCTCAATGAAATTAGAAATACATGTTCCGAAGCTTTTTATTCCAATAAAATTCTACTTCGATTTATCGAAAATCGAGTAAAAGAGATAAGAACACTTGCTCATCACAATCAAGTGGAATGTCATTATGTACCATCGGAGCAAAACCCTGCTGATTTGGCGACACGAGGTAGGACTTATGACGAGTTGGATTCGTTCTGGTGGGAAGGGCCGCTATGGCTCAAACAGGAGGCTCCAAACTGGCCTACTTGCCGATTTGATCAAGAAATATTTGAAATTGAAAAACAAAATTTGGAATTTGAGAAGATAGCAACTTTCACTGCTATGGATAACTTTCGCTACCTCTCTCCTTTTCAACAGTTTCCTTTTAAATTGAAAAGTAAATTCGTCATCAACCTTGGTAAATACGCAGACAAATCAAGAAAACTCTCTATCACGAAAAGAAAATTCTTAGTACCCTCAGAAATGAAAAAATTTCGAATCATGTTTAAGTCTGTTCAGAATAACCATTTCATCAAGTTTTTCAACTGGCAAGGATCAGCCAACAGATAGCCAATGGTCAGAAGATTCGAAGGCCGGTCAATCGTTTGTACCCTCTGGAACTTCAAAAGGAATCCAACTGCGGGGAAGATACTTAGTTCTTCGTCTCGGGAATGTCGCGAAAGCGAAATTTATTTCTGATTTCGACAAACTAAATTATTACCTTCGGATTCCAAACTTAGAAACATATTGGCAATCAAAATTATTAGTTGCGGCCATGAGATTATTTGATATGTTATTTTTCTGGAATAAAAGATTCAATGTTCGTACGAGATTCACGGAAACCTAATTCTTATAGTAAGAATATTCAAGTTCACCACAGCGATGATGATACCGAAACGGTGAAATAACAAACCAATTACTTCGTTATTGGATCACGATAAATCCGGAGAAGTTCGAAAGACCTTTCTGGATAGTTGTGAGAAGAAACATGGAGCAATCGGGTAGATCGACCGAAGAGCACAAGAGAGGGATTTTCCCTGCCGTTTACCGGGAAAATTGGGTTGAGAAGGAGGGGTGAAACATCATAAAAAGAAGGAGGTAGGGGACGGTGTAGGTATAGGCCCTCTACATGATGCCGGGTATACTCCTATATATAGAGAGAGTCGAATTTGTGCGACCAATAGGGGCCGTGGAAAGGTCGAAAACGACCCTGGGTATTGCTGTGACCCTTCACAATCGTGCCAAGTGGGGAGGACTGAACAAACTCTGCCGTTCGGATGACCTATTGTTCGAATGGAATGAACCCACGGGGCGACGAGGAAAAGTCAAAATAATGAACTCGAGTGAATCACATGGTCGAGGTGGCCCTTTGTTGGACGTATGTCGTCATTCTTGCGATGGAAGGGCCACCATCCGACCGGGACTGTCGGGGTTCCAATCGGTACTCCGTGGGTCAGGCAGACGTTTTTCTGAGCAAAAATAGATTTTAGGAACTAGTCCGGAACGAGTACAGGGTAACGCCAGAATAACTTCTTTCTTTCAAAAATGAATAAAACCATAGAACGAATCAGAAAGGTAATTGGTTTTTACAATGAATGTAGGTAGGTATACTACTAAACTTATTTTTAAAGTAAATAATTGTTCTACATAGTTTTGAAGATAAAATCACTGAGGTGACGCCCCCCATTCTGAAATCATTGAAGAATATACCGTTAGTTATGACTCTTTCAAGCATAGTTATGTTGGATATTCCTTCCTGGTGTCGTTCTTTAAATCTTGAAGGATTCTTGGAGTGTTTAGGCCAACAAGTAGGCAGTAGCTATTTGCTTCATTTTATCTAGTGTAGTTTTGTTTCTATGAACTGTGAAGGAGTGACTAGATGAATTGGATCTCCGAACTCTTAATCCTCAATCCTGCAGCCAACGAGTCGCGACGCGCCCCACTTCAGTTCCTGCTTCGATTGCCTTTGTTCACCATCTGCCCGTTTTTCCAAAAGCCTCATCAGCCAATATTTTCTCAACTTTTTCTCCCGTGAAATTTATATTCGGCAATTCCAAAGTCGGTGTATTGTTCCGGAATTCAAAAGGTGAAACCCAAAATTCACTTGGTCTTCCTAATAGGCGGACGCGCCTCTGGATTGGCATCACCTACGCCATTTTGCTGCTGGCTGGACGCGGATCCTGGTGAGTGAGGTCCATCTCACCTTTCAGAGTTTCAACCCCGAAAATCCCTGGAAGATCCTTCGAAGAACAATTTATTTTATTCGCCAAATTTATATTACCATTTCAACTAGTTACCTACCATTATTATTGCGAAGGCGCTCCTTAGGTAGGGAATTTACAATTTATATACCTGTGTACTACATTTCTTTTCAAGTTGAATACAATTCTAAAATACCAATAGGCACTTTGACTTTTTTATTTTTCATTCCAAAACTCCGCACCATTTTTAAAGTTGTTCGTCAGAATAATTGAAATACACTAAAATTACCGCAGATCATTTTCTGTGGCGACCAATCAGAGAGTTCACAAAAACACAGGATTTAAAAGAACCACAGAAAAATCTCAAGGGACAAATTGGGAGATCCGACCACTGCAAATCGCCCATGATGGAGATGAGCCGTTCTGGGAAGTGTTCCCTCAGAACGATACTCTCAGCCATCGATACTCTCGCGATGTGTGCTGTTGCACCGTCTAGTTGGAACCAAATGTACAAAAAACAAATCTGTAACACCCAATATCAACAAGATGGCTGTTTCGAGTAGTTGAGTTTTACAACGTTTCAAAAGTTTTACGCCATAATTTTCAGGGGTTCTCAAAAGGAGTTTCAACACAGAATGTGTTTTTGCCATGGACTAACTAGAAAAAAAAAACGCTGCAAATCATTGCTCAAAGGTTTATTATTTTCTGTACAGATCACCCTTCTGTATAGATCACTGGTTCTCCATCAATAGCACCTACCACCATCTGTATTCTCCCTTGACCTTCCCTCTCAAATTTCAGCTTCCTGCGTTCAATAGGATTGAAAATGGTTTCGGAGCTCACTCAGCTGATCAGTGATCTGAAGAGTGAAGAAGATCTCCTCGCTCAGCTGAGTGAGCTCCGAAGCCATTTTCAATCCTATTGAACGCAGGAAGCTGAAATTTGAGAGGGAAGGTCAAGGGAGAATACAGATGGGGGTAGGTGCTATTGATGGAGAACCAGTGATCTATACAGAAGGGTGATCTATACAGAAAATAATAAACCTTTGAGCAATGATTTGCAGCGTTTTTTACCTACCAAAATTTTTTTTACCTACCAACTTTTTTGTACTTACCAACTATTGGTAGGTACTACCTACAACACCATACTGCTTCACACCTTCACAATCAAGTTTATTAGAAAGAACTAAACGCTTCACACTCGATTCGAAAAATATGAAGCTTCATATGGAAATTTGATTACTGGTTACGCAGAAGGCAAAACTGTATACAAATCGAAGAAATGAACAGCGATCGCATTTTAGTCAGATAAAATTTGAACGGAGATTAGACCTCTTTTGCGATTCACACTCATGATTCTGTTTCATCGAAGGAAAACCTTCAAGTACTCGTAGGGACCGAACGGTTTGTTCTACAGAGCTCCGGGTGCTCTCAAAAATTTTTTAAAATTCAATAGGTACTATTTAAAATTGGTGAAAAAACGATACTTTTATTTCGAGAGTTTTCTAGCTAGGGCACTCTTGAAAATTTCAACCCTTAATTTTCACCCCTTAGAAGTGACTGACATCAACCAAAAGCTTCGCGGCACAACTAGACCCCAAATGAAGCCCATATACCAAATTTGAACCAAATCGGTCCAGTGTTACTAAGAAAAGTGCTTTCAATGGCTTATTATTGAAAATAATAAACCAAAAGCTAAGGAAATCTGGGACGACAACATGGATACCGATGATACGGAACTAATGATCGTGTAACCTGGTGATTCTGATTCTGATTGAGATTCTGATTTAGTGGGAGGAAAGTAGCGAAATTATGTGAAACGCGTGAGCTAAAACACATTCTGTGTTTCAATAATTTCGTCCGAAGTATGTAAATAGAGGAACCGGGGGTCCAGGGGGCTTTTTTCATAATTCTTATCATAGTGCAATATTAACATAGGTAGGTACATACAGATGTTTTTGTATTAACCCCCGGTGTGTATAAAGTGTCAGACAGACACGAGGGAAATTTCAATGAAGTATGTTGTCAGCAGTGAGCATCTAGAATATTCCAGGCGCTCAGTACCTACCCCCCCCCCCCCCTTATAGACGGTTCCATTTCAAACCTTCAGCTGTGATCTAACCGCCACCAACAGTACTTTGTTCCCTAGTTTCCGAAAACCACTGAGTCCCTCCGACACTTTATACACAGGCAACCAAAATTGCAGTAGAAATACGAGCACCCCCTCAATGATCCTATGAAAAATTTAAAAACACAAACGGTGGATACAGCTTTTGTACAAGTACGCAACCACGAGACATTTTATGTCTTATGTTTAATAAATTGAAAGCTTTCCAATGAGCGGTGAACGATTTTTGTGGGGTGGAAAATAAGGAAGTTAGTTTTCCCTAGGAACGATTGGTTGTACGTGAAAATCATCAGAAATTTCCGCGTAACGCTCCCCTCATAACGCTCCCCGCGTGACGATTTTTCATTTATGTGCCATAGTAAAGACATAAAATGTCAAAAAGTACGTTTTCGGCCTTAATATTGCCTCAATTTCCAACCGATTTTCGACTTACGAGTTCCACATTATTTCGCTAGAATATCTAAATTAGCATGGAGAGGGGGTGAGCGGGGGGGGGGGAGGGGGAATCACAAAATATCCAATTTTTCAAAATTTTGGTTCCTTCATATTTAACTAATTGTAGCCGAACTATGAAATTGAGGGGACATTATCAATATACGAGCTCTGGATTTTCATGAATTAACTATTCTTTGTGCCACCAAGGAACAAATTAATGGTGCCACCCTGGAGCCAGGACACCAGAAACCACACATTTCCTTCTGCGGATTACCTACCTAGACTGGCACCGTTGCAGGAGCCAGGGGTAGATCATAGTTTTCGAAATTCTGTTCAAATTAGACACCTTGAGACCCCCATAGAGCACCTACTTGGAGTTGTTACTAATTAAATGTTGGTTTGACGAACAATATATTAATTAACCAATCATGTGTCACAAAAACAACTTTACAGTTGCTGCGTGTCTGTCAAACCCTTTATACACAGAAAGTCCATCAGAGGGTAATATAAACCCCTCTAATATAAACTGTATAAACTTATACACACCAGGAGTTATTGTTCCTATTCATTCAACTAGGATGGTCCTTCGAAGATACCAACTTATCTCATACACCACGATCTTGATTTATCTAGTCAGATACAATTTTCCTTGAAAATTCGCTAAAATCAGTCCCACTTTTTCCCCACAGTAAGACTTGGACGTCCTTATGCGATTGATCTGGGGTGAAGGAGGACAACGCCCAACAGAAAAAATAACCACACACTAATCCGTTTCAGACCATTCTGAATCCAAATTCGTGAGAAAAAAAACAGGTATACTATGTCTGTGTGTGTGTGTGTGACAAAATCTTGTGTCGTCTGCCCAGGCCTTAGTTTTCAACCGATTTTCGTGGTTCTTTTTTGCTCGACGCGGAAATCTATCTAGTTGTGCACTACGTCGCCGGAATTTCGAATTTTGCCTTTTAAGGGGGGGAATGGGGGTTAATGATTTAAAAAAATGTGCGTTTGTGGGCATAGTAAACTCTGCCCAGGCCTCAATTTCCGACCGATTTGAGTGTTTCTTTTTTGTTCGACTCTAAAATCTTCCAAATTGCACACTATTTCACCAGAGTATCAAAATTCCATGGGGCGGAGGTGAGTGGGAGGGGAATATTCACAAAATGTTCGATTTTTCAATATTTCGGTTCCTTCATAGCTTACTAATTGTACCCAAGCTTTGAAATTGAGGAAAAATTCTCACTATACCTCCGGATTTTCATGAATTATTCTCTGTACCACCATGGAACTAATAGTGGTGCCACCATGGTGCCAGGGCACCATAAACCTTGAATACGGATGTTTTTTTTTTTAACGTGATTTATTATTGCAACTGAATATTAAAAACAATCCATCTAGCAATATTACATATCATTACTACACTCCTTGAGAGCCCGTTTACAGTAAAACGCAGTCCCTTCTCATAAAAGTAAGTATCTTCAACACTGAGCTATAACTGCACTTTAACAGCACTAAGTCCAGTGGTTTTTTTCGCTTGAGTCGCCGGAGTTCTTCTTCGTTGTCCAAAACGTAGAGCATCTCCAGGTTCTCATGATTGTGGAGGCGTTGTTCGTGCCTCCTTGAGTACCTTGCGATAATTTCGTGGACAGTTTCCATCCTCAAGTCTCGATGAATATCATCGTTCCTCATGTACCAAGGTGCACGCACTATACTTCTCAGTATTTTATTTTGGGAGGTTTGGATTTTGTTAATGTTTGATTTTTTGGCGCAGCCCCATAACTGAATTCCATAGGTCCAGATAGGGCGAAGGATCTGCTTATAAATAAGCAGTTTATTGTGGAGAGAGAGACGAGAATTGCTTCCCATCAACCAATACATCTTTCTGAATTTGATTTTAATTTCCTCTTTTTTCTTTTCTATAGTTTTTTCCAGTTTAATTTGGAGTCGAGGGTCATACCCAAATATTTAACTGCATCGGTAAGGGGTATTTTATTTGAATTGATCTCAACATCTATGACTGGAATTTTTCGGTTAGTGAAGTTGATGTGAACTGGGAATACTGATGTGAACTTCGACGGACTGCCTACCAAAACTAATGGATTTTACCCAATGGGACGTCCGCTGGAATGCATGCATCACTTAACAATATGTTTTTTACTGACTTCTTATGAAGAGCCAAAGATAAACGGAAGCGTTAGAGGAGGTAAAATGAAATATAACGTCAAAAAGCATGACGTCATTGATAAACTGCACCGCTCTCTGTCAACTACGTAAACTGTGTGGGAGGGGAATGTGGAAGCGAGTGTTCGTATGGAATGCGTAATCTCCACCTGTGTAGTTTTCTAGATCAAACAGCCTCCCATTCGTTGTAATGCACGAGCAAACTTGACATGGTATCATCGGATGAGCAAATCAACGAGGTTAATTTAATGCAGGCGCTGCACAAATATTTGCCCTGTGACGTAGTTCTCATGCAAATTGAGTCAACCCTATGGAATCTCCATTTCCTTGATTAGAGGTGGCAACACATGAAGTGTTTTCATCGAGGAAGTTGGAGGATCCAAGCGATGGAACGTGGGATTTTCAGACTGCACGTCTCCAGCATGCAGCTCCCAAAACGGTGCTCTGAGGTGAAATGGTGATGCAGGATGTCTGACTTTAGTGAACGAAATTCTAATCGATGGGAGCAGTTATTGGAAGAATAGTTCACTTTACTTTTAATTTGGCAACGAATAGAATAACTTGACATTATCCCAGTATGTTGACCTCCGTGTGAAAAGAGGTCTGTGTATCTGCGGAAACACATTAATTTGGTCAGAAGATATTGTCGGCTGAAAGCTTCAACGGTTGAGCATGGGAATGAGAGAGATTGAGATTGGTTGATGGTTGAGATTTATGAGAATTCAAAAGAACGTCTGCCGAGTGGTGTGTCACATAGCATCCTCGCGTCCATAACAAGATTGTATAGACTATCCTGACGTGGACTATTTCAACTATTTCTTAATTAAAGAACAATTTACTACAGTGCCACGTTAGATAATGAGTTTTTAGTTGTGTACTTTTTGGTAACCAAATTAACACCTGAAATAATAGAAATAATAGTAATGGTGGGTACCTACATTACTCCCCCTCTAGTACCTTTGGTACGTCATTAGATCCATCTTTTTTTGGTACAATATGTAAAGGACTTGCCCATTGTGAACTGGAGGGACGAACTATGCCTTGTTCTAACATGTATTGGAATTCATCTTTGGCAACTTGCAATTTCCTTCCATCTAACTGTCGCGATCTACAATGAACTGGAGGACCTTTTGTTGCGATATAGAACTTAACTTCGTGCTTTATTTCGTTTGGAGACCAATTTATGCCTGGTTTTATTGTTTCCGGAAATTGTCCAAGAATATCAGCATACTGAGAAGATTTTGACATGGTAGTTATCATGAGGTCTGCAGATATGCAAGAAACTTCGCCTCTGGTAAACAGCTTTGTTTCTCCATCAATCAGTCTTCTTCCTTTCAGGTCTATAAGTAAATTGAATTTTTTCATGAAATCTGCTCCTAATATTCCTTTAGATACTTTCGCAACAATGAATGGCCATTTGAAATTCCGTCTCAATCCTAAATCTACAGCAATCATTTTGGTACCAAATGTAGGAATTTCTGTGTCATTTGCAGCGTATAATTTGAAGTCCGGATTGAGAAAATTTCTGTGAGGTCTTGATTTTGAAGGTGGTATAACTGAAACTTCTGCTCCACTGTCAACTAAAAAACGAGTCTTGGAATTTTTGTCGAAAACAAATAATCGAGAGTTGCAGCTATTTGGTGCAGAAGAAGTTGCTGCTACTTCTACTGCTTTTTGGAGTTTTCCTGATTTTTCCATGCACAGGGAGGTGTGCATTTGTCCGCATAACATCTGCTACCGAACCTAAAATGGAAATAACAGTATTTACCATTAGGATCATACCGACTTCGACATCTGCTTCTATTCCTGCTGTGCGATCGAGTTTGACTTGAACTTCGCGAAAATGATCGTGAACGACTTTCCATAATCATTGCTTCGATCTTCTGTTCTAAGGATGCTATCTGCATGGAGAGGGTGACACTCAGACCGACTTGGAGACAGACATACTCGAAACCCAAATTGTTCAGGCAGGTTCAAAACGAGTGCGAGTGGAAATTTTGGAGTAAAATTTGGTTAATTTACAAAGGGTGAAAACAGTGTTGAACAAAGAGTAGACCGTGAATGTGGGACGGCGTGACATTGATTCTCCTGCGGGACAAAAACTGCAGCCCTTCTTCAGCAAAACTCGACGCTTACGCGGTGGTCTTTGTCCGCAAAAGGGCGGTTTTTTGCTGAGAGGGCGACACTTTGACTGGAACTGTTCATTTCTGGAGTTGAATGGGAAGGAATTCTCGGGGGAAACAACAAGGCTGGCGGGTTTCCCGTTGTGACAGGCGTTCACTCGGTCTTTGGTTTTATCTGTTGAGGACGTCGCACTTCATTTCCACCGCCCCGACGGGATGACGTAACGTGCGTAATTATCACGGTTCACAACTTGACTTCTACGTTCCTACTCAAGCCAGGTGTAGAATAGTGTGGAGAGGGACAGAGTTGCGATTATTCGAATAAAAATTTAGTTGAACTAAAGTTGAAACTACTTAAAAACTACTCTAGTTTTTATTCGCACCTTCAGAACTAATTTAGTTCTAAAAGTACGTTTCGAAGTTGCGAATAAAATCTAAAGTAGTTTCTTCTTTTATTCGTAGTTTCGGAACTATAAATGAAACTAATTTTTTTTTCTCGAGTTTTTTGCAAATTTGAAGGGGATGTGTTCGGAAGTAAAATTAATAATCTCATGACTGAAAACTTTGATTCTAATGGGACCAATCCTTACAAAAATCAAATGCGCGCTATTATCAAGGCCAATCTACCCAAGAGTAAGTAGGTACACTTCCAGCAAAGCTCCTGATTCCTATTTAATTGCTTCCGAGTCTACCAAGGTAGTGGAAGCTTTGTTTTCACTTTTCAAGGACGAAAAAAAAAAGTTCTCCAAAATCAAAATTTCCACTCGCGTTTTGCGTTTTAGACCTTTCTGAACAATTTTGGTTCCGTGTCTGTGTGTCTGTGTGTCTGTGTGTCCGTGTGTCTGTCTGTCTGTGTGTCTGTCCGTCTGTCATGAATTCCTTGTAACGCGCATAACTATACGAAGTTATTGTCCGATTTCGATGAAATTTTCAGACATTGTGCGGGTTGGTGTGTAGACGGTCCCCTATGAAAATCATCATCCTCGGACTGATAGAAGCGACTGCGCATGCGCAAACGTGAATTCCTTGTAACGGCCATAACTTCTACATTCTCCATCCGATTTCAATGAAATTTT
This sequence comes from Apolygus lucorum, assembly GCA_009739505.2. Classification (NCBI taxonomy): domain Eukaryota; kingdom Metazoa; phylum Arthropoda; class Insecta; order Hemiptera; family Miridae; genus Apolygus; species Apolygus lucorum. The sequence continues at coordinate 62,109,135 of CM019180.2, forward strand.
CAGGAATGTTACAGATCAGTATTTAGATGGTCCCCTATGAAAATCATCACCTTCGGACTGATAGTAGCCACTGCGCATGCGCAAACGTGAATTTCCTTGTAACGGCCATAACTTCCACATTTTCTACCCGATTTCGATGAAATTTTCAGGGATTATGCGGATTAGGTTGTAAATGGTCTCCAATGAAGATCATCACCCCCGGACTGATAGTAGCTGCTGCGCATGCGCAAACGTGAATTCCTTGTAACGGCCATAACTTCTACATTTTCCATCCGATTTCAATGATATTTTCAGGGATGTTACAGATTAGTATTTAGATGGTTCCCTATGAAAATCATCACCTTCGGACTGATAGTAGCCACTGCGCATGCGCATACGTAAAGTCCTTGGAACAGCCATAACATTTACATTTTTCATCCGAATTTGATGAAATTTTCTAGGATTGTCCAGATTAGCGTGTAGATGGTCCCCTATGAGGGTAGTGAAAGGTACTTAGAGATTGGTGCTTTGAGATTGACTACTATGCATCGGACCATCTATACAATCGGGTTATGGATACGAGGAAGCTATGTGCCACACCCACTTGGCAGACGTTTTTTTTTTCTAATCTGCATTCTGTGAACTTTTTTTGACAATTTCAAATTTCTGCTTTTGCAACAAACTAATATTGTTTTATAGAAATTTTTAAGGCGACATACTATTTTAAATCACACCTAGTATAATCTAGTTTATAAACATATTTTCATTGTCGTTTTCCATTGTCTCAGGACTCATCTGTTCTGTATTCCATTTTTCGAATTGTCAATCCAATAAAATATTCACTTTTTTCCTCCAGACGTGATGAATGACTCATCACCCTCAATTCTTCGATACGTTTCAGAAAACGATTGATGTTCAACACAAAATGATGGGGAGGGGAGCAAACTTGAATCTATCTTCTACGACCCTGCAAAACAGAACATGTTCGCACCCATATTTCGTTGAAACACACATCCCCTTCAAATTAGTAAAAACGCGAGGAAAAAAAAATTTAGTTTCACTTTTAGTTCCGAAACTACGAATAAAAGATTAAACTAGGTAGTTTAGTTTCTATTCGCAACTTCGAAAATAACTTTTGGAACTAAATTAGTTTCAGTTCGAACTGAAACTAATAGTTCCAGTTTGGAACTAATTTAGTTTTAGTTTTTAGTTTTAGAACTAACTTTAGCCCAACTCAGGCCATGGAAGTGGGGGATTGAATTCGAAACTTACGGTAGGCAAGAATGATTTCATCATCATTGTCGTCGTTTAATCCTTAATTTCCCACTTATTCTAAAAAATTTGTTTTTGGTTTATTATTTTCAATAGGTAACCTGGAACCTTGGGAATCGACCAAGAAAAAAATTGCAACCCCCTCTTAAAATTTGTTTATCTACGTTTCAAGATACTTAGAATACGAAATTCGAATAAAAATTTTCCTGTACGCGGTATTTTCCTTAGTTACCATGGACTGACTTTGATGACATTTGGTATGTAGGCTCCATTTTGGGTCTAGTTGTGCCCCGAAGCTGTTGGTTGGTGTCACTTCTAAGGGTTGACAACTTAAAGCTGAAATTTTCAAAACTCCCTAGCTCAAAAACTTTTAATATAAAGGTACGAGTAAAATAGTGTTAAACTTTTAGAATCGAATGAGACCACCCAGACCTTAGTAAGACCAACCCCATGAGAACATAAGGGTTGGAATAAAGATAATTCAGAAACACGAGTACAAATCGCAGAAGAGGCCTAATCTCCGTATAAATTTTAGCTGACCAAAATGCGATGGTTGTTCGTTTCTTCGAGTTGTACTCAGTTTTGCACCCGTAGAAACCATGAATCACATTTCATAATAATTAGGACAACCTCAACTCCCTACTTCTGATGTATTTTGACAAATCCATAGAATAATTGAGCAAAAGGTTTCGCAAAGGCCTTATTACAATCTGCCAGCTCAAGAACGATTTTTCCAGGGGCCACAGTAGCGCTATCGGCGTCAGAATTAGGAAGAAATACTCTTTTGACTTTGGGAGCTTCCGAAGATATCGGACAGAAGAATGTTTATTGTTTATAACCTTTTATGTTTGGAAATCTTATATCTGAAATGTATTCTTGAATTTTACGTGTAACTCATTTCGAACGTGCGCAACGCACACCAACTCCGTTGTGGTTTACTATTTTAATAATGATTCAAATTCAATGAAAATCAAACTGGAAGATTAAATAAAGTTTGAATGCCAAATACGTGTGTTCTACAATAAAATCGAGTATTTGACGAGGTGTGTGGTCCCCCTCGATCTCAAGATGACTTCGGACTTAAGACCCCATCCTACAAGACATAAATCCTAGTTCATATCAACTTCCCTGGAGGTACGTTAGTGTTTTTGATCGATTTGTGTTACTTTATATTCGTAAATATTTATGCGGTACTTTTCGAGCCGAGTCCCGGCTTCAGTTCCCCCCAAACAAAATCGGAGCTGTGAGTTACCTACCAACTTCCAGCCAATCTCTTTTTCATGCTATATTGACGAGAGTTCGCCCACCAGGGGGAGGAAACAAAAACTCTGACGAGAAAGAAGTCCATAAAATTACCATCCACCGACTAAAAGAGGGAAAAATCCTTAGGGATAGATTTGGGGTAGTTGGAACGGGGTAGCGGAATCGCCTTGAAACAAGATTGGAAAAAGCGGTTTAGGGAGGAAAACTCGTCTGGTAGGAAGAAGAGAAAACTACGGCGTTGGGGGTCTCTTTTTATGCGTTTTTTCGTGTCGACCCTTTTTGACGAAGGGTTAGTGAATATACGCCTCCGGGGAGGAAATTGCAAATACCGTATTCATCGAGGGAATCAATGTATGGCAGAAAATTAACCGAACAGAGTTCATGCGTTAAAAATTAACCCCTTCAGTCCCCATTTAAATCTGACCAAGATATAATTATTTTGGTGGTTGAAACTGATTAAGGGATGAAATTTCGCCTTCTTCGTCTTCCCGAATTGCGTCTGAACACACAAACACATTCGCGAGCTTTCTGAACCATTTTGCAAAGGATAGAGAAGCCTGCAAAGTTATGGGTTGTATACAACCCATGGGGTCTGAAGGGGTTAAAGTGAATGCGGCAAATGCATTCAGGAAGCCAACATCGAAGTCATTTTTCGTTAACGCTTTTGTGTTAGTGTGTTGGCAGTACCAAATACTACGTACCCAATATTTATAAATATCTTCATAAAGTACAGGTCACTCTGTGCATGTATAGGTTAATTATTTATAAATAGTGGTGAGAAAAAACGTCTGCCAAGTCAGATGGGCAGTGTAGCTTCCTAAAACTCCCCGATGCAACTCGACTTTCAAGTCATGTGGGAGGTTTTCTGAGACGACAAACAGCAACACGATTGTGAAGTCGTTCATAGAGGACCGTCTAATTATTACCACTCACAAACCCCGAAAAACATTTACATGTTACGGTGGCCTCAGATCTGTGGAGGAGCGGAGGTCAACCACACCAAGTGCTAGCTAGTTGGAATTGAACGTTTTATTCCTCATCCAAAGGGACGTCCCCTGAAATTCATGCATTACTAAACACTGAGAGTTTTTTGGATTTGTATTCTACTTATGGAATCTACTAAGGTAGGAAGTTAGGCTTGTTATTCACAATAATAATTATTGTGAACCTACTTAAATTTGAAAATATGAAAAAGAGCAAATTAATTCGATTGCAAACAACGAGAAGTAGAATTGCTTTATTCAAAATCGGAACTTAAAAGGGGAGCTAGTCGTACGACTAACCAGGATAGGATCAGACTCTCTACTAGCTTTACTTTCTACTCATAGAAGAAATTGATACCATCAAGTTCCCTATCAGGTTTTCCAGGTATTTGTTCAACGCACGACTAGATACGGTGGACTAGATCTTTTGGAAGAGACCGGATGGAGTTGATTTGAAATAATTCATGAAATAACAATGACAGAAGGAGAAATGTTAAGATAGTATCCCCCCTCTTATGAACTAGACCTGGAGAAAACTGTAATCCAACAGCAACTCAGTGGATTCTGATTGTTCAAAAAACAGAATTGGATCAGGAATTATCAGTTTTCAAATAACGAATTTCTGGTATTGGTACATAACCACAGATCCCTTAAAATAAACATCAACTTCAAAATGAGAACAACGTTGAAAATACCTTTAAATTAACTGTACGAATGTATGAATTCATCGCCCATGAGCGGCCAACAGTCTACCCTGCACATAATCCTACAGTGTAAGCACTACCTTCACCACAGATGAGGCTCCTCCTGAAGACATCCCACGAGACACGTGCTGAGCACACCAGTGTTAGATTCGCTTATTCGCCAGCATAACTTCCTTTTTTTCAAAACTTATAAAACGAAATTATGAATCAGAAAGTTTGTAATTTTGTTTTTACAATGTAGGTACACTACTGAAGTTTTGTTTCATATATTTTTGAAAATAAAACCACTCAGGGGACGTCCCCCATGCTCAATTCATTGAATATACCGATTTCTGGCGTTGGTCATGACTAGAGCTCGGCAATATATGCGAAATAAAACCTCAAAATATGCACGTAGATGCCCAATATATGCATTTGTACATATGCGCGAAAAAATCCGAAAATATGCCTTCAAAATATGCGCAAGATAGTTGAACAATTGAATAATAAGTGGGAAACAAAGTCTTTTCATAGTTATTTGTACTTATTCAATTTTTTTGTATGTCTGTACTGTTTTGTATGTTTGTAAGTCTGTACATAGTTACTTGTATTTATTAAATTTTTTTGTATGTACATTTTTATACAATTTTTACAATAGTTTTACTCAGTTTTTAGACAAAACATTTAGGGCCGGTTTCACCAACATTTTGATCGGAGTTCGAGGGCCGATTCAACTACTGAACCGAGAAAATGGGTTTCACCAGAGGCGATCAACGCCTTCCTCGGTTCATCCGGCGTTTGGCGCTGATCGCTCAATTTTGGCTGGTTAATCGGTTTGATCTTCGTTTAAAGCGACGGACGTGGACGCCATTGTTATTTTTCCTATTCCGTCGAGCTGTTTTTCGTCTGTGTTTTGCTGGAGTTTTTATCATGTCACGAGCTTTGGTGCGCACCTTCTCGTAGGTATCATACGGGAGTGAGAAAGGACAACGAAATTGTGAACCATTTCATTATTCGCGGTCCCTAACAAATCCATCGCAGGACGTCGCTATTTCAGCCTACAAGTTTCGTTACCATCTCAGATATTTCCGTTTCCCAGTTGCTGTGTGCATTTTACGTACCTATTGTGAGTAGTTGCTTTTGCTGATGTTAATCATTATGAAAATAAAACTGTTACATACCTATATGGTATCTGGTGAATACATATTTTTTCGCAAGATCCCCTCTTCATATTTCCTTTTTTCTCGTTAGGTGTTTACTAAAGATTGCTTACTTACGTCGTTTATATTCTTGTATAGTTGTTTGATTGAATGATTATTCTTATTATTTGATTACGCATTACCTATCTCAAAAAATTATGCCGAAAATTCTTTTCTTATTATTTACCAACGAATTTATTTTTGTTTGCACCATAATCAGCATAGGTAGGTAGGAGAAAAAAGAACCGATTTGTTGCAACATAAGATTGACTTGGAGAAATGTGTAGGCAGATGAACAAATCAATTCATACGTATCACGTTTTATTGAATACAATATTATAATTTTAATTCATTCATTCTTATAAAATGCGTACATAGAATTTCACACAAGTACCGATCGTAGTAGTATTTCATGAATGCTGAAGTGACAATGGGTTTTCTTGACATGAAGAATGAAATTCACCTTATTTGTTCAGAAAATACGTCACACAGTTCGTAGCCTGTTATCCGAAATCTGAAACAAAAATTTGCATCCGCACATTATTAAGCAGTTAGCTATGTCTACTAGGTAGCTCAGAGTAGTTGAAAGTAACGGTGAGTAGGTACCTATATGGTTTAGGAGTCATGCAGTAAGGCACATTTGTAGAAAAACCCAGAGAGCCTGGAAGAGGGAATCACCAGATAAAAGTAGGTAAATGTACTCACGTTGATGAAGTAGGTAGACGTCCAATCGAAAATCTGAACTCCAACAATCATAATGAACTCATGAACAACACAAATTATAGCGCTGAAAGAGGATAGTTGACGTATTGATGAAATATCGCGGATTGAATGGAGTCATAACTATCGAAAAAGTGATTCTGCGGGAAAACTGTCACAAAACAATGTCGTTATCTCTCGTATCACCTTCCAGATCAGAGTTGTACGACGATTTTCGATGCTTCGATGGTGAAGAAGAAGTTTACCAGAGATCAACGAAAACGCCGTTCCTGAGAACCCGTTCAACTTGGTGAAACCGAAACAAATTTTGACTGGAGATCAATCTCAGTTTACTTTAAACGCAGTTTTCGTCGAACGGAGTTAATGGATTGTTGGTGAAACCGGCCCTTAATTGTTAAAATTCCCACGTAAGCTCCAAGGATAAGCAATAGTTGGTTGGGTTTTTACGGTTGAGGTTGTCAACCGATGGAGGTCATGATTTGGACTCTTCAATTGCATTTTTGCAAAACTGGGAAGGAAAAATTGATTAGAGGAAATAGCTGACAAAACTGGAAAATATGGCTTTTGTCAAGAAATGCCCATTATATGCACTTATACCAAAAACTGCATAAAAAAAATACCAAAAACTGCGAATATATGCAAATATATGCACGATAAATTTAAATTTGGAGCGACAAAATGGCATATTTGGGCTCCTTACAGCTTGGGCATATCGCAAAAAAATATGCAAGTATGCAAAATGCCGAGCCCTCCCTAGTCATGACTCTTTCAAGCATAGCAGGCGTTATGTTGGAATCCCTTCCAGATGTCGTTCTTTAAATCTTGAAGGATCCTCGGAAGGTTTTAAAGAACGACATCTAAATAAACACTGGATTTCCCAACATGACGCCTGCTATGGGTGAAAAAGTCATGACAAACGCCAGAAATCAGTATATTCAATGAATTGAGAATGGGGGACGTCCCCCAAGTGATTTTATCTTCAAAACTATCTAAAACAAGACTTTAGTAGAGTACCTACACCTACATTGTAAAAACAAAATTACTAACGTTCTGATTTATAATTTCGTTTTATCAAGTTTTGAAAAAAAGGATGTGATGCTGCCGCACCCTGTATATGAGCACATCTTATCTATGTCAAGAGTAACACACGGTCTGTACCAAACAGTTGCCAAGTCCCCATATTAAATAAAAGATCAGACAATTTTCGACTCGCTGTGACTCGCAGAGGGATCCTATTCAAGCTATGAAGTAGCTTCAGTTCCAAGTCACCCTTGATATCAACTTTTGATTGATTTTTGCTGGTCCTTTCAAGTCCTTTAAAGTCCAAAAACCAAATACCTACTATAGGAACAACAAATCAGATTGAGAGGTAATTTTTTTCAGAATATTTCTTGTCAACAATGCTTGTCATTCGTACAGGTTGTTTTAAACTGCAGATACTGAAGTCTTTACTGACGTTGCCTTTGAAAGCTTACATATGACCAGAATCGCCAGAATGCAAGAATTCATCAGGCAAGAATCAGTAATTCAATTGTCACACCGAGCCCTAGTGTGTAAATGGACACAGATGTGTCCGTATACATCACGTGACACAAGTTATATACATAACGGAATACGCAGTGAGATGAAATAAAGATGAATCGACATTACCTGTTGCCAAAGAAGGTGTTGAAACTGGTCAACGAGAGCGGCGCTGATAGCCAGATGAATCAACGGGAGCGCGAGGCCGAAAAGTGCTGCCACCCAGGTCTTGAGAGGAAGCATCGCGTAGGCTATGAACAGTACGAATATGATGTGCCACACCCCCTCCGGAAACACCCTTCTGCTCTCCAGTTTCAGTCCTAAAAAATACATGAACATCAATATCATCAATTAATTCCTGCTATAAAACTGTTTTTCCCACTTGGAGGACCCACAACTACAATAAATCAGGCTCACTCACTGTAACTCAGGAATGTTATTCCTCCTTACATCTCAGGAAGTCGGCTTAAGTTCTGAGAGAAATCCTAGTCTGGACTAGGTTTAGTTTCAAAATTCGCACCCACGTGTACTTCAAAATGACCCAAAATTAGTTTCCATTTTTCTCTGGAATAGCTCAATCGATTTTGATCTTATAAATTAGCTTTTTATGAACGTTTCCCAGAAGATATGATTTGTCATAAACTCGAGACGTGGAGAAACCCATGTATGTTGAATATGAACAAAATTAAACCACACCGAAGAACAAAATATCCAATTATACAGGTCCCTTGCTAAGAACCGGAAACTTAAAAAACTAATCTGAGTGAGAAAATGCCTCTTAGCAGTTTTGTATTGACTCCTTGTTTTTCGCATTTCAAGATTTTTTTCGGGTGTTTGACTTATATCTACGAAAATTACCATAAGTAGGTACCTTAATTTACCGTAAACATGAAAAAATAACAGAAACGTTGGAAAGGGCGTCAAATTTCCCATCTTGATAGTGGCAACAGAACAGCAAAAAACTATTTTCGGGGTCCTGATGGGTGTAAAATCAAGTGGTAGAGTAATTTTTGTCAAATTGGCAAAATTAGCTATTAGGTATTTCATTTTGTTAAAGTTTTCCTTCCTCATGGTTCTTCACGCACCTCATCATCAAAAACTGCGCAAAGATCTCAGCTTTCCAATGGTTTAATCAAAAAATATTTTACAATCGAATTTAAAGGAGAAATTTGTGTTTGAACGCGGAAAAACGAGCATTTTTTCAACAAAATTGACGTTTTGACGGGGGGATGGAGGATGGGAGGAGCGACGGCGGTGTAGACCCCGGAGAGTTGGAAAAAAATCGAATTCTTCCGCTTTCAAACACAAATTTCTGCCTTAAATTCGACTGTAAATTTTTTTCTTTTTGTTGATTAAACATTGGAAAGCTGATTTTTGCGCAGTTTTTGGTGTTGAGGTACGAGAATAACCATAAGGAAGGAAAACCTTAACAACAAAAAGGAAAATAGGAAATTTGGCCAATTTGTCAAAATTTACTCTACGACTTGATTTTTCACCCATCAGGACCCAGAAAATAGTTTTTGTTGCACCTATCAAGATGGGAAATTTGACGCCCTTTCCAACGTTTCTGTTATTTTGTCATGTTTACGGTAAATTAAGGTAGTTACGGTAATTTTAGTAAACATAAGTCGAACACACGAAAAAAAATTTAAAATGGGAAAACTTGGGATTAAAACAAAATTGCCAAGAGACATTTTCTCGTAGAAGTTGTAGAATGGACTCCCGAAGTTTTCCAGTTATTAACATGCACCCTGCCTAATTGTTTTAATTATGATTATCAAATATTGTTTTGAATCAGATTGATTTAACAGAAGTCTAAATTAATTTGATTGAGACAACTTTCGGCACAGGAGTAAGCATGCTAGTCAAAACACGATCGAGGCTGTTAGAGAGAAAATATGAGGTGGCGTCATCGATAATAATCTCGGTCTCGGCGATCGGAAGAATGCCGAGTGCACACGAAAGTAACCGAAGGATAAAACTGAAAATTCGTTCATTGAAAAATAATCAGCCGGTATCAACTCAATTTCGCTAATGCGACTCTCAACACCAGGGATTACGGAGGTAGGCAATCTAAAAGAAACGGGAATTGATTATCTGAATTGCTCCGATTCAGCAGATGAAGAAACAGAGGAGCGCTAGATATTACGAAAAATTATTATCTTTCTATAAGACGTAGAAACACTTTCTAGGAAGAATTTCCTGGCGTAGAACCCTCGAGGGGATTTAAATCAAAACCTTCTGCCCCCCACCAGAGCAGTGTGCATCAATTAACAGGGAAGTTAAATGAATAGATGTTGTTAAGAATGTAACTCCCCGTGTTGAAATGTTATGACTGAGATGGTCCCTTAATTTTTAAAAAATCACTTTCGTTGGCTTATTGCAAAGTCCTAATCCGCTCTACAACCTCCTAAAACGATTCCTACCGAATCCAGTTCCATCTCCTAGAAAAATGACCTTAAAATCGCGAGTCATTTCAAATCCATCTCGATTCAAGCTTACAGAAACTGCCGCTTGGCGCGTTATTGAGGCAGTACTCCCTACCTCACCCGCAATCCTGTAGTTCACAACTCTCATAAATCTGTCCTTTTGTTATTGTGGGTCCTCTCTGGGGTTTTTTTTCCTTGAGGTAATATTTCGTTTTTATTTTGTGATTGATGTGATTTCATACAACATTATAATTTGAAAATGGATAAATATCCCGAGGAATAGAGAGGAAGGTCAAGGGAAACAGCAGTGAATCCAACTATGGATCCGACTAGAGGGAACTTGGAATACTAAACTTTAAAGAAGTCCTCCAACACAGAGATCAAAGACGAGCAAGATCCCAATGCGCCATGCGAAAATACCATTTCGAATGAGAACAGTTACACCCAATTTGTAGTATTTCTTTCTTTAATAATTCTTTTATTTAAAAATGCGATGAGCGCTGCATTCGGTATTTCCTCATCAAAGGACGTAGATACCAACAGTACCATCACTCCATTATTTATTTGTGAAATATTTTCAAGAGAGGGAGATCACGACAATAAGAAAGACCTTAGTCATGAAACAGCAAACAGTTCAGCTTGGGAAGTCGAAACACACGAATGTTGCATAAATTAAAGGAAGCAAAAAGGTATTAAAGAAAATTGCCGTTTTTGAGTTAACCCTTGTTTTGAACGAGTAACCACTCTAGTGGTGACGCGAGACGCTTCCCGAACTACCTCCCTACAAATGGAGTACATACGAGAAAATTTTCAATTATAGAAAGTAGAGGAGACAACTAGAGCCTGGAGATGTCAGGAAAAGAGCTCTAAGAAAGAGAGAAAGAGGAAGAGAAAAAAACCTTAAAAATGAGAATGATGTTGTCCAAGTTAAATAAAGAATTACTATTGGAACATGAACAAGCAGAGTCGCAAGGTTGGACTACAAACATTCTCACGAAACGATGGAACAGATAGAAAGGAGAGGAAAGAAGAAACCTCCAACGGAACATATTAATATTAACAATCATGTCGAGAGTCTTACCAGATTCTCCTATGGGTAGTCCGACGGCAACGAAAGTGGCACAAAAGAAGAGAATGACGTAGCACACCCATAGTAGATAAGTATCTTGCATATACCTGAAACAAACAAGTGATTATAGAATAAGAAAAGTACCAAGAAGAAAGTCCACTCTCATTAACAAATACAATGGAAGAACAAGAAAAGGAAAGTACCTCCATTGGGTTTGTTCACAATACCCAAGAATGATGGGGAGAATATACTTACCTATTTTTCAAAAATCGCTGCAAATTATTACACAAAGGTTCATTATTTTTCTACATACATTGCCACTGTCACCTAAAAATAAATTTTCGCCGTGTCAGACTGCCTACTGCGATGGTTCGAAATCAGAAGTTGGAGTCGGATCTGCAGTTGCCTGTTGTCGGGATGTAATTATATCATCACTGCCCAAGGATGGGGAATTTGCCTCAATTTTAGATTCTGGAATTTCAAGTCAAATCCTATATTAGGGCCCTAGAATAACGTTTAACACTAGGAATAACCAAGGGAAAAAATTACCGTAGGAGAAAATGCCTAAACAAGTGAACCTCTGTTACAAAACACCGCGAAAATCGAGGAATATTGTTGACGTCATATGAAAAAAAACGACGCGAAAACAACTCCGACAACAGACAGAGTTCTAGCACCGCCACACAAAACGATCCAGTGAAATGGCTACTCGAATAATGTGATTCAAATCTTGAAACTAAATAAGAGAAGATGAAGACTAATAATGCTTGATAAACTAGTAGGTAGAATCGTATTGTAAAAAAGTGAGTAATATTGTTTCTTTTGGTCACTTTTGTGTCTGGGTTCTTCCTGCCAGTTCGCGGCGCACTCTTGTGCGCACTACTTGTAAGCTAAAAGTTCGTGTATGTTCCGCTTGTGTGGTAAGCGTCACAGAACCTCCTTTGAAGTCAGATTGGTGGAATATCCGTTACGTTTCAAACATGGCTGCCTCTTAAACATTGCCACCACATTTAAAATTTCCATCTTCCTTAAATTCTCTAAATTTTTTGGATGCGTTTTCGAGCAGCTCACTATGGTTTTATTCCATAAAAATAAACCCTCATTCGAAAAAAAAAAAAAAAAATGTGAGGCAAATTCCCCATTGCTCGATCTTCAC
>CM019180.2:62121508-62248950 GCA_009739505.2 Apolygus lucorum
TAGTCCGACGGCAACGAAAGTGGCACAAAAGAAGAGAATGACGTAGCACACCCATAGTAGATAAGTATCTTGCATATACCTGAAACAAACAAGTGATTATAGAATAAGAAAAGTACCAAGATGAAAGTCCACTCTCATTAACAATGGAAGAACAAGAAAAGGAAAGTACCTCCATTAGGTTTGTTCACAATACCCAAGAATGACGGGCAGAATATACTATTTTTCAAAAAACGCTGCAAATTATTACACAAAGAAAGGTTCATTATTTTTCTACATACATTGCCACTGTCACCTAAAAATAAATTTTCGCCGTGTCAGATTGCCTACTGCGATGGTTCGAAATCAGAAGTTGGAGTCGGATCTGCAGTTGCCTGTTGTCGGGATGTAATTATGTCATCACTACCCAAGGATTACTAGCCCAGGATTGCCATCACTTCCCAGCTGAACTATTCGCCATATATTCTGCTCTGAATCTTATAAGACCGGCCGAAAACTAATTTGTAGTCTGCTCAGATTCTCCGAGTTCATTGATGGCAATAAAGAAAGGAGTCGACTCTCACCCGCTGGTTTTGAAGATTCTTCATTGCTTCCAGTACCATCAAGATAACGGTGTAACTGTCGTCCTTTTCTGGACTCCTGGACATTATGGCATAGCTGGGAATGATATGGCAGATCGAGCCGCTAAATTTGCTAGTAATGAACCAGTTTTCTCACAAATATATATTCGTGCAGATTACACTCCAACTTTCAAGACAACAGTATGGGCTGAATGGCGAACAGTGTGGAGTCGTACGGACCATCAAAAGCTATGGAAAGTTAAAAAAGATGTTCGACCTTGGTCTTCCTCGAGTCGAACAAAGCAACTCCCAGATGGATCAGTTCAACACTCTCGTCGAGAAGAAATCGTCCTAACAAGACTGCGGATTGGCCATACGAGACTTACCCATGGTTACCTCATGGAATCACGACCACCTCCATTTGTTTGCAATTCATGCCGATGCACATTGACGGTCTACCATCTGCTCGTCGAATGTCCAGTGTTCCTCTCTCATTCGACTATTCCAAGAAACATCAAGCAACTATTGACAACAACTCAAGAACCCTAGATGACCTCTTCAACGCCTTGAAGTCACTGTCTATTTTCTACGAAATATGAAGAATTTGTGATTTATAGTAAATAGCGACAGTGAACTTGCAAAACCATGTAAGTCCGATTTTTTTCAAAAATAAGGTTATTAGCTATTTGGATAGAATGAGACCCCCTTGATCCATCAAACGGAGCCAAACTGTCAAAAACTCGACTATCTCTTCTCTATGCGTCAAAAGCAACAAATATGAACCAACGTGTTAAGTCCACTTTGAAGCAAGTTTTTCTCGTTTCCTGTAAAATTTCTGGAAAACGACTTACATGGTTTTGCAAGTTCACTGTCGATAGATATTTTACTATGTTCCGTTTAGCGCCCATGACCCTGCGTGGTCGAATGCGCTCAAAAAATTTAAAAAAAAAAACGATTCACACTCGTGTTTTTGATTCATCGTAAGACCAACCCTTAAGTTTTCATAGGGAGAAACGGTTGGTCTTCCAACCGGGGGGGTCTCATTCGATTCTAAAAATGCAATACTATCGTAAAATGATGGAAAAACAACCTTTATTTCGAGAGTTTTCGAGATAGGGCACTAATGAAAATTTCAGCCCTTATTTTTCACCCCTTAGAAGTGACCTACATCAACCGAAGGCTTCGCAGCATAACTAGACCCCAAATGGAGCCTACGTACCAAATTTCATCAAAATCGGTCCATGGCAACTAAGGAAAATGCCGCGTACGGCGGACGGAAGGAAAAATTCGTTCGGATTCTACGTACCTTGAAACGTAAACCAACAAATTTTGAGGGGGAGGGGGGGGGAGTAAAAATTTTTTTGTAGGTATATTCCAAAGGTTTATTATTGAAAATAATAAACCAAAAGAATCATTTTCTGTAGAAATATTATTTTTTGAAAAACAATTTTTATTGGCGTCGTTAAATTGTTACATTCTGCCGTAAGTAGATAGGTAAGTAGATAGTTACATTTGTGTTAAAATGAACGAAATTATCATTCCTAACATACTACCTATATTAAAAAATTGATATAATAATAATAACATTCTTGGTATATTATAATAATACCGTAATTGGGATAATAATATTCTTGGAATATAATAAAATACAAGAATGTTTCAAACCCTTCTCTAAATTCAGGTTGGAATCGATAAGCCAGCCCGAAACTATCCTCCAAATTTGAGCAAAATTGAGTGGTGTAATGAGATCAGTCTGATCTCAACTGAACTGGATCGTGGCCTGGTGAACGAGACCGTGAACATTTCAAGTTTCAAGTAAATAACATTCCCCCCTGCGGATACGCCAATTTTGGTCAGAAGAGTTACTACATTAACCCTCAATGACCTGAGGTACCTATCTATTTAGAAGTCCGATTTTTGAGCTTTCACCAACACTGTTAAACCATTTTAAAGTCAAAACCTATGTTTTATACTTTTTTTTATAACTTTATACTTCAACTATCGATTGGGTAAAAGATCGAAGAAAAACATTGATTCCTGAGATGATATCGTAATATCAGACCCACCTCTACCATTAAACGGGGGGCAGCAAAGGTTAGTTTCATGAATTTGTTCAGATATCTCATAACTAAGTATTCACCAAATTTCTTTCTCAACCCGTCACAGAAACAACTCAAGATGTTGAGGAAATAATAATTTTGACTAGAAGAAACCACGAATAGCAGAAATTTTCGATTTTTCAATGGTATCTTTTAGGATAGTTCAGGAGCAGAGAGAACCCTCAGGGTGTGGCGGCCCCTGCATCAATATTCCATCAAGATGATCCAGAAAGGGAACAATTTTATTTGTGTTATTTCGTAGATTTATTCGAACTTACAATAATGAGCTGCTGGTTGCGTCTGAATAGGATAGAACCTACCATGATGAACTGAGTAGGTACCTAGTCTATTTTAAACTGCCGAAGTTAGAAGTTTGGAACAACAGTTAATTATCGAATTAAGGAAAATCTCATACATCTCAATCAAAACGAACTATTCTTCGCCAATCGGTTTGTCAAAATACAACAAAATTTAAAAAACGACACATTTTTTGAACAAGTGGGAAATTAAAGGTTAGAGTTTGTGTTTTGTACACAACACGTTGTTTTCAGCTTGTAAGCATATCGATATCGACGTTTCAGTCGTGGTCAAACAAGTCGTTTTTTGATGAGGCTGTTGAATAAGTTTTTAATTTTTTTGCTTAAACCCATTTACATATTTACATTTACATATTTATAAGATTTCAGAAAGGGGGGAATGATAATTTACCGCCCACACCTTCGTTATGATTTTAGCAGCTGGTAATGAGATTCCTGAAATTAATAGACAGCGATGGTTCGGTCGATGGATGCCTTCAAGACCTTCGCTTCGCAGGCCATTATATTCTCAAGGAACCACCAGAGACCCATAGGATTAGTATCAAAAGGAGAAAATGAAGAAGAACAGGTAGATATTATTACTATGAAATGGTGGAGAACTTCAAGAGCGCCAAATCAACCCAAAACATTAATACGAAAGCACGCTGTTCGAAAAGTCCTGGAACTTTTGGTTTTTTATTTTCAATAGAGAACTATTTTAATCAACCAAGGTAAAAAAAAATTAACCTCAAAATTTGTTGGTTCACGTTTCAAGGTACGTGAATCCGAAAATGAAATAAAAAATTTGCCGTCCATCCGCCGTACGCGGTATTTTCCTCAGTTACCATGGACCGATTTTGATGAAATTTGGTATGTAGGCTCCATTTGGGGTCTACCTAGTAGTGCCCCAGCTTCAGGTTGATGTCAGTCACTTCTAAAGGTTGAAAAATAAGGGCTAAAATTCTCAAAACGCCCAAAAACGCCTAATATAAAGATATTGTTTTTTCATCAATTTAAAAATAGGTAGTATTGAATTTTTAGAATGAGATATTATGGGCTGGGCTTACGATAAATCAGAAACACGAGTGTGAATCGCAAAAGAGGCCTAATCTCCGTTCAAATTTTAGCTGACCAAAATGCGATTGCTGTTCGTTTCTTCGAGTTGTACTCAGTATAGCGTTTTTAGCAACCAGTAATCCAATTTCCCATTGAAAACACCCACGACTCGAATTGATAGTGAAGCGAAACTATGATTGGTAGGTAGTGACAATGGCAAGTGATGTCAAGCGAGTGATCTAAAAAGAAAAATTATAAACCTTTGTGTAATAATTTGCAGAGTTTTGACGAGACCTCGTATTTCAAGAATGTCTCTCGGAATAGTGTAAGAGTAATCGTACTAGTACATTATTGTTAATAACCGTTAACCAAGATAAATAATAGTAATATTTCAAAACAACTCATTTAATTTCCACTCATTAACCCTGTACTTGGCAAAGGTAACCCATGGCGATTCCTTCAAATTTTCCTCCTTTAGCGCCTCCAAAACACGTTGAATTGAAGAAGCTTCTAAAATGTTGAATATCTGTTCTAATTTCAACATTTAGTTAATGTTGAAATTAGAACAGATTTTCAACACTTGTGGTAAAGTAAGTACCTATGCAACGTACACCGATGAATGAGTTATTGAATAAAATGTATTTCGTTCTATTCCAAACAGAATAAAATTCAAAGAAAAAAAAAATTCCAAAAAAGAATCCATAAAATAAAATAATGGAAAATGTATATTTCTAGCTAGGTATACTTATTATAACTTCCCAATTGCTGCTCATCCCAATTAGATTTAGCAGTAAACGTGAATGTAAACCAATACAACTAAGCAGTCTCATTCAAAGACGTAACGAGTTTATCATCAAAAATGTTGGTACTTTTCCTGTGAGGATTCGTTTTAATTTTTCCTCTACAGTGTACCCTTGCCCCCCCCCCCCCCCAAATGATATAACTGAAAAAACGTCTCTTCAGAAAACACGTATGGTATATTAGACATTGCGAAATACAGGGTTAATTTTATTTCAGCCTCAGTACACATAGCTGCTAAATAATCATCACTCTTGAGCTCTATCCTGGATGTAAAACTCAAGAACTATCAATTATTTCCAACTTAATCAATTGAATAACCATAATTGCTCGAAGTGGGTTCAGCTCTCCCAGAACCACTCACCACTGAGTGTTGGCGAGGCTCCAAAGTCGAGTCTTCCTCCATTCTACTGCTTTTCTCCCAATACCCACCCTGACCCTCTGGCGGAAATGAAAAGGGGTTGACCTACTTTGCTGTTTTCTTCGCTAATGCACATAATTTTGCCTGACAGATCGAGACTTTTCATCTATTTACTCTTCCCGCCGTTTCCTGTTTTTGGGCCTTGAAAAGTTTTCTTCTTCGTAGTTTTCAAAGACTAGGCAGGTGGAGGGGAGGACCTCTTGAATTTCCTCTTTGGGTCACGCGAATGTAAGTGCGAGAAACTCAATAAAATTCCAAGTCCCCGTTCAAAAACGAAGATGTAAGAGAATTATTGTTTCCTGACGAAGAATAACATGAACAAATAGAACATTATTGGTCGGATATAGTGCTCAAGATCAGTTGATGAACATCAAATTTACAACGTTCGCCCAAATAAAAGCATTTTAGTTGAAAAAAAAAAAATAGTACGTCGAAATTGTAAAAAAAAAAAAAATTCGTCCCCTGAAAGGCAAAATTTCGTAAGCGCCACATTTTGCAATTTTGAGTTTTTGGTAACCGTTGGATTCGTCTTGAAAAGGCGCATCCATCCACTTATCGCAAGTGACGCATGTCTCTAAAGCCTTTGAAAACTACTCCAAAGTTTTCAAATCGTAACCACTAATTTGGTGAAATATCGGCTTTTTTCAAATAATAAATTGTATTATTTGTATTGTAAAAAAAATCAAATTTACATAATAGGATGTGCGCCTGGGTAGGAAAAACTGTTGATTGTTATTTTTAATCCAAGGTAGACCTCATTCTGAGAATTTTGGTACCAACCGCGAACTTCTAGCGTGTGTAAATCTTTTCCTATGAATTTTTAGTTTCGACCGTTTATGACGTCACAGTGGGCTGGGGGGTCCCGCCCAGGCGAGAGGGGCGCGTGACGTCATAAACGGTCGAAACTTTGAAAAATCATAGAAACAGATCTACTCACGCTAGAAGGTCGCGGTTGGTGCCAAAATTCTCAGAATGTAGTCTACTTCCGATTAAAAATCTAAGAAAAATCAAGGCGCAACCCCCATTGAAAAAAACGCCATCACAATCGAGAAGTTTCAATTTCAGGAAGCAAAACTCACTCCTGCCGATACATAAGCAACATAATTCTGCTCGTAGGTTCTGCTCTACTGACCCTACGAAGGGTAACCACCATGACTGAGTACCTACTCAAGGATTAAGTGGATATCGTCTCGGTAATCCGGGTAAACAACTTACTGACCATCGTAGTCGGAGATACGGCAATATCACAACTCCTCATCGACGACATAACTGAGGGTGTTATTGCACGATAAAACCGTCAATTATTGACGACTTTACCTGAGAAGAAATGTCAGGATGTTCAACAAAAATCCGATAATTCCAAAACACTTGAATCAAACGAAATATTCTCAAATTAAAGACGTAACTCAGTGTGGAATGATTGGTACGTAGGATAAATCCTTGTTCGCTCTGTCTAGAAAGCTCAGTCCGAGTTTAATACGACCTCCTCACGTCAAGCAATTAAATCAGATCAGAAAAATACAATGCACCAAAAACAAAGTCTTCCAAGAGTTTCAAGATTATGTTGACGATTTTTCCAAATTTTCTTAATCAACACGATTAAGAAATTGTTCGTGATTGTGTCGAGGAACTTTTCGTCCTACTAATTGTGCGTTGAAGAAATCAATAAGGATTCACTTTGGTACCAGCCCCAAATCACCCTTCAAATTTGAACAAAATCATGGGAAATTAATTTTACAAGAAAATCACGTCTGGGCATTCAAATAAGCTCTTATTGGTCAGATGGAGATAAGTTCAAGGAGGACCAAAGAAAGAACAGCACAGGTTTTATAAGTGAACGGATCACCCATTCGCAGTTTCTTGCTTAGTGCAGTTTAAAAATTGTTTAAGATTTATTTGATAAGGGATGTTTAAAGGAAATTTTACGCTGATTCTGAATATACCGAATTTTAACAAGTTCAAGATGATAATTCTCTCTAAACCTTGAAAAGATGCTCTGAAAAGCAAATTTCATGGCGGATTGTGGAAGACCGCAGTAGATTGGTGTATAGAAAACTACAGGGCCTCGATTTATCATGGAATTGTCAACTGAAATAATAGGAGATATCAACCAGAAGCAAAGGTAGGTGGCCAATATTTTAGCATCACGACTTCCCTTACAGGGCAAACGAGAGTGTCGTAACAACCAAAATATCTGGAAAAACTTTTTAGCCTTTTCTCATACTTTACCCAAGTTAGTGATCGATATTTTTCCTTCACGAGAGCGATGGAAAGTGTTAATAGACTTGACCTTATAGCAACCCCTCCTGGAGGAAGACCTTTCCACGCTCAAATAGCGTGACACGACGACTTGACCCCTATGAGGGGGTATGCGTGAATCACAGATAAGGGATGACGTCATTGATGCAAGTCCTCTCGAAAAACAATATTGAATTACGAAAACAAAACCGCAACTCGCCCCGTCGGAAGTTGTTAAAATACTCCACGAGGGGGCGCCAGATTGCCAGAGGGTGACTAATGGATCCTCTCCAGTGCAGTCATTACTCGCTAAGTTACCCTCAGACATGGAGGGCTGCGATGGCTGGTAGGTGCAGCCCTTGAAAAATAACCAGTCGGTATCGGTAGAACTCCAGCTGAAGTCGGGGGCAGACAGTTTGGCACCAAACAGATCAAATCTCACGACCAGTTCATGATAAAGAGCTTAGAAGTACCTTAATTCATGAAGAAGATTACTGGAACTGTATACGCGTATTTTGAATAAGTGGACGCACAATAAGAAAATTTCGCTTTTCTTTGAAAAACAAGACTTCCTCCTGAAAGTTACCATAAATATTTCTCCACTTGTTTGGATTCTTAGCATTAAGAAATTAAAAAGAAAGAAATTCTTTTTTGAAAAAGACAGTCTTGAAAATTACCCTGAATATTTCTTCCTTTGTTTGGATTCTTAGAATTATGAAATTAAAAAGAAATAAATTCTTTTAAAAGAAAGACAGTCTTGAAAATTACCCTGAATATTTCTTCTTTCGTTTGGATTCCAAGCAGTTTGGAGTGAACATTCTAAAAACGAACGAAATTCTTTTAAAAACAAGACAGTCTAGCAAATCAACATGAATATTTCTTCCTTTGTTTGGATTCTAAGCAATTTGGAAGAACATTCGCAGTAATTCGGAATGATAGTTTATTGCGTTACTCATCATTTCGAAAATTACTTTTAAAATTTCTATGAAAAAATAAAATGAAAGTAATCTTGATCTATTTATTATTTTTTCAAAAATTTAATTCAAAGACAGCAAATATTTACAATATTTCAATTTCATGAAAGATCCTTACCTCTCATTACTCCATCAAAGAAATGTACCAAGGAGCTCAATGGGATCACCAGTCCAACGCTTGATGAGCCGTAGAACGAGAACTCTGTTGCCAAATACATCATCACACCTCAAGCCAAACATCAAAGAAAACGTAACGAACAAACTGCAAGCTATTAGAGCGAAGAGCAACTGCTATGCAAATCAGAGGAAGACAGCAGCTCTGGACTACGAAGAAGGAGAAAACGTATTGTACCGAGTTCATCGTAGAAATTGGCAGCATGCTGCAATAGTACAGAGAGAACCTCAGCCTAGATCCTATAGGTACAGTAGGCGCTACCGAAGAAACTCTTGGTTCTTGAGAAAATGTGATCAAACACCACATTCCTCACTAGTTTCAGCAAACCAAAGTCCTGCAGAACTAAGAAGATCTACCAGGAGTGCCAATCCTCCAAGCAGGCTCAATCTATGATCTCTTCACTAAAGAAGGGGAGATGACACGAACTACTACTAGGTACTTCACCAAGAGCATCAGCTACCTACCACACCAGCGCTCCTCTACAGTTGTTCGACAGCACTCTGTTATTCATCTGACGTGGATGATCGATCTCATTATTCCGATTCCGATGTCTTCTATCAATGTCATTATAGGGGTGTGTCAGTCCAGGTATTTCCCTGGAACGGTTCCAACGGTTACGGTGACAAAGATGTAACCGTTCCAAATTACCGGTACAGGCGATCAAATCCCACTCACATGGCATGGATGAAGCAGGCAGTCTAATCCCTATCGTCCTTCTTCCATGCTTATGATCTCAACTTGCAATACAATAGCATCATTTTCCTTGACAATTCGCTAAAAGGAAGTAATTTTAAAAAGTGTTACAAAAGAGGCAATTTATTATAAATAATAGTTACCAAACAATTCAAGGAAAGAATAATGACGTTGCAGTTTAAGAACTTAACATGACAATAATAAATTAATAATACTGGAGACAACTTCCATGCTAACCAGTCCAGAAGATAACTTCCCGCTCAAGAGCCATTCCATGATTCCATTGTAAGCCTTTTATGGCCCCACGCTTGATGGCAGCTGAATTTAAATGAAGCCAACAAGCGGTGATGGGCGTTTGGGGGTCGGGTTGGTTGATGAAAATCAACGAACACGAGCACCAAACGTTTGCACACGAGTTCGGGGGGGTTTGATTTGAAGTTAATTTAGCTGAAATAAAATATCGAAAACACTTAGAATTTAGAAATGGTAGCAAATGATATTTACCTGTGGCGACAAAGCGTGGCGACGTCGGCGACTGCGTGGCGATCGTCGTACAGCAAAACTTGAAAGCCTGAAGGGCGAAGTAGAAATAAAACAGGTACACAAGTGTGTCCTTTTGCCAGAGGGGCTGACGGTTGTCCTGAAGGGACCTAATACCAATTGAGGGGTGTCGTTGCACTCTCCTCTAACCTTTTACTGAACCAGGTATACTCAGAAGAAGAACTACAAAGTACAACTAGCAGGTGGATTTATTAGAAATTAGGAACGGCAAATGACTTCCCCACAAGTGTGGCGGTTAGGAGCTGAAGGCTTTCAAGTAAAGTTTTACAAAACACAGTATGGTTCTCAGTTTCAACAAGTACATTCAGAATTCCAATCTCATTTATCAGTTTCCAAGCATAGGTCATCAATTTCAAAATTAAGGAATGTATTCGTTCAAGTTTGTTCAATGTTTCAATTCTACTAAAGTTCTCAAATTTACTCAATGTTCTCAATTTACTCAATGTTGTTTTACTAATGTCTTTTTACTTCCTTACTCTAGCACAGTTGCATAAATAATTGGCCAATATATGTATGCATAAAGGTTTCAACACTCACTGTCGGGCCCGGAGGTATCCTCAAGCTGGGTGTGGCGATGGCGAAGATTCGTGACGATCGGTAGCTCTGGGTCGTGGCGATCGTGGCGATACAGGGGGGGGGGGTACGGGAGGAATATTCGTCAGGATGGGGCGGACTCTCTGTCACTGACTTTGAACGCTGCTGGACTGGGTATGAGGCGATCGTCGTTGGCGGGGAGCTCAGGTGGGTCCTCCCCCCTCCGCCCCGCCTGAAGATGGTAGTGGGGACAGCTGGTCGAGTGGGGGAGAGACCGTTGGGTCCCTCCCAGCTGAGGGGGGAGGGACGCGCGGGGTGGCGTTCGGCGTCGGCTGTTGTTTTCTTCCACCTGAGCTGATGACGTCACCTACGAGGCTGACCGAAGGGGGCTAATGGTGCCCAGCTCCCGCCTCACTGGGAATTGGGCCCAGAGAGCGAGAGCTCACACCCCCCGCCTCCCTGGGAGCCAGCGTCGTCGGAGATGACGCTGGGGATTTCCAGGGGTGCGAGAGGGCGCGCCTTCTTAATGGCCAGCTCGTAGGCGCGCCGGCGACATCCCTTGCAGCTGTCTGGCCGTCTCTTGGTGGTATGGTCCTGGCTGCAGGTTGGGAGCGGCTTGCCCTGCCGGTGGTAGCTCTTCATGCGCTGCCAGAATTCCTTGCAGGCTGGACAGCGGAAACTGAAGAGCTTCGCCACCGGCTTGGTGCAGACGGGGCAGGTGGGCCGTGGCTTGCGGTTAATTTTCAGGATGATCCGCGGATGCTTGGAGGGTGGTTTTCTCCTGGAGGATGTCGAGGGCTGAGGTGTTTTAGTAGGCGTGGAGAGCAGTTCCGGGGGTGGAGAATGAGATGGCGAAGAGTCCGATTCTGCAAAGATGCCTGTCCGGCTGCTCGGTCGTGGTGGCAGGCTTGGCGATGTTGGCAGGGACTGGAATGGTGACGCCTGGATGGAGGCCACTCTCTCTGGTGGTGGTAAGGAGAGAGGGCTGAAGGCCGGTGATGGTGATGTGGGATGAGGTGTGGAGGGGGCCAAATCCCCCGCAGGCTCGTCAGACCTCGCCGCAGGTGCCTCTGCGGATGCCTGCGGGGTCGCCTCAGATGCTGCTGTCCTTGCCGCAGGTGGCTCAGCAACCACCTGTGCTTTGGCCTGCTCCACCTTCGCCCAGGCGGCATTGCGGTCCAGCATGAGCAATTGTCGTTCCTCCAACCAGGTTTCCTGACGCTTTGCCAAAAGGTCCCTTTCCTGGGCGATGCGTTGGTAGGTCGGCATCCATTTAGCGATTTCGAGGACAGACAGGAGTGCCGCCTTGCCATTTATGTTTCTGACCGTGGGAGTATCGCCGCACATAGTGAAACGGACCAGGTTGGTAAGGGTCTCCAGGGAAGGGAAGGGGTTGGCGACGGGTTCCTTGGTCTTCACGAATCCTTCGGGGAGTTTCTTGAATTCTTCAGTTGCTAGCTCCGCACGCTTCCTCATGAGGAGCACCGCCGGGTCGGGCGATTTCGCGCCTCCTTCCAACACCCAATCTTCCACCTGCTGTTGTGCCATACTCTAGAACAATCGGAAACAAAAACCCTACTGTGACATCCTGATCTAGGAAAAGTGACTTCAAGATTCTACGTACTTCATCTACTTCAATTTTCCTAGCTGGCCATAATTCAGGACAACTGGCAGAGATAAGGTTTAGGTTGATCTGAAGGATCCAAGTGTAATGTTGTGATCTGAAGGATCCAAGGGAAATGTTGTGATCTGAAGGATCCAAGTGAAATGTTGTGATCTGAAGGATCCAAGTGTCGTGTTATGTCCTAATGTGTGTGTGTATGTTCGTACATGTCTCCCTATTAGTCAGTTAGTTAGTCTTTTTCCCTAAGTGGAGCTGTCGATAATCGATCGAAGCATCTCGTTTTCGGAACGGGTAGCGAGAGGTCGATTCATTGGCGTCTCCACGGGATTTCTTTGATGGTGGATTTTCTTCAGCTTCTTCAAATTCGTCTGCGGACGATTCAGACACGGTGGGTGGTTCAGGTAAGTCGACTACTGGGATTTCCACTGGACTTCTTGGGCTTTGTTCATCGTGGCGACTTTCGTTGCGATCGCTGTGGCGGTTGCTGTGGCGATCGTCGTGGCGATCGTCGTGGCGATCGATCTCGTCCCGCAACGTCTCGTTCCCGAGGTGAGTACTTCCTTCTTGTGTTTCTTGTTCGGCGTAGCGATCAAATTGGTGATCCGCATCAGCCGTCCTTTGTGTGTCCGAAGGGGAACTTAGTCGGGTCGATGCCTCGTTTTGGGGTGTCCTCGATGAATTCCCTTTTTGGCAGGTGATAGGTGGAATCATGGTGGTGGTTTTTGCAGTTGTCGACCATCCATACTCTTCAATAAACTCTCTTTCTGTTTCAGGTGTCATCTCTTCCTGGTGTGTCGATGTCGTGGCGCCATGCGTGTCGGGTCTGATCCGTTCGGGGTCAACGAAGACTTCGTCCGGAACACCTAACTCGAATGCAGGCTTCAAACGGTTGATGTGGACAGTCTGGCGGCGGATATCCGGTAAGTCTCTTATTTCGTATGTTACATCCGAGTACTTCTTCACGACTATCCAGGGTCCGCTCCAGGGACTCCAAAATTTCTTAACAACCCCTGGGGGTGCTTGCATGTCTTTGAGATACACGGCGTCACCACCTTCGAATGAGCGTAGCGTTCGACGGCTGTTGATGGCGTCGCTTCGTTTTCGCCACGCTTCATGAAGGCTCTGTTGAGTGGCTTCTCGGGCTATTCTCAGATTCTTCAGTGTGGTAGGTTCGTCGGGACGTGGTTTCAGGCTTTGTAGCGATTCGTTCGGCAACCGGAGTTCTCGGCCGAAGGTCAAGAAGTTCGGGCTGAACCCTGTACTCTTGTGTGGGGTTGCGCGGTAAGCCGCGAGTGCAACGGGTAACATACTCTCCCAATCCTTCGTTCTCTTCGAGATCTTAGCGATGATATTGGCGAGGGTACGGTGAAATCTCTCACAGACGCCGTTGCTCTCGGGGTGATACGCCGTTGTGAAAATCTGCCTGATACCCCATTGATCACACAGCGCCCTGGTTGATCCGGCCGTAAAAGCGGTTCCGCGGTCCGAGACCAATCGTTCCGGAACGCCATGAGTGGGTATATACTTTCTTGCGAGGTTTCGTGCCACTGTCGTGGCGGTGCAGTCCGTGGTGACATACGCTTCCGCATATTTTGTGAAATGGTCTATGACCGTCATCAGATATTTCGTGGTTTTTCCTCCCGCAATCGGTCCGACAAAATCAATTCCAACGATTTGTCCGGGGCGCTCGGGGAGTAAAGGTTTCTGGATGGGATTACGGAGACCGGGCGGGGTGTTGCGTCGTGAACACGTTTCGCATCGTTGTATGTTTTCGCGAACGTCTTTAGCTAACCCAGGCCAAGTTCCGAGTTTCCGTACTATCTTTTCTGTCACCTCCGCTCCGGGATGTCCGGCCCATTCATTTTTGTGACATCTATCGATGAGCCATTCCCGAAGTGAGGAGGGAATGAGCGGCACCCATTCATGTTGTCCGTCGTATCGAACGCGTGTCTCCCATACGCCGTTGGTTTTGCGTAAGTCCTCTCTGTGGCGGTCTAAAGTGATCGCTTGGATCCAATTGTCGAGGTCTTGAGCGGCGATCATAAGCTCTCGCGGAAACTCGAGAGTAACTACAGCTATGTCTCCGCGGCTCAATCCGTCGGCATGACCCATTTGTGTTCCTGGTCGGTAGCGGGGTGTGAAGTCATACTCTGCCAATCTGAGTACCCATCGTCCGATGCGCGAAGTCGGGTCACGGAGGTGCATAGCGGCGGTAAGAGCCATATGGTCGGTTTGGAGTTCGAAGGTCTGTCCGAGGAGGTATTCCTGGAAGTGTCGAACCGCCCAAACGACCGCTAGGAGCTCACGTTCGGTGACCGAGTACCTGGTTTCGGCCGGGTTTAATTTGCGACTCGCATACGCCACGGGCCTCTCTTCCCCATTAAAGCTTTGTGAGAGGACGGCTCCCAAGGCGAAGCCGGATGCATCGGTTGCGAGGATAAACGGTTTAGTCAGGTCAGGATAGGCGAGTATGGGTTCGCTGGTCAACTTTTCTTTGAGGTCATCGAACGCTCTTTGTTGTCGGGTTGTCCACTCAAAAGGCTGGGTTTTTTTCAACAACTCGGTCAAGGGCACCACTATTTCCGAAAAGTTCGGAATGAACCGTCGGTAGAAACTGGCGAGACCTAAAAAGGACTGAAGTTTTACTACGGAGGTCGGTACGGGGAATTCCTTGATCGCTTTTGTCTTCTCCGGCTCAGTGAGGATCCCTTCTGTTGTTATCCGATGTCCCAAAAAGCGAACTTCATTTTTGAGGAATTCGCACTTCGCGAGGTTGACTTGAAGTCGAGCCTCGGACAATCGGTTGAAAACTTGTGCGAGTTTCTCAAGGTGTTCTTCACGTGTGGCTGAGAACACAATTACATCATCCAAATATACAAGACAATTATTGCCCAGAATTCCGTCTAATGCGTCGTTCATTACGCGTTGAAATGTGGCGGGAGCGTTTTTGAGCCCGAAGGGCATTTTCTCGTAATGGAAATGTCTTCCGAGGACCGAAAAGGCGGTTTTTTCCTTGGAATCAGCGTGGACCGGGATCTGATGGTAACCCGCGATGAGATCGATTGTTGAAAACCATTTACATTGTCCGAGCATTGCGAGCGTCTCCTGCAAACGTGGGAGGGGGTAAGCGTCTCCTTTGGTTATCTTGTTTAATTGACGGAAGTCAGTACAGAATCTCCAAAGCTGCTTTTCCCCCGGCGGCGTCTTCTTTTTTACTAATAAGACGGGCGCGCACCACGGGCTGGTAGATGGGCTAATCACTCCGGACTCCAACATATCCTTGATCTGCGTTTCGACTACCTCCCGGAGCGCGTGAGGAACGGGGTAAGGTTTTTGTTGAGTTACGGTAGGTTGGGTGAGAATAATCTCATGGGACACGTTGAGGTTGCATCCCGCCCCCGTCGGTGGCTTAAACAAGTCCCGGTAGGTATTCAACAATTCCTTCGTTGGCTCAGCGTCCGGTGTAGTTAAATGTTGCAATTTTTGTTCAAGGACGGTCTCAAATTGTGGTAAAGGCGGATCC
Source organism: Apolygus lucorum (assembly GCA_009739505.2). Taxonomy (NCBI): domain Eukaryota; kingdom Metazoa; phylum Arthropoda; class Insecta; order Hemiptera; family Miridae; genus Apolygus; species Apolygus lucorum. Next base: position 62,137,058 of record CM019180.2, read on the forward strand.
CATTGATCGGTCGGAACTTCTCCCCATTCTTCCTCATCTGACGTTTCTTGAAGAGAATTTATCACGCCCTCCTTTTCATCGTTTTGAACAAGGGGTGGATCGTTTCGTGGGCGTTTTCGCTCCGGTGGGTTCATCTCGCGTAATATCATATCAAGATGTTGATCAATTGCAGGTTCAATCTGGGAGGTTGTTGAAATTTCCGAAAATTTAATTTCATTTTTATTTTCAGGTGTGGCGAGGACCGTGTCGAATGTGGCGATGGTATGCTCATTTGGTGTGGCGACGACCATATCGGGTGTGGCGACGACCATGGCGACATTGGTATTCGTGTGTCGATCGGGTGTGGCGACGACAGTGTTCGGTGTGGCGATGACCACATCTGGTGTGGCGACAACCGCCTCCGGTGTGGCGACAACCACCTCCGGTGTGACGATGGTATGCCGAGTCGGTGTGCCGATGATCTCATTCATCATGGTGTCGGTGTGCCGATTTGGTGTGCCGATATCGGTGTCATTTGTGGCGTTGGCGTGCCGATATGGTGTGTCGACGACCCTATTTACAAATAAATCGGGTGTCGTGGCGGTCAGATGGTTTATTGTGGCGGTGGACTCGTCGATGGTGCGTACCGCTCGATCAACGGCCGCGTCAATGTACCGATCAAGAGATGAGTCGTCAAGTGTATCGGAACTCGTACCGGAACGTGGGTGGACGGTCGGTAGCGGCGTGGCGACGCATTCTGCATCGCGTACTACTCCCGGTATCTCGAAACGGACTCTTCTGGCTTCATCCGTATCGCGTTCCTCCTCGTCCGGCGCGGAAACCGAATCCAATTTTTCGTGGCGAGTCGCATGATCGTACAAATCGGCGGGTGTGTCGATTGGTGTGGTGACTCCTCGGAAGTGTCTACTCCAAAATTTCATTCCACCGGATCCGCTGCTGTTGTTAGCGGAGGTCGTAGGTGTGCTCGTCGCGCCGGTACGTGTGTCGAGAACAGAGGTATCGCGTTCTACGACGTTGAGTGTGGCTGTTACCGCCGAAAGGGTACTAGGGAGAGGTGTGCTTGTGTCGCGATTGTGAATACGATCATCAAGCAACCCGGTTTCCCGCCCCTCCGGCCGCAACACCACACCCACACTGTACGGCTCATCTAGCATCTCGACGGGCGTAAAAGGTCTTATTTTCCCTTCCGGTGTGTGGTACTTCATATTCGGTCCGGTGGTGAAAGTAATCGGTACTCTTCTTAGCACATCTAATCCCAACAAATCAAGTGTGGCGCACTTACGTGCGAACACCAAAAAGGTATGCTCGAACGTGCACCCACCGATACGTGTTACGAGATGTTGTTCTCCCGAGAAATGCAAGGGCATCCCGTCCACGCCCCACGCGACCGCTCGTGTCGGGTACAATTTTATTCCCTTAACTCCCCTCAACTCCCGTTGATAAAACCGAAAGTGCGGCGCCCGTGTCGACAATCATGTCTCTTTCCTCGGGGCCCAAGCCTACGGTAATTTTCAGGGTGCGTGACATCGGGGCTTCAACGGCGGGGATGTGGTCCTCTTCTGCGGGTTTCTTGTACCGAGCTATCTCCATCGTGTGTGCGGGAGCCGCTATTGGTTGCGAAACAGGGAGCAAACGCTTCTTTCTGAAACAATCGGCCTCTAGGTGTTCTCTCATACCACAAAAGTCGCAAAAAATGGTCTTCTGCGGACTAAATGGGCAATTCACGGGGAAATGCGCGCGGTCGGCACAAAACATACAAGGATAGCGCGGGCTTGGCTTCTCCTCGTTTCGTGGCTCGCTTGGCTTCTCCCGGCGATAGTCCTCTTCTTTGTGGCGATTGTGTCGTGGTGTATGGTCATCTTTCCGAGGGCATCGTGCTGCGAAATGATCGTGGCTTCCGCAGCTATAACATCGACGGTCGTTCGTGACGGCCGCGAGGTCCCATCTTTCCTCTATATCGGTGGTATCATCAAGGGTTTCTTCAAGCTCTTCTGCTTTACTCAACGCATCTTGAATATTTCGTGGTCGGTTGGTTATCAATAGGGCACTCATGTTCTTACCGACGCCGCGAATGAAGGCGTCCTTTGTCTTCTTTTCGACCCATTCGTTGCGTTCGTGGCGGCGTAGGCGCGTCCCCTCTTCCATGACGGCACATCTTGCTATCCCGCGCACGCGATCGGCGAATTGACGGAGCGTTTCGGTTGTGTTGCGTTTAACCGTCCACAATAATGCTGCGGCATGCTGCGGATTTTCTTTCTGGAACCATCGCAACATGTCTTCACGGACGATTTCATAAACGTTATCCACGTCAACGGCGTCATCGCGATCGATTAGGAATTGTTTGGCTATCCCGCGTGCTTTGGTACGAAGTAGCCGATACCGTTGTTGTGAGGTTAGGCCCGCGGTCACTAGATCAAAATTCGCAAAAAATGAAACTACACTGAGTGCACCTGGTGTATCGGGGTCCCATGGTTCGAGTTCGAGGAATACCGAGCGCGGTATGTCCCCTCTCTCACCCTCGTGTGTCGCAGTATTGTAACGCTGAAGGAGCACGTTCATCTCCCTCATCGTCTGTGTCATGATTTCAACAGCCTCTGTGCCGGCGGAGGAGTGTGTACCTTCTCCCCTATCACTAGCTCCCGACAAATTTAAAGACATCGTGTCGGTTGAAGAGGTGTTGAGGATGAGTGTGTCGACTTATGTGGACTACCACTTAGGCAAAAGGAAATCTGTACGCGTGTGTTCAGTTGTGTGTCGGTAGTAGTTAGGTCTATTGAGAAAATCAGCTTCTCGTGGCGATTATGGCGATCAAAAAATATAGGAGGCTGCGTTGCGTCACTTTTCCTAGGAATACAATAAACGGATGCACATCCTACCTAATTGTATACCTGGTTAGTTTTCGTGTTTTCGATAGACTCTACTTTTAAATTTTTAGAACTCGTGGCGAAACAAGACCTACTATTTTTTTGTGTGGATTCGTGTGAGGCGAACTCACAACAATCCCGCGTGTCGCCACAACTTTATACACCTTTTACGGTGAACCAAGTTGGGGAGACAAGAGGGTATTGCAATCCAAACCGCTGCCACCAATTTTGTAAGCCTTTTATGGCCCCACGCTTGATGGCAGCTGAATTTAAATGAAGCCAACAAGCGGTGATGGGCGTTTGGGGGTCGGGTTGGTTGATGAAAATCAACGAACACGAGCACCAAACGTTTGCACACGAGTTCGGGGGGGTTTGATTTGAAGTTAATTTAGCTGAAATAAAATATCGAAAACACTTAGAATTTAGAAATGGTAGCAAATGATATTTACCTGTGGCGACAAAGCGTGGCGACGTCGGCGACTGCGTGGCGATCGTCGTACAGCAAAACTTGAAAGCCTGAAGGGCGAAGTAGAAATAAAACAGGTACACAAGTGTGTCCTTTTGCCAGAGGGGCTGACGGTTGTCCTGAAGGGACCTAATACCAATTGAGGGGTGTCGTTGCACTCTCCTCTAACCTTTTACTGAACCAGGTATACTCAGAAGAAGAACTACAAAGTACAACTAGCAGGTGGATTTATTAGAAATTAGGAACGGCAAATGACTTCCCCACAAGTGTGGCGGTTAGGAGCTGAAGGCTTTCAAGTAAAGTTTTACAAAACACAGTATGGTTCTCAGTTTCAACAAGTACATTCAGAATTCCAATCTCATTTATCAGTTTCCAAGCATAGGTCATCAATTTCAAAATTAAGGAATGTATTCGTTCAAGTTTGTTCAATGTTTCAATTCTACTAAAGTTCTCAAATTTACTCAATGTTCTCAATTTACTCAATGTTGTTTTACTAATGTCTTTTTACTTCCTTACTCTAGCACAGTTGCATAAATAATTGGCCAATATATGTATGCATAAAGGTTTCAACACTCACTGTCGGGCCCGGAGGTATCCTCAAGCTGGGTGTGGCGATGGCGAAGATTCGTGACGATCGGTAGCTCTGGGTCGTGGCGATCGTGGCGATACAGGGGGGGGGTACGGGAGGAATATTCGTCAGGATGGGGCGGACTCTCTGTCACTGACTTTGAACGCTGCTGGACTGGGTATGAGGCGATCGTCGTTGGCGGGGAGCTCAGGTGGGTCCTCCCCCCTCCGCCCCGCCTGAAGATGGTAGTGGGGACGGCTGGTCGAGTGGGGGAGAGACCGTTGGGTCCCTCCCAGCTGAGGGGGGAGGGACGCGCGGGGTGGCGTTCGGCGTCGGCTGTTGTTTTCTTCCACCTGAGCTGATGACGTCACCTACGAGGCTGACCGAAGGGGGCTAATGGTGCCCAGCTCCCGCCTCACTGGGAATTGGGCCCAGAGAGCGAGAGCTCACACCATGAACCATTCTCAGTCCATGGAAGTAGTAAGGGCGCTCCCAGGTACAACATGGAACAGAACTGAGAACAAGATCCATGCTTACCGGTCCAAAACCCTTCCCGGTCCAGAGCCATTGAACCATTCTTTATGATATCTTATCGGTCCGGTTCCATCCTTACTGGTCCAGTTCCATCCTCACCAATCAGAATGATCAGATTGATGAGATGATTGATCAGATCATTCTGATTGGTGAGGATGGAACTGGACCGATGGAAAAGATTCTCTTCCCGGTCCAGAGCCATTTCAAGATATCTTATCAGTCCGTGGAACTGGACCGGTAAGGGTCGAGTTTTTGTTAATGCGTGGAACCGTTCCAACCTGATACTCGGTTCCACAGTCCCGGTACAGCTGTACCGACACACCTCTATGTCATTAAATGACATATAAATGATAAATTTTATCATTTATACAACTTGACAAGTTGTATAAAACTAAAATACTTATTATAATGTTCACATAACTCATATAACTGGTATAACTTCGTATAACTGGTAGTTCTCATTCATTACCTACTAGTTACTACCTATCATAAATGTGAGAGGATACAATATACGTTAGATTTCCACGGTTATCTTTTGGAATTCCACGATCTGTAGATGTGGAAGGTTGAAATGGTTGAGTTCCAAAAATGTTGTCGATAGACAATATACCTATTTTAACTAATTTTATGCATCTTAGATCTGATTAGTACAAAGTAAGACCATCCTCGAATTAACTATTGTACACTCATTTCTCAACGCCAAAAAGGATTGCCCAAAATACTTGTCAAAAACTGTAATGATAAGGAGTCAAATCTCAATTCGAAAACCCTTTTCGATTTTGGCCAGAATATCCTTAATTGAACAGAGACAATCTGGCACCCTATCCTCACACCTTTACTTATTAGCACCATTCAGACTGCACATTACGTAGGAACCTAGTACTTCTGTATCGATGTGAGGTCGTGATGATATTGAATGGGGCATCTCACTTCTAGTACCAACAGATCTGCAACTGCAGTCATCCAACGAGTTTCTCAGTATCTCGTCCACGTAGTCAACCTCGGCCGTACTTGGCTTTGCTCGACGGATTAGGGAAGGATGATCTATTACGAGATGACCCAGAACCCGTCCGATATAATGAGAGCGTTGCATGAGGTGAGTTCACGACAGAACATTGCATGCAATTCCTGAACCGCAACTCTCCTACGATGTTTAAACTACACTCTGCAGGCTAAATAAACTTTACTACTCAACTATTGTCACTAATAATTCAAAGACCAATGGTAGTTGAATCTCTTCATGCGAAAAAAAGGACTTCTATGCGCTTTTCCGTTTTGATAAAAATCTAAAACACTGTTTATATGATTGAAATTTCGAATTGTTTCAATGAAATTTTCTCTGGGCATTCCAAAAGTTACTCATTTTAGGAAACAATATTGCTTGTTTATTAATAGTTTAATTTTTAGCTATAAATACAAACAGCTGTCAGAATAAGTTCCATTCCAGCATGAACCAGCCGGGAAGGTTCAAATTAACGCAAAACAACTCTAAAACACTTTTTAGGACGTCCTTCAGTAAGACCTGGGCGCCCTCATACGATTAATCTGGAGGGTAGGAGTACAACACTCAACGAGGAAGAGAATAACGTCGTACAAATCCATTTTAAAACATTCTGAAACCAAATCCGCGAATAAAACGATAGATGTTTGTCTGCCTAAGTGAATGTGTGTGAAAAAATCTCTACCAAGGCCTTTATCCTCAAACCGATTTTGAGTCTTTTTGTGTTCGACGCTTTGAAAGCAAAAACGCTGCAAATTATTTCACAAAGGTTCATCATTTTCCTGTATAGATCACTCGTCTGCAAAGATCACAGCTTTGCCATTGTCACTATTTATTTATGTTTTGTTTTTTACCTGCCAACAATAGGTACCTACTACCTACCTACAAGGGCATTTTTGAAAATTGTAACCCTTCATTTATAAAAGGCGACAGAAGTGATAGAAGGTTGAAATCTTCGAAAATAGTTGGTTCACTCGAGAGGCCAAAAGCTGAAAAAGGCTTGTTGCTGTTCGTTGTTCAAAGGCTTGTTTCCACCTTCGATTGACTGAAAAAGTAGAAAAAGAAGAAAATACCCGAAGTGGTATTACGTCCACTAAAGGCAAAGTCATGGGGGTGGTTGTTCATCTTCTGCCTCCTTTACCACCTTTTTGGAAGTAAACAATCTCCTCTGCAGGTCTCAACCGATCGAGTAATACCAGAGGATCCACATCCTCTCTATCGAAAATTCTAAGCTCCTCAGAGAAATTAGTTCTCACAATACAATACGTGGCTCCGTTCTTCTTACTTTCCCTCAATAGCCTGGCATACACGAACATTCCAATCCAGCGTCTTTTCTGACAGTCCAGGCGCGCGGATTTCATCAAAAATCCGACCTGTCCGTTAGTGGTCGATGGCAGTCTTGATCCGCCGCTTTAAAACTACGGTCTTTACTGACAGTCCAGACCCTCGGTTTCAGAACCGTTGTACTCCACTGACGTAGAGTTTCAAAAGTTGGGGAACTCGTCCTTACGTCCATAACCGTTCGTTAGTGGAGAAGTCACAGGTTTTTTCGGCGGAAAACCGTCGGTTTTGGAGCGTCCAGCGTGTTGGACAGTCCAGAGGCCAGAAGTAGAGGTTTTTTCTCAGTGCACCTACTATACCCTCGTCGGAGATGGAAGAAAGGACTAAAAAAATCGTAGCTGCTGCAGGTGGCATGTACGCCTTGAGCGTATTAGTATCTCGTAAAAAGGATCGCAAAAAGTGGGAGAAGGAATGGATTTCCCGAAGAAATGCCCACAGCCATATGGGTCTCGTGAAGGAACTTCAAGCTGAAGAACGTGAAGACTACAAGAACTAATAGCCACACTCCACTGACTAGAGGTGGGTCGGTACAGCTGTACCAGGACTGTGGAACTGAGTATCAACTTATCGGTACCATGAGTGACAAAAACTCAGTCCTTACCAGGTACCCAACCGCTGGATTGGAATGTTCGTGTATGCCAGGTTTGAGGATGGACGAGGCCAGCAGTGAACCGTCAGTTTCGGACTGCGGTTTTTTCCCTCCACTGACTTACAAATTTGAACTGCAGGTTTTTCGAAAAAACTGTCAGTTTTGAACTGCGTCAGTTGAACCGTCAGTTCTTGGACCGTCAGTTTTGGACTACGAGTTTTCTCATCCACTAACGTAGATTCCAAACTTGCAGGTTTCCTAAATAAACCGTCAAACCGTCGGAAATCCCGCTCGTGTATGCCCAGCTAATGTGATACCATTTCGGCCACCTTCTGGCAGGGGAGAACATCATTTTGCAACATTCCTTCTAAAAAAGAACTTATAATGTACTGCTGAACTTGTGCTGTACTGCTGCCAACAATTTTCATGAAGCCTGACTCCAATCAAGAGGAAGCATCCGCTGGAGTTTGAAGTGAATCAGTAAACGTGATTCATTATCGTTCATCATAAAAGTACTAGACAAGCGATTCACAACTTACTAGAGACCTTCGATTCCCAAGGAGTTTGTTTACACCTCGTTCAAGTGTGAACTCGAACTCAAATGGTTCAATATTTGTGCAAAAGGACACCACTGCCGCTCTTGGATGACTCAGGGTCAAAGGCGAAAATCAAAAGCACACAAGGGCTGCGGCGAACAGAAAAAGTTAGAAGATCGACTTCCATCCAAAACGTGAGGCACGAAAGGACAAAAATAGAGATTTGCATGATGCACATGCGGCGCACGTGCAGTCATTAGCACGCGAGGCCATAATTTAGGCCTAAGTTTAGAAGGGTAGAAAACAACTAGGGGAAAGGGCTCCTGGAATAGTGCACAGGGAAGACATTCCCACTTCTACTTCCCGCGGCAAAACTTCTCTCTGGCGAAGGAAGGAACCTCCTGGAGGTTTTCTTTCTTCCGAGCTCAGCCTCACGCTATATTTGGTTCAAATGAAAACAAACAGAAGCTGGAGGTACGTGCCTCCCGGTAAAAATAACAAGGTTCCAACAGTTTAGTCTCGCACTACTCGTATATCGGGAGCAAAATTGCTGGTATTTGGGCGACAGGTAAGTAATACTTTAGGAATTGTGACTCCAATTTACCAGAATTTTACCACATTTATAACCTCCTAACAAAAAAAAAAAAACTCAAAATTGGGGTTTTCAAAATTTCAACGGAGATTGGACCTCTGGTGATTCACACTCACGATTCTGATTTATCGTAACTCCGACCCTTAAGTTCTCGTAGGGAGCGAACGGTTTGTCCTACAGAGCTCATGGTCTCATTCGATTCTAAAAATTAAATACTACTTCGAATTGGTGAAAAAACGATACCTTTATTTCGAGAGTTTTCGAGCTAGGAAATTCTTGAAAATTTCAACCCTTAATTTTCACAGCTTAGAAGTTACTGACGTCAACCAAAAGTTTCACGGCACAACTAGACCCCAAATGGAGCCCATATTTAATCAAAATGGAGCCCGAATTTAATCAAAATCGGTGCTTGGTACCTAACTAAGGAAAGTGCCTCGAACGGCGGACGGAAACATTTTAATTCGCTTATTGGATTTTGCATAGCTTGAAACGTAAACCTACAAATTTTAAGGGGGGAGGGAGGGGGTAAAAAAATTTCTTGGTCGATTTCAAAGATTCACTATTGAAAATAATAAACCTAAATACCATTGAAATATTACATTGTTGTAGGTAGCACTTCAACTCGTTCAAAATTGTATCTTGACTTCACCCAACTTTCGGGAAAACGACCTAATAGGTTTTGTGGCGAAATAACTCTTTCGCGGGATTATTTTTCCTCTTTTTACCAATAGTATAGGTTTTTCTTTAAAGAAATTAGTAGCCGAATCGATTTCTGGAGTCAAAATTAAACATTTTTGAGTGTAAATAGTCAAAAAACGATGATACGAGATTACGCTCTCGTAAACCCGAAGTTGCGACTATTCTGTTCATTTTAATTCTTGAAACATTAATTCATTTGAATTAACATTTTAATTCAAAAAACCATTTCACATTGATTATTTTGTCATCCTACTTGGCTCAAAGTCAATCGTATTTCATATCTGTGTTCAGAGTGTAAGAAAAAACTGCTGAATCAATAAAAAATAAACGTTTATTCACTTAAAACGTAAAGTCACCACTAAATGTTGAGTTTTCAGAGGCAAAAAGATCATGCCGATTTAATGCAAGAAGTCGTATCGTCGAAACAGGCAGATTCCCGTATCAGTGTCAAGATACGACTTTTTGTTCTTCTGAATCGCTCTGAAACGACTAGTTTCTTAGCAGAACCAAGTTAACACGCGAAAGTCGGGAGGCTTGTTTGAGGCATTTCTAATAGAGATACGACTCTAAAACCCCGAAAATCGATAGAAATGGACCCCCAAAACCCCCTGGTACCAATAACTCAATTTGGTCAAATTTTCACGTAACGACTTTCTGGCTTAGCAAGGCAGTGTACTTTTCTGGTGACGTGAAAGAAAAATTTTTAAAACGTTTGACCTACGTCAAATGCATGAGTGGATTGATGCTGGTAGTACTCTCTTAACTTTGTAGTGTGAACCAATTATGAACGAGAAACAGTGCTACCAACAAGAATGTAATTTTTTAAATCGAATTTGTATGTCAGCAGCTTGGTTGACTCTAATGGCACTACTTGCGTGCAAAATGTGTTATCGACAAGTTGAGAAACAAGCAGTGTAGCCAGAGTTCCAAGCGAAGTGAAACAATCATGATTTTGCTGTATTGCTCTTTCTCTCCGCAGTCGCCAGACTATTTGTAAAAAGCTCCTCAAATTTTAAGCAAGACCTAGTGAAGTCCCGTACCATACTATGTTTATGACGTGAAACAAAACCATCGTCACAAAGTCTTACTAGTAAAGTAAGCAACCATTTCAGGTTGAATTTTCGTCCGACTGCCATTCTTGGCGTCGCGGACGTCATCAGCTGTCAGAATTTGTTCTGATGATCTCGCTCATGGCTTCCCAAACATCACCGCCCTGGGTTGGAACGAGAGATTGCCGATCGTCTAATAGACAGAAAACTTTCTGCTGGCGACCAGATTCGAACTCGCATCCCCGCAAGACGGTTCTTATAATCCTATCACCGCAGTCGGGTACACTGTCCACTAGACCACCGACGCCCACTACAAAGTCTTACTATACGTAAATAGCAGGCCTGATCCCATCTGATAGCCTCACGACTAAGCCTGCTCAACCACCCATCCTCATGGCTTGCATACCTCTATAGCAGGTTCTGGGTGCAATTTTGACAAGGATTCTGAACAGCCAGCATAAAAGCGAAGATCATCTGACAACAAGCGCGAGAGGCAGCATCCCAATGGAACTTTCACTAAGCAAGTAGATAGTTATCTACCTACGACCTCATAAAACCATTATAGGGAGGGAGCACCTTATAAAAACTACCTTTTGTAATCACCCAACTCAAATTTATGAAAATGCGCCCATCACTCAAGCTGAATGAATGGGTTTTTTTTCTTTGAGCGTTGTCCTCCTTCACCTCATTAGAACGCCAAGTCTTACTGCAGGACGTCCTAAAAACTGATTTCCAGAGTCTACATTTTAGGTCTGAATCGATTCAAAAAATTGTATAACCCTATCCATCCCTAATAGTAATTTATCGAGGTTGTGTGAGTGTGGGTGTAGTCTCAATGACCTCCGGTTGAGTTGGTGAAGCCAGAACGAGCGTTGAAGCCCTGTCGATGCTCACAAATCCCGAAAGGCTCCATCAGCCCCCCTCCTCACTTCCCAGTGTTTGACTACGGCGGTGTTTTTCAGTTGAAATTTATTATTACAGGCTCTACACTCAACAGTCAACACAAGGCGTCTGGACGAGAACAGATAACGGGGAGGGAACGAGGAAACGCCATCACAAATATCAGGGCTAGTGGTCCATATCCATCTGCCCCTATAAATGAAAAACCTCACGCAGAGGATCGCGACAGCAAAACCGATCTGCCACTGCTTCCTCGCAAAACATCCTGGTCGGTATGAATTCATCATTCAAACGTGTTTCATCTGTAAAGGCAAACCACAATTAATTCGTAGTAACAAAAAACCGAACGAAAATCAGATGTACTGAAGCTCGACCCTCCGCTACCTGCTCAGCTCACCACTTGCATTCATAGAAAATTCAAGATCTCTACTGCACAGGGCTTCGTAGATGTCTTTTGGATTTCAAAAATACGGATTGATCGTAGTGAAAACCGATAAGCAGAAAGCTCCTACATCCCTGAAGACTATCAATAGCCTCTAATCAGTTAACCAGCACACTGCTCACATGCAATACTGTCCCTCCTAACTGGACAACTTCTTTCTGCACCCTCTGCACCGTCTACATGCTTACCTTGTGCTAAGGAAGACTAGAAGGAAGATAAATAGGAGACAGTGGAGGAGGTGGTAGACGTTATGTGCCGTCAGCGCTCTGTTGTAGACGAAGGAGATGTTAGCGAGCAGAGCCGTCAAGAGGAGGAAAAGGCACACGACCGACGTCACGCTGCTGTGCTGCAGCTTGAAGATGTACCTGCAACAAGATTCATACCAAGACCTTATTACCAACCATCCATAGAATATATATAGTATACGCAATCCTTACAGGAAAATGAGGAATTTCACCGAATTCTGTTTGCATTTTTCCTGAATAGTTAATGGTGTGGGATAGATGAAAATCTGGCTGATTTCGGGAAAAAAGTCTCCTGTTATTTTTGGGAGACAATCAAAATTTTTGATTTCAAAACTAACCGGGAAAACGGACGTGAAGTGGGAACGCTCGCTGATTGGGCTATTCGGATCGCCGTCTCCTCCCAGTGTTGCCCATTGGGACGACGAAATCGTGTTATCTAAGAGGAAAGTTATCAAACAAAAACAGGGGAAACCTAATTTTCCCCATCTTGCTTTTTCTATTTTTTTCTTCTTTTTTTCGATTACGAACTTTACTGTTTTGTGAAATTTTGCATCTGGGGACTATAGATTTCTCGATCTCAGTGCTTCAAGCGGCCATAAATGAACTATTCCAGGATGACGTCATTTTCCCGTTTTTTTAAACATTCGTATTTTCTACACTGTTTTATTTATTCATAAATTAGGAAGTCCGGGCTGAAAGTTTGCCTTAGGAGGTTTTTTGAGTAGCTGAATCCGATTTTGGGGTCAAAAATAGGAAATTCCGACATGGTGAAATTCCTCATTTTACTTCTACCCAAGTTGCAAGATGAGTTAAAAGAATCTAAGTTACTCGGCAATGCAAATACTCATCTATAGTGATAATATGAACGAGTTTGTCTGTTAGTTCGTTTCCGTCAATCGATTTTTACCACATTCGTTGCGATTATACAGTATGTCTTAAGGGGAGAAGGCATTTTTTCCCCGGTATCAAAAACGCTCTTTAACGGGCTGTATTAAAATCCCTTTTTCTCCGGATGTGTCAAAGATATCTTGATGAAATTTTCAGGGGTTGTTATACATATACCAAAGTAACTTTCTGACATAGAACTTTTCGAATACCGCTTAGGGAAAAAATTATCATGACCAAAAACAAAAGCTTCAAAATGCAAGTTATTTTGAGTTGTTTTGACTTCAGAATAATTATTTTTACCCAGTTCCCATGTGAATACTAAAAAGTTCTATGTCATAAATGTGTGTCCATAGTTACTACACATCTGGTAAAAATTGCAATCTAATCTATCAATCGGGGATCGATAAACAGAGACTTGACTGTGGAAAAGCGAGAAGCAAATTCTTTTCAGGAGAAGCAAATTTCTAAAATCGTACTTTCCCGCCTGTTTATCCACTTGTTTCTGTCTGCTATTCTGTGACTTCCATGTATCTATTGTATCCATCTATTCAGCAAACCTTTTCAATGGCTTCATGCGAGTATAACCTCACAATTTACGTATAACCTCCATTTTTGAAGGTTATAAATATTATCATTTCAGCTCATAGTTATTGTTTGCAGTTTTTCATCCAATATCCGTCGTATTTCTACGAATATTTCTCGTGAATATTTTCCTTGCAGTATGACGAGATCGAAGCGTTTGTTTAAAAAAAGTACCAAGAAACCTCCGGGTAGGTACTGTGGACGTGAAGGGAGTGATTCTGCTCGCCCAGGAACCTCTCGGGAGGATGAAAGCAACGTCGAAGTGGGGCATATCCTAGAAGACGCGGAAGTAGCTGATTCGACTTCTGTCTCATCTGCATCTGAGAGAAAATTGTCTTCGTCAATTCCCGAGTATGATGACTTTGATCGTGAAGGGAAATACGATATCATTGATATCGAATCGTTTGGAGCCGCCCTTGCTGAAGTAATTAGCTGTAAGATCTGTGGTGGAAGAGTTGAGTTTGAAGTTGCTTGTAGGGTGGGCTTAGCGCTGGCATGCACTGAGAGACCCAACTTCAACGATTTTTTTCAACCAGTTCCCGATGTGTTTTTTTCAAAATTGTGGTTGCAATAGATTCGATATATTATCTAGAAAAATATAAACTAATAAAAAAAAATCGATTTTTTTCCCCCAAAAAAAATGCCTTCTCCCCTTAAGAAAGAGAAAATGTTACTTCAAACCTTTGTACAGTTTTTCTCTTGGTCGATACTCAGGACAAGTTGTCATAATCATGATCACCCCAGAACGCTTTCTCAATAACTTGCGATCCATATTTCCAAGACAGAAATTGGCGAACTTCCCACCTATCACGGGACTGTGCAGTCCTGTCAGTGGGCTGGGCGGAACTCTGTTATACGCGCCTTCCACGTCTACCAACCTTGCAGGGCATTTCTGAGAGGTGAAACCAAAATATTGCCCCCTAATACTTATTGTCTCGCCCTGCCAGACTATGGCATTCATTAACATCACGTTGTCCAACCAGCTGGGATCACTTCCTATGTCAGCCCAAATTTTAATTTTTTTCCTCTGCTCACAAATATAATTGTTTTCCTCTGTTCAAAAATTACCCCAGTTGTCCTTTAAAGACTCTCTTTATATAAAATATTCGATTTTTTCAAATTCAAGTGTGGTAATAGGTGTGGTGCGGTAGGCACTTGTGCTACCGTTCGCCAGTCCCCGCGTGTTTCTGAATTATGTCTCATCCAAACTCAGAAACCTTTGAGTGGTGTCATTTGTCTCAGAATATAAAACTGGTTATATTGAGTGTTTTCGAGCTAGGAAGTTTTTAAAACAACAGCCCCCGACAACTCCAAGCTACGATGACCCCAGAAGGATCTACAATACTGGTTCAACCAACCAACTGGTTTCAGAGAGAGAAATCAGCGTTTTTGCTGATGACTTTTCACTCATCCTCATATTAACAACGTGGTTCTTACCGAAATCAGTGCTCATTCTTCCGAAGTCCAGCTCCAAAAATCTCTCCAAATTTGAGCAAAATCAAATCGGATCGTGAGAAACTGATGTTCAAGTAACATTACGTTTGAGGTTGTGCACTAGCTGTTCGATATAGTCGAATTTCATAATAGCTAATATAATAATATTTTTTAATAATAATAGTAGTAATAATAGTTTTTAGGAAGTCCTGAATCTGGAAAAGTCGGCACTTGGTTTTATAGCTGACGATTTCCCAGACTCCTTCCCTTGGAACTTACTTATTATGACAACAGATATAATTGACGGGGAACTTCAAAATTCAATTACAAGACCGGGAGAGTTTCGCCGCCCCAAACCTCGATCGATGCCGAATTTCAGCTTATCGCAGGCTATTCTGACAGCAAGATATCAAGATATGGTAAACAAACACAAAAAAAGTCCGTTCAGATGACTTGGTAATAGGATTACGTACTGGTTATGCAAGATAATATCTTGCATGTTCCATAAAACCAATAGTTTGATAAATGAGCCGTTATTTCACTCACATAGCGCAAAAAAACTCAAAATATGATCAGAAATCAACGAACACCTGATCTAAAATCACTACAAAACTTTTGTGAGTAGCCTGGCTTATTATTTTCAAATTTGTTGGTTTACGTTTCTAGGTACAATATATTATATTTTACCTAGAAACGTAAACCAACAAATTTTGAAGGGGGGTTAACACTTTTTTTTGATCGATTCCAAAAATTCGTCATTGAAAATAATACCTAAGCCAGGCTACTCATAAAAGTTTTGTAGTGATTTTAGATCAGGTGTTCTTTGACTTCTGATCATATTTTGAGATTTTTTGCGCTAAGTGAGTGAAATAACGGCTCAATTTCCAAACTTTTGGTTTTATGGAACACTTTTCCACTTAATTCACTATTATTCACTATTCATCATTTTCAATAATGAACCTTTGGAATCGAACAAGAAAAAAAAAGTCTGCCAAGTGGGTGTGGCACATAGCTTCCTCGGATCCATAACCCGATTGTATAGATGATCCGATGCATTCAGTTGATCTCAGAACATCAATCACTACTATCAAGCACTACCCTGCAATACCTTGCACCTTGCAAATAAATACTACTATCGGTCCGGGGGTGATGATTTCGATGGGGGACCATCTACACGCCAACCCGTACAATCCCTGAAAATATCTTCGAAATTGGATGAGAGTTGTAGAAGTTATGGCTGTGGCGAGGATTTCATGACAGACACACAGACAGACACGGAACCAAAATTGTTCAAGAAGGTCTGAAACGTAAAACGCGAGTGGAAATTTTGATTTTGGAGAACTTTTTTTTCAATCTTGAAAAGTGAAAACAAACTTCGTGCTCTCCACAATCACAATACCTACGCCTAATACAATGCTCATACAAACTCTTTAATGATGATGAAATTCTCAGAATGAGATCTACCTTAGATTAAAAATAACAATAAACAGTTTTTCCTACCCAGGCGCACACCCTATTCAACACCGCACAAAACGGCGGACGGACGGAAAATTTTTATTCGATTTTCAGATTCTACGTACCTTGAAACGTTAAACATCAAATTTTGAGGGGGTGTTAATATTTTTTCTCGCTCGTAATTTCATATTGAAAACATTGCCTAACACATGTTGAACTTTGAGGTCCGAATATAATCATAAACGATGTTGGTAGTTCAGTTGATCATTATTTCATCAAGACTGAAAGAAAACTGAACTAAACATGTGTTTAGGCTGAAACTCATTCTTAGCCATGTGCATTTTTAGAAATATAATCATTTTTCTGAACTCGTTGTCATTTATTATTTTTTCAAATATTTTTTTGTTTTAAGTGTACTTATCAATTAGGTGTAATACTTGAACTCTTAAAATTTTGAGACTGAGAGAAAACTTTCAACAAAAAGTAGGCTTAAATTATGCTCATTCTTATACGCTATTTCAAAAAAATGCCAATTGTATTCATGAATTTATCAGAAGTTTGCCAAATATTCAATTGTGATTACAATTTAATTGTAAAAGAAGGATTGTAAACATAAGATTATATAAAAACTTATATATAGGTGTGGAGATGACAAGTAGATTTTCGAATATTTCAGGAGGCGAAATGACCAGTCTTGTCTTGTTTCTGTTGTTATTTATTGCCGCACGACGTTTCGACGCAGGATGTGGGACCTATTGTTGTGCATGTAGGTATTGCTGAACATGGTGCTTCTTGGTTTTTTGTATGGTACAGAGATCTTCTTCGTTTCGGAAGATTACAAAACTTGTTAATGGTGAAGCTGTTAGTAACAACCATCAACAAGTTTTCTAATCTTCTGGTCCTCTATACCATAAAAAAACAAAGAAGCACCAATGTTCAGCAATACCTACAAGCACACGAATAGGATACCTACAAGCTTTACGTCCGTTTTCCCGGTTATTTATGAAATCATAAATTTTGATTGTCTCCCAAAAATAACAAGAGACTTATTTTCCGAAATCAGCCCGATTTTCATCTATCCCACACCATTAACTATTCAGGAAAAATGCAAACAGAATTCGGTAAAATTCCTCATTATGAATGTTGGATTGCCAACAACTGAAGGTTGATTGTGAATAGTCGTTAAGAATTCCTCAGAATGGAACCAACTGAGTTGGTTCATCACTCAGATTTGTTTACAGCGTTTTCCAAAATCTCAGAAAGGAACCTTCCGCATATAGTTTGAATTTTAGGCGTTCTACTAATGATATTGCATTTTTATCAAGTCATTTTCATTTACATTTGAGAAGAAACGAAAAAAATTCCAATAAAATTATCACCTGATTTGCAAACTTGATATAACTTTGATGCCTGATTACTCAAAACTAGGTTTTTGTGGTTGGTAAACGGGGCACTTGGGGAAACAGTACTGCCAACACATTAACACAAAAATGTCAAGGTCCCATGATGGGTGCGATGTTGGAAGTGTAAATTGCCCATAGATTTTTAAAGGGAGGGGGAAATTATGAAATAATCCCCATAACTAGGTTATAAGGAGGCCAGTTACTATTTTTAACCACTAAATTACTTCTAGAGGAACATTATACCTATTAGCTACAGAAAAAAAGTTTTTAGCTATAACTTGTGTTGTTAACTTGCTTGTTGTTTTAGCTTTGACTTGTTTCTAGCATTAACTGTTCTCACCTTCAATCCAAAATGTATGAATTTTCAATACTACCAGATTTAACCATTTGAGGGAAGGATTAAACAAATCTTAATATCAAGTACTAATTTAATACGTTATATGACGCCACGAAAAAATTAATAGCTCTATAACTACTTATTGAGCACCTACTTACCATTCCTGAGTACTAACCAACATTTAAAACTTGATCCATTCCATTACGTCATCAGAAAAGAGTTATGTGGTCAGATAACTATCACGTCAACCAATTATCGTACAAATCAGGGCTACCAACATCACACCCATCATGTGACCTTGAAATTTTTGTGTTAGTGTGTTGGCAATAATGTTTCCCAAGTGCCTCATTTACTACTTTGGTTCACTTCTGGTTAATGCCGACACAGTATTTTTTATATTTCCTACCTAGTAAATCCGTTCAACCTCGTAAGTTTGCTCGAAACAAACCTCCACGAAGGTGAACGTGCAGGCGGGATAATAAAGGGAAGAGAGGTTTGGTCTGTTCGGAGAAGCAGTCCCGAACCAGCTCAGAACCAAACCGGAACTGAACAGGCAAGGGGATAGATAGAGGCGCCTGGACTCCTCCGAACCGTTCAGAACTGCTTCTCCGAACGAACCTGTTATCTCAGCTCACCGCTGATAGAGCGCCTCCAGCTCGTCATTCTCGAACCGCTGGCGGTCGACCAGACGTGAGAAGACGAGTTTGCGGTGCTCCATCGCCTTGACGGAGTGGTCCATTGCGGCCCTTCACCCGACCTCCCACATCTGCTCCACCTGCAACACACCCAATAGAATCGTAAGGAAATAGTTTAAAAAAGTACAATTTGTGCAGCATTTGAATGAACACTGATGAACAATGACAAATTTCTTCATTTTACACTGGGAAGGCCCGTGTCCGGTGGGGCTTCTTAGGTGACGTACGACTTCTCAGTCATACAAACTGAACTATTCTTCAATATCTTACAACGTGGAAAAAACGCAGCAAATTATTACCTAAAAAAAGATAATTTTTCTGCATAGATCACCCACCTCCAAGAACACAGATTTGCCATTGTTCGTAGGTATTTTAACTTCACCATCAAATTCGTTTGGAAGAAATAAACGCTTCACACTCGATGGGGAATTTGCCTCACATTTTTTTTTTTTTTTTTTTTTTTCGAATGAGGGTTTGTTTTTATGGAATAAAACCATAGTGAGCTGCTCGAAAACGCATCCAAAAAAATTAGAGAATTTAAGGAAGATGGAAATTTTAAATGTGGTGGCAATGTGTAAGAGGCAGCCATGTTTGAAACGTGACGGATATTCTACCAATCTGACTTCAAAGGAGGTTCTGTGGCGCTTACCACAGAAGCGGAACATACACGAACTTTTACCTTCCGAGTAGTGCGCACAAGAGTGCGCCACGAACTGGCAGGAAGAACCCAAACACAAAAGTGACCAAAAGAAACAATATTACTCACTTTTTTACAATACGAATCTATCTACTAGTTTATCAAGCATTATTATTCTTCATCTTCTCTTATTTAGTTTCAAGATTTGAATCACATTATTCGAGTAGCCATTTCACTGGATCATTTTGTGTCGCGGTGCTAGAACTCTGTCTGTTGTCGTTGTTTTCGCGTCGTTTTTTTTTTTTTTTTTCGTATGACGTCAACAATACTCCTCGATTTTCGCGGTGTTTTGTAACAGAGGTTCACTTGTTTAGTCATTTTCTCCTACGGTAATTTTTTCCCGTTGGTTATTCCTAGTGTTAAACGTTATTCTAGGGCCCTATAATAGGATTTGACTTGAAATTCCAGAATCTAAAGTTGAGGCAAATTCCCCATTCGAAGAAACAGAGAGTTATGGGCGCCTCCTTTAGGGAATTTGATTACTGGTTGCTAAGGAGGCAAAATGAGTAAAATTTACTCATTTAATGAGCATATTGTATTTTGAACTTGTGGTAGACATGGAACGGCAGTGACATGTAAAGAGGTGGTTGTTGTTTCGTCTGATAAGTTGTTTGTTATCTGGTGTATTTCTTGCTATTAAATAGCAAGAAATACACCAGATAACACAAATTTTGTGTTCGATATAATAAAATGAGTATGTGTGCGATTAATGCTGAATTATTAGTTAATCCCACAAATACTTATTACATGTGGCGACGAGGATGGGATACTCCGGATTATAATGAAATAATGATCGATTTTCTCTGACTACGTTCTTCACAGCATCAAATGCTTTCTGGCATGACTGATCCCAAGTGAACTTTGTGTCCTTTCTAAGTAGACGGTAGAGCGGTCTCAGAATAGCTGAGAGATCAGGTAGAAAACGTGCCAAAAAGTTTACGAAGCCAAGGAATGCCTGTAATTCTGGGATGTTCTGTGGACGTGGAGCCTCTGTAATGGCCTGGACCTTCTCATCCGTAGTGTGCAATCCCTTGTCGTCAATGCGATACCCAAGATAGTCTAAGGATGTCTTTCCAAACTCGCACTTGTGTGGAGACAAGGTTAGACCTGCGTTGTTAAACCTGTCAAGAATCTGAGTAACCAGTGCACGAAGTTCTTCGATTGTTTTAGCCCCAATAAAGACATCATCCAATAATGCCACCGTTCCTGGGATACCAGCTATCAGCGTATCAATGAGTCTTTGGTACTTCGAGGGTGCACATGAAATTCCATATGGCATTCTTCTTTGAAATTAGTCTTCTTGTGAGTCCAAACCTCAAGTTCTCGTAGAGAGCGAACGGTTAGTCCTACAGAGCTCTGGACGGTCTCATTCGATTCTAGAAATTCAAAACTATTTTAAATTGATGAAAAAACAATAACTTTTTAATAAAATTATTTGAGCTGGGACGTTTTGAACATTTTTGCCCTTATTTTTAACCCTCTAGGAGTGACTGACATCAACGAACAGCTTCCGGTCACAATAGGGTGTGCGCCTGGGTAGGAAAAACTGTTTATTGTTATTTTTAATCTAAGGTAGACCTCATTCTGAGAATTTTGGTACCAACCGCGACCTTCTAGCGTGTGTAAATCTTTTCCTATAAATTTTCAAAGTTTCGACCGTTTATGACGTCACAGTGGGCTGGGGGGGGGGGGGGTCCCGCCCAGGCGAGAGGGGTTCATGACGTCATAAACGGTCGAAACTTTGAAAAATCGTAGAAACAGATCTTCTCAGGCTATAAGGTCGCGGTTGGTGCCAAAATTCTCAGTATGTTGTCTACTTTCGATTAAAAATCTTTAAAAAAATCAAGGCGCATCCCCATTAGACCCCAATTTTTATCAATTTCATCAAAATTGGTCCATGAGAACTGAGAAAAGTGCTTCGTACGGCGGACGGACCGATTTTTTTTTAATTCGATTTTCGGTTTATATACCTGGAAACGTGAACAATCAAATTTTGATAGAAGTGGAAGGGAGGGGGTTAACTTTTGTTTCCAAGTCTGCCAAAGTAACGGAAGCATTGTTTTCACTTCGTTTTTCAAGGTTGAAAAAAAATTCTCCAAAATCAAAATTTCCACTTGATTTTTACGTTGTAGACCTTTCTGAACAATTTTGGTTTCATGTCTGTGTGTCAGTGTCTGTCATGAAATCCTAGTATCGGTCAAAATTATACGAAGTTACGGTCCGAATTCGATGAAATTTTCAGGAATTGTGAGGGTTGGTGTGTAGATGGTCCCCTATGAAACTCACCACCTCCGAATTGACATTAGCCGCTGCGCATGCGCGAACGTGAATTTCCTTGTAACATCCATAACTTCCACATTTTCTTTCCGATTTCGATGAAATTTTCAGGGATCATACGGATTGGGGTTGGTCCCCTGTTAGGTTAGTGCATGAACTTGAAGAATGATGTTTTGAGATTAACAGCTATGAATCGGATCATCTATACAAGATACGAGGAAACTATGTGCCACACCCTCTTGGCAGACTTTTTTTTCTTCTTGCTCGATTCCAAAGGTTCATTATTAAGAATAATAATCCAAAAGGATTCAACTTCAAAATTCAAAATGTTTCTAAAAAGTTCAAAAGGTTTTCACCTTTCCAAGTTGAGAACAAACCCTGAGAGCAAAGTTCTGAACTTTTTGAAAGTTATTCAAAAAGTTTTAAACTTCAGGAATGGTTTTAGAATGTTCCAAAACGGATTTCAATGAAGAACATTTTTCATACAAAATCAATCGCAATCGATTCATTGTTTTTAAAGATTCTCTAAACAACGACATCCTTCCAGCTTCCATGCCCTCCCATTCACTGGAAAGATCGTTAATTCGAGATCGAGTAGAAAACCAAACCCTTCAAGCAGACATTCTTCTTTTACTTGCACCCCGCGATCGCAAAAATTCGTTCATCACTGTCATACCTTTTCGAATTAGGAACTTTCATCTGTCGGTCATCGATTTCCCAATCATTTATTCGTAATTTACGGTTTTTCCCCTGCGGTGGTCCGAATCGATATTTCGTCGAGACGCGAATACGCGAATGGCAGCCGCTGACAGACAGCCGGGGAATGCAGGGCGGGCTTTATTTAGCTGCGACACTTCCATACTGATATCGCGGGTCGCTGCGGATTTATAATCCTCTCTCGCGCCAACTCGAGGGTCGTCATCCATCCTCAATACTCGAAGTAAAGACAACCTGCTTCGAGACCTCTCACAACAAGAGAGAGAATTAGAGCGGAATTCAGAGACAAGGCTTGAGTGTGAGTGTGCACTCACAGTTGAGGGTAGGCCTCCACACAACGGTCCGTATTTATGGTTTATTGAGACGGCCCACTTAAGAGTTGTGGGCGCCTGAATGCACACTGAGCCTGAGGAGACACTCAAGGGCTACTCAACTCATTTTCAGTTGGCAGCCTTGATGGTACGCTGAAGAGAATACTTCCCAGTTTCATGGATGTTTTGTGGAGAAAGGAAGGGGAAATTTTCCTCTCGTATTCTGCACTGATTGTGAGTTATAACCTTGTCTCCGGTTCTCTGTGGTTATAACAGTAATGAAAGGTAGGTATACGAATAAAATCACTCCCGACGAGATTGTGGAAAAATAAAAACGGAGTTGAGTAGAACGTTGTCTATTTCCACGTAAATAATGAGTTACAAGTTAAATCGATTTCGACGGTTTGTTTTCTTTTGTTTTGTTTGTTACTGATGATGACCTAACTGTCGAAATCGATTTAACTTGTGTGAGCTCCCGCTCACTGGTGGTCTCTTCCCAGTGACGGAGCTAAATTGATTTATCAATTTCCTTCTGACCCGGAACTGGCATAGTCACCCGCGACCATCATTGTCCAGTTTTGTGGTCCGTGGTCAGCTCAGAAAATGAGGTCACCCCCCCCCCCCTCACTCCACAAG
Organism: Apolygus lucorum; assembly: GCA_009739505.2. Classification (NCBI taxonomy): domain Eukaryota; kingdom Metazoa; phylum Arthropoda; class Insecta; order Hemiptera; family Miridae; genus Apolygus; species Apolygus lucorum. The sequence continues at coordinate 62,160,315 of CM019180.2, forward strand.
ACGCCGCCTCTACCTTGAGCGTCCCTCCGTCGGAGATGGCTAGCCACCTGCTTCCACCACCCTGGAGCCGCTCATCTTTCGACGGAGTGGTGGGGGAACACCCTCAACAAAACCAGGCTGCTGAGCCCCCACTCTTCAGTCCCAGTTTAAAACCCTCCAGTAAAAGCCACCGAGAGCCCAGAAGACCCTGAGCCAAAACTGCCCCTTACCCCCCTATATTTTCGCCACGATTCGCCACATCGTACCACCCTGCGACATCGACGTTGGAGATCACCACCACAACCGCCACCCACAACCACGGATAACTTCGGGCCCAGAAGCCAATGAGATAATAAACACAGTGTAGAAGTAGAGCAATTCATAGTTGAACACACTCGCCACAAAAACCTTGTGAACATTAGATTCAGTAGAGTATTGAGTATTAGAGTCAGAACGTTGAATGATATTTTTGCCACAACCATACACGGAACTTGGATATTGGATTGTATTGATGAACATTGATAAAGTTGTATATTTCGCCATACTGTGCCATAATTTTGAGTATTAACCCTTCAGGAAAACGCCACACTTCGTGACAATCTCTAGTCAACTTCTCTTTAATAAAACTCCTACTAGTTGTAACCATTGTAGTTGTTCATTTGGTCTCTACCTGGTTTCTCAGTACGTACATAGAGATGGTGTTTTGACACACTCCGCCACAGGTTCATTCAGTATCCCCTCAGGAACAATCTTAGGCCCTTCTGACACAAACACACTAAGTGATTCCATCTTCTTTCTTCAAAACGCCCATCAGGCTCACATTTCAGGTTCGTCGTCACAAAGCTCCCAATTTGCTGCTTCAGAGTCACATCCAGGTAAATACAAACACGCTACCCTACTAACTTTAAATTCTGTTTCGATATTTCCTTGAACAGCCCCCCCTAAGCTCACCACATCTCCGGGAGAGATCTTGTGTTAATCGCTACGAGGGATGGTTGGGTTAAATCAGTCGGAACTCGCAAGACTGACGACCTCGGGATCAACTTGTGGAGTTAAACCACTAATCAATCACGATTACTACGTGGGTGGTCATTCACACATCCACCACGAGTGAGCGAGCATACACTTGTAACTCATTATTTTCGTGGAAACAGACCACGTTCTACTCAACTCAATAATGAATCAATCAAATAATTAAAATTATATTAGGGTACGGACATTTTTCCAGAAATTTGTAACTTGACTTCTATCTCCACAATTTCATGAGTTGGAACAAATTTGCTGCCATTGGGCTAGACTAATATTGCTCTGAAGAAGGTAAGGAATTACGATTTTTAAAATTAGCAGTAAAAGTATCTATTATTAGCTAAATAAATAGATTAGCTACCATACACAAATAGGTAAATCATGCTCTTTCAATTTAGAAAGATCGGCCGCTGCTATAGGTATGATACGAAGCAAAGAACCAATATTCAAAGTAATTAACACAAAACGAAATTTTGGTATCCTTGTTATGCGTGTTCTTAGGTATCATTTAACGAAATCAACCCATTTTTTGTTTCAGACGAAATAATCCCGGCACTGACAATGAATCCTCGAAATGTACAAAAATACGCGTAGGCTGACCGTTTATCGAATATGTTTTAATTCTCGATCTTAACGTTCGAACTATTACATCAGATGTTGCCCTTATTTACAATAACAAAATACCCGGAAAGAGTTCGAGATGTCGTAGTGGAACAGTCGACAATATGCATGATAATATAAACAACCACAGAGTCATCATTCATAAAATAGAACTCTTAAAGAGCACTTTTCATGTCTTCGGAAGCGACGAGGGTCATAAGTCTGCAGATTCGTCATAAAGGCGGGAAAAACGAGAGATCGGCTTACCTCGGAATAAAACCTCAAGTAGGAGAGGGAGGTTGAAGGGTGTACGACGTTTCTCACAATTTGATATCCCGAGAGAGCAGAGGGCGTAACCGGCGGAAAGTAATATTCTTCTTTTCATTCCGAGAAAAGGGCGGATCTGAGGTATGATGCCACCAACTACACAGTGAGCATCTCCGTAATATCAGTAACTGTCGAGAGGTGAGTATTCCGCGGATGAATAACCGAAGATTTATTTTATCATTGCCGAAAACCAAAGAAGAAAAAAAGCCCTTGCTACAAGTTCTATTGCAATAGGTTGATTTTCCTTGAAAATTCGCTAAAATAGATCACTGTTGGAAAGCTGATGAAATGAGGTACGTTTTAAGCTTTAGAAGGTCTCTGAAAAAAATCCGTGTTTTAGCAGAAAAAATCACACAAATTTTCAAGTATGAGGAAGAAAGACTAGCCTAGCGTACTTTTTTTTAATGGTCAAGAGCTCATCATGTGGGAAATTTAAATGTAATTTGCATGAAAGTGAGGGGGTTATAACCATTTCAGTGCCTCAAGGTCAAAAACACTTCAAAGTGAAAAAGTGGCGTTTTGAAAGGCAGAAAAGGGCAGTTGTTGAAGAATCGATTCCTGAAGTTTTGTTCAATCGTCTTGAGACAGCTGTATGAGACCTGTTTCCTACGGCCTCGGTCAGGACTGACAGACTCTAAGGGCCGGTTCAAAACAAATTTTAACCCCAAGGTTGAACTTTACTACAAGGTTACACAACCCTGAAAGGAAAATTGCGTTCAAAAACTTGTAGAATCGATTATTTTTCGAGATAATCGAAAAGTTTACCTGGGTTGCGAAACCCTACTAAGGATTGGGGTTGGATGGAGTTTACCGTGGTTATCTGCTCAGAATCGAGAAAATTAATGGCGGAGGATTTTGCCTTGATTAGCCCTTATTCACTAATCACAGGGGAAAAAAGACACGGGAATAATCCAGTATTTAAACACTTTTCTAGTGTTCACCAAATTCAGTTGGAAACGAAAACTTCATCAAAAGCTGTCGTAACTGCATTATGGTAGGTAGAACCATTATCATTATGGTAGAACCACCTTTCAAATGACCAAAGCTATCTTCGTTTCTTAAATAGGTAAACGGAGTTTATCCATTATAATAGATAAACTCCGTTTACCTATTTATGTTCATCTGTTCTCTGTTCGAATTCGAACAGAGAACAGATGAACATAAATCATAAGACAGGTGTACCTTCTGGATACAGCGGATTTATCAATTTTTGTAGGTTCTGTTTTGCAACTTGAGAAACTGGGTAAGAAGGTGAAACCAGAAAAATTCACTGATTTTCAGACTAGTTTGATTTCATTTGAACTAGGAATGAACATAGACGGTGCAGACAAATATTGAAAGCAAATAATAAGAGTAATAATAATGTGAAATTGTATTTTGGTTTATCATTTTCAATACTTAAATAACCTGTGGAATCGACCAAGAAACAAAAATTTTAACCCCCCCCCCCCAAATTTGTTGGTTTACGTTTCAAGGTACGTAGAATCCGAAAATCGAATTAAAAACATATTGTTTAGTAATGCATGCATTCCAGGGGACGTCCCATTGGATAAGCATTAGATCAGTTTAACCAGTAGGTAAACGATAAAACTGTTTCACTCGATGTAATTTATTTATTACTTTAGGCTAGAAATAGTGACCCCCCCTCACCCTTATCCACCATAAAATTTCTTGCGGCATCTGAGCCTCGAATCTGAACAGCATTTTAAAATCCATGATCTACGATACCCAACATGCGAATTCGAGTTCACCCCCCCCCCCCCCCCCCATCGCCACCACCACCAATGGTGCCAGTCTGGCACCAAAGCGGAAATACGTCGTAACATTGAACTTTCATCTGTTAGTTTTAGTAGGCAGTCCGTCGAGGTTCACATCCGTATTCTAGGTGAAACACAAAAACACCCACGAAATATGAGGTTTATGGTGTCCTGGCACCATGGTGGCACCACTATTAGTTCCATGGCGGTACAGAGAATAATTCATGACAATCTGGAGGTATTGTGAGAATTTTTGCTCAATTTCAGAGCTTGGGTACAATTAGTAAGCAGTAAAGGAACCGAAATATTGAAAAATCGGATATTTTGTGAACATTATCCCCTCACCCATCCCCTCCTCTTGCGAGTTTTGATACTCTGGTGAAATCATGTACAACTCGGGAGTTATTTGAGTCAAACAAAAGAAGAAACACGCAAATCGGTTGGAAATTGAGGCCTGGGCAGAGTTTACAAGATTATGCCCGCAAACGCACTTTTTTGAGCATTAACCCCCCCTTCCACCCTTAAAAGGCAAAATTCGAAGTTCCGGCGACGTAGTGCACAACTAGATAGTTTTACGCGTCGAACAAAAAAAGAACCAGGAAAATCGGTTGAGAACTAAGGCCTGTGCAGAGTACACAAGATTTTGTCACACACACACACACATACACAAACATACAACTATGGTTTTTTTCGCGGATTCTGATTCAGAATGGTCTAAAACGGATTACTGTGTGGTTATTTTTTTTTTCTGTTGAGTGTTGTCCTCCTTCACCCCAGATCGATCGCATAAGGACGCCCAAGTCTTACTGTGGGACGTCCTAAAAATGTCTGTCCGTCCGCCGTACGCGGTTTTTTTTTATCTTAGTTAACCCATTTGGTTGGACCAATTTGGTTCAAATTTGGTAAATGGGCTCCATTTGGGGTCTAGTTGTGCCGCGAAGCTTGATATCAGTCACTTCTAAGGGTTGAAAGTTCAAAAGTGCCCTAACTCGAAAACTATCGAAATAAAGGTGTCGTTTTTTCACCAATTTTAAATAGGTAGTATTGAATTTTTAAAAATTTTTGAGACCACCCGGAGCTCTGTAGGACAAACCGTTCGGTCCCTACGAGAACTTAAGGGTTCTCCTTCGATTAAACAGAATCATGAGTGTGAATCACAAAAGAGGTCTAATCTTTGTTGAATTTTTTGCTGACCAAAACGCGATCGCTGTTCGTTTCTTCTAGTTGTACTCAGTTTTGCTTCCTTAGTAACCAGGAATCAAATTTCCATATCAAGCTTTCTATTTTTCGAATCGAGTGTGAAGCGTTTAGTTCTTCTAATAAACTTGACTGTGAAGATGTGAAGGCAGTATGGTTGGTAGGGTGAAAGAAAACGCTGCAAATTATTTCACAAAGGTTTATTATTTTCCTGTATAAATCACCCTTCTGCAAAGATCACAGCTTTGCCATTGTCACTATTTATTTATTTTTTGACCCACCAACCATAGGTACCTACTACCTACCTACCTACAGGGCATTTGTGAAAATTTCATCTCAATCACCAACCAAATGGAAATGAAGAGTTGAAATTTTCGAAAATGCCCTGTAGGTAGGTAGTAGGTACCTATGGTTGGTGGGTCAAAAAATAAATAAATAGTGACAATGGCAAAGCTGTGATCTTTGCAGAAGTTTATAATCAAGGCAACGTCGAACTCGGAATACCGACTACTCAAAATCTTACCGAGATAAAACATCTGACTACACTCCCGGACTTCACTTTTTATTTCCGTTAATAATGAATAAAACGGCTGCCAAGTGTGCGTGGCACATAGCTTCCTTGTATCCATTGCCCGACTGTTCAGATGATCCAATGCATAGTAGTTAATCTCATAACATCAGTACCTTTCACTACCCTCATAGGGGACCATCTACTCGTCGACCAGTACAATCTCTGAAAATCTCATCGAAATCGGAGGAGAAATGTAGAAGTTATGGCTGTGGCAAGGATTTCATGACAAACTGACTAGCACGGAATTGTTCAGAAAAGTCTGAAACGTAAAACGCGAGTAGAAATTTTGATTTTGGGGAATATTTTTCTTTCTAACTTGAAAAGTGAAAACAAAGCTTCCGCTACCTTGGTAGACTCGAAGCAATATGATGATATTTTTCGATATGGTTACATTTCATCGAACCAGATCACCAAAGTGGGAATCGGGACACTTTGTTTACATTTTGCGAGATAAATTGAGCGACAGTGCAGCCCAAACGTTGTCATTTCCAAGTGTAAAATGTAGAACACCATGGAACTGTCTGATTTTCAAGTATCCATGAGCAACATGGGGTTCGTTCGTAGTGCAGTTTTAGAACTTGTCCAGAACTGGGGGAGTTCTGAAAAATGGCCGCCCAGAATTTCGAACTGTGTTCTCGGATTTTCTACACTGCGAACTCTTCCATGAATCGGAACTGCTGTACCTAATCTGTCAACGCCTAACCTTCTCCTTCATTGTGATAAAACGCTGCAAATTATTACACAGTGGTTTATTTTTTTCTATAATAGATCACTCGCTTGCAACGAAGACAGCTGACATGAATCTCATTTCGAAGAAACAAACATTCTGATTTATTTAAAGTTCAACCTTCCTCATATGGACCAAACTGTTGATCCTACAAAACTATGGGTGGTCTCATTCCATTCTAAAAATTCAATTTTATTTAATATAAAGTATAAAATATTAAATATAAAAATATTATATTTAATATATTATATTAAATAGGTAGGTAGGTACTTAATAGATATACAATATTAAATATAAAAAAATTTTTGTGGAAGAACAATTATTAAGTATTACTTAAATTTAATTCTATTTTATATTAAATAGGTACTAAATAAAATAAAATTTTGTGGAAAAACAATACCTTTAAATCGGCAGTTTTCAAACAACAAGGACAAATGGTACCTACCTAAGGACATGCGGAAAAATTTATTTTTATTTATTTAAATTTATTTACTGTACGTACTTACCTTGAAACCTAAACCATCAAATTTTGAAGGAGGGGTGTAATTTTTTTCTTGTTCTATTCCAAAGGGTATTTTTAAAATAATAAACCAAAATCAATTCGGAGTTATTTGCTATGAATGAATCTGAAAAAAACTGGCTTTTTACCAAAATTAAAATAAGAAAGGTAGTTACTACTTTTTTTGGTTTTAATTCATTTTTGAGAAATGGAATAAATTATTTATTTTGAATTGTTGTATCTCCGTTATTTATCCCAACTACAGAGCTTAGGTTGATGTCAAACAGTAGCAAATTTAATCTACATCAAAAAGTTACTTGGCATAAATTATTGAAATCATAATAAAAACAAATAATAGTTTCAAAAAACCGACAAAAGTGGAACAATTTAATGGTTTTCAGCGCACTTCGTCAGTGCAAAACAACAGAGGGTTTTAACGTTGCAAATACGTACCTACTATAAAAATTCAAAAAATGCCTGATGAGCCACGTACCCGCCTCTTATTAAAGTTTCTTGAAACCCTCACCAGAGAGCTCCTTTGTAGGTGTCCGGAATTCTGATAACGAGTTCGAGAAAAAATCCGGAACGCCAGAACCGAGTTCCGAACTAGTCCTGAACTGTGTCCGAAAGTCACTGCGAACAGCGAACTCAGTTCCAGAACTCGGGATTCGTGCACTGCGAACGCGTAAAGCCCTACTGCGCATGCCCGAACTGTTCTAGAACTGTCCCGGACTGCACTACGAACGAAGCTATGGATATGAAACGAACTCCAGATCGTCGGTATCCATTGCAACTTGTTCATCAAGGTGAAATGAATAATCAAATCTATCAAGGTAACCTCCAACCCCGAATATGTTTTTAAAGCTCATCTTTTTCAGCTCGATTTTCACAATAGGGTTACTTAACTAGATTTTTTGTGACTGGCCGTAATTCTGAATGAAAGGAAGCTTTTCTGGCGAATGATTCATTCAAAAGGCGCCCGAAGGAAACATTAAATTAAACCAAGTCCGAAAGGGTCGCCGACAACTGATACAGACGGCGTATCCGCCGCTGCAGATAATAACGGAGTAATGATATGGACAGCAACAAGTTAGCATGGCCAGACGCCGGTTATCTGGTTAACCAGGCCCCCTCGAACGCCGTTTTGCATAGTAACGATTCGCCAGGGCCACCGAAACCACCGTCCACGGAACTAATGAAATCACCGTCGACATGTAAATAACGACTCCGGAATCCTTTATGTGCCGCAGATAGGTAAATAACCACCGCTGAGAGGCCGAGGTTCTCCTATTCCCGATATGAGAGAGCTTCGCTATCGGTTTTCCGCCCTTTTCCCAGACAGGGTAGTTTGGCCCCAAACTCCAATCAACATATAAAATTCCGACTTCTTTTTAGGGCTGGAAGGAACGGGAGCATAGTATGATTCTGAGATCATATTAGCGTCGCACTAAACTTCCTTTGAACTGATTAATCTCTCAGCTCCACATAATACCTGAAAATTTCATCGAAATGTAGAAGTTATGGATGTTACAAGGAATTCACGTTTGGGCATGCGCAGCAGTTACTTTCAGTCCAGGGGAGATGATTTTCACAGGAGACCATCAAAGTCGGACAATAACATCGTATAGTTTTGCCGCACTATCATTCACGAGGTCATTTATTTGGTTTATTATTTTCAATAATGAACCTTTGGAATCGACCAAGAAAAAAAATTGTTTAACCCCCCTTCAAAATTTGATGGTTTACAATTCAAGGTACGTAGAATCCAAAAATCGAATAAAAAATTGTTTGGGTCTAGTTGTGCCCGAAGATTTTGGTTGATGTAGGTCAATTCTAAGGGTTCCAAAATCAATTTTGAAATTTTCAAAACGCCCTAACTCAAAAAATTTTGATATAAAGGTATTGTTTTTCCTTCAATTTAAGATTCTATAGAATTTTTAGAATTTTTTGAGACCACGCGGAGCCCTGTAGGACAAACCGTTCGCTCCCTACGAGAATTTAAGGGTTGGACGTACGATAAATCAGAAACACGAGTGTGAATCGCAAAAGAGGCCTAATCTCCGTTCAAAATTTAGCTGACCGAAATGCGATCGATGTTTTTCTTCATGTTGGATGGTTGGTGGCTTTGGAGACTAGTGAATATATAGAAAAATAATAAACCTTTGTGTAATAATTTGCAGCGTTTAAACTAAATTTACATTCTCTTCCAAGGTTTAGTTACATACAAAAAATGGTAATTTGTACTCAATTTCGTAACATAAAAAATGTTTAATTTAGAATAAAAAATAGTTGAAACCAGTGCGAAAACGTTTTAACTAAATGACAATAATAGGTAACATGATATAATTATAACAATATTATCCATGATCCCTGGTAGGCAACTTACAGGCGGGTTGGTAGTACCGCTCTTCTGCAGGTATCATCGTTTTCCACTAACCGTTCTGTATTTCTGTTCATCGTAGAAACGAGAATGCATTTTGCAAAAAAAAAATTCCCTAGTTGACAATTTGTTTTTTGGCTCTGATTCTCTGAGCTCTGACTCTATTGAGCGGATGTGAGGTCGAGCAGATTCAATATTCAAATAATGATACTTCATGTATTCAATTTGAAAGTAGCAACCTCAAATTCTAGCCGTAAAATTACCCAAGTACAACAGAACAGAAGAAAATGCAGATAATGACGAATTTGGGGTGAATCGGCGCAAGTCTGATCATAATCGGCCAGTTCGGGACTAGTTCGCTATGAATGGGAATTATTTTCAACATCCGCCTCGCTTTCCTTATCAATGAAGCTAAATATAGAGTTGCGAGCAAATTGGCACGAGGGAATATTTGTACTCGTAATGGCAGAAAGGGAAACGTTGCATTAGTTCACTGAATCAACTACGAATTTTTTGGGGGGCGTCCAAGAGATACTCGTGTATTTTGTCACGTCTCTTTTCTAGCACGTTTAGGAAACATATTTCAAAGAGCGGTCGCTCAATAAACAAGTCGGAGCTTAAAATTGACCTCACGTTTGGTGCGGGGCCAGAAAAATGTTTAAGATCGCGGATTTTCAAAGGAGGAGTGCTTCAGCCGGGTTTTAAAAGAATGTTTTACCTGATTTTCATCTTCATAGGTGTGATTAGAACAGAGCCCAAATGTTGAATGGGAAAACTTGGAAGTAGTTACAAGTTAGATCGATTTCGACGGTTAGGTCATCATCAGTAGTTATTGTAGTGTTAACCCTCCTCCCACAAGGCTAGCTTTCTAGACATGAATTGCAAGGTAGTGTCGTATACGACACAGTTCCATGATTATTTCCTGAGTGTAATTTTTAGACGTATTAAAGGGAAAAATGAGTAGGGACACTTTCTCTAAATCACTTAAAGTTTTATTGGTCCTCTAAACCATCAAAATCAGTTCAAACAAAACAGCAATCACGAAATATATTGAGACATTTCTCAAGCGAACCTGAGCATACGAGATCTGTTACAATTTACTAGGTATATCACACAATAAAGTTCAGGCACATAACTTTTAAGCTATCATTACACCAGTTCCTTGAAATCATTCATCATTAGGACTTAGATAATTGACAAGATCAGAGAAAATATGAGGAATGTATAAAGCGAACATCTGTAACCATTTAACAACTTGGATTTACACATCAAAATCAGGTACATTAGTTCCCCTCAGACCCAATTCTATAACTAATATAGTTCTTGAAATATTATTTAACTTGAAATAAATTTTTGAAAATATAATAAAAAACTTTCAATAAAATTACAAAACCAGACACATTTTTCCTCCTTGTAGACTCAGGGGCTCCAATTCATTCAAAATTTCCTCATCAGTGATGAACCTCGATGGGTTGGCCATTATGCAGCAAACAGGCACATGAAGGAAGCAGAATAATGAAAGAAATGTTTGAGTTACCATGAGTGAAGTCCCCACGAAATATAGAACAAGTACCACAAGGTGGTGTCAATAACGACACAGGCACCCTTTGCAGGAAGTCAGATATAAAAAAAAGAAGACTGAGCGTGAACTTACCTCGCCAAAAGCTTCAGTACGATTGGCTGGTAGGGTAATTGTCCCTTAGCCCTCACCTGAAGTGATGCGCGCATGTGCGCCACCACATTAGGTTCAACGTGTCGTATACGACACGGCCTTATGGGAGGAAGGTTATTATACTACTATAATAGCAGTTATTGTTTGTTACTGATGATGACCTAACCGTCGAAATCGACTCAACTTGTAACTCATTATTTTCGTGGAAATAGACAACGTTCAACACAACTCCGTTTTAATTCAATCTTATTGAAAAGAAGACAACGCTCGTATAAAAAATAACCACAAACAAATCCATTTTACACCATTCTGAATCCAAATCCGCGAAAACCCGTAGGTGTGTGACAGTGCGTGATAAAATCTTGAGTACTCTGCCAAGGCCTTAATATCTATTTGTGCACAACAGTAATAGTGATGATGGCAAAGCTGTGATCTTTACAGAAGAGTGATCTATACAGGAAAATAGTGGTTTGGAGTAATATTGTTACCCAAAAAGGCCATTTGAAATAAGAAAGAAAAAGATTGCTTAACTGTGTGGTAACCAGTCCCAGAAGAAATCAGAAAAAGGTTTTCCAGGAGAATGGTAGGCAGCACAACATCCAAGGGAGATTCTATCAGAAGGTTGACAGGCAGCTTCCAGGAAGATTGGCAGGTTTTGCCAGATCAACTTCACCCACATGAGTAAGAATAAAGAAGAAGATATAAGAAATAAATAATAAATAAGAAGTAAAACTGCACTGAATTGGTGACTTTCTGGTCGAATCTAATAAACTCATTAAGATAAACTGCGCCTTAACGACGATTGATCCACTGGACAACGTTCAGTTGCTTGAACAGCGAGTTGCTGTGTCTCAGGAGACGAGACTAGGACCGGTTGCAGGGGCCGTGAGTTCGGGGCTCGCCTCGGGAGCATATTTTCGGGTAAGTCGGTCGCAGTTCCCCTCCTCCCAACCCAGAGCGGTGAGGCCAATGGGAAGCCATGAGCGAAATCATCAGAACAAATTCCGATCTTCCCTTTGGAAGACAGTTGATGACGTCCGCGACGCCAGGAATGGCAGTCGGACGAAAAACCAACCTGAAATGGTTGTTTACTTTACTTACTCCACTAGGGAAAGCGGAAATTTCAAAAGAGCAACAGAACAGGATGATAGCAGGAGAGCAGTAGAAAATGAGGTGTAGAAGATGGCTGCCACCAGACTCCACTGACCACGCAGATATTACGAGGTAATATTTTATAATTAATATAGTATAAAATAAATAAACGCAATGTAATATATAAAGTTAAACGTGTTTGCCAAATTAACAATAATATCAATGGGCATAGATGTGAAGGAACAGAGACAATATAATTCAAACTGTTCTCTGGTGATAACGATGATAAGGCGACTTAAATCTTAAAGAAATAAGTAAAATAATAAACCAAAATGTGAATTTTTGTGCAAAAGAAACGGATGTTGATGTAGTGATGGTGAGTGGAGACTGACAGAGGTTTTGAGTGCAATGTAAAACGTAAGTTCAAACACCCAATGAATTTAGAAGGGTTTTGACGAGAGGATTTCAAGTCTGGCGGGGCAGCTGAGGCACCACGCCGCCTGTCTGGACAATGACCTGATCAGACAAGAGATTCTGGGAGACTGGCTTCAGATGAGATTGATAGGTATCTCTGTGAATCTAGAGGAACCCCGTCTGGTATCCACTTTCCCACTTTTGTCCGTTCCGGGCAGAAAGGTCAGCCTTGACAGCCAACCACCGATAACCATGCAATTTCCGAACTGCAGACGGGAAAAACGCTCCGCCGTTCCTTTAAAACACCAGTTGAGTCGAAAGCACTTGGCCCGTCACGACACCATGTCGTCTCGAACAGTTTAGAAAGTCGTTCACTCGTGACTCAGTCAAACTTGACCTAATCCTTTGCACAGGTACTTACTAAAGGGACAAGTCCTTGGACCCACCTCGAAAAATATGCTGATAGATACTGTTGGGTTGCCTTGACATAATTTAGGTCAAAAATTACGTTCAAATTACCTTATAGTTGAAGGTGGGGCGTGATAACAAGGCGGAAGTATGGCACGTAACATAGGACAAATCTGTACCAAGAACGCCAAAGGGAAGAAAATCGTAATTTTTCAAATTTTACAAGAAACAATCTCAAGTTATTTTGCTTCCAAGTCAACCGAGGTAGCGGATATCTAAAGATGAAAAAAATCTGCTAAGTGGGAGTGGTACATAGTTTCCTCGTATCCATAAACCGATTATATAGGTAATCCGATGCATCTCATAACATCAATCTCCAAGTACCTTGCACTACCATCATATGGGGACCGCCTACACGTCAACACGCACAATCTCTGAAGATTTCACCTGAAAATATCGATACCTTAGGTGCACAAAGCACAAAGGCGCTATGTCCAAAACAAATTATCACCAATGCACAATTCCTAAAATAATGGCTTATCACAATAAACTCTTTAATTTCCTCGATAAATTTTAAAGCTGTTATCGCCAAGACTCAATAATAGTTTTGTAAAAATTGAATTTTTCTGAAATTTAAAAAAAAATTAAAATTGTGGAAGGTGGATGGACATAGCTCTTTTGTGCATTAAAGTATCGATATGACTGTTACGATGATCATCATAGGGGACCATCAACATCCGAATCCGTACAATCTCTGAAAAATTCATCGAAATCGAATGTAAAATGAAGACGTTATGGCTGTTACAAGGAATTTAAGTTTGCGAATGCGCAGAGGCTACTATCAGTCCGAAGGTGGTGATTTTCATAGGGGACCATCTAAACACTACTCTGTAACATCCCTGAAAATTTTATTGAAATCGATTGAAAATGTAGAAGTTATGGCTGTTACAAGTTAAGTCACGTCTGCGCAGGCGCAGTGGCTGATATCAATAATAGAGCGATGAATTTCTTAGGGAACCATCTACATCTCAATCCGCATCATCTCTTAAAATTGCATCTATTCGAATGGAAAATCATTCATGATTTCTTCTTCTCCCATCTCATTTGGTTAATTTAAATTCCCTTTTCAATCCTCAACCGTATTGTCTTGCTCCCCCCCCCCCCCCTCTAAATCTCTATAAGTATTGCAATGTTATTTTATTTTTTGTAATTAAAAGTTCCTCGTTAGAACGACGTATTATGTCGAATGTGCATTAGGCATGCCCGCAAATAAATAAATGAAATGTAGATGTTAGGCGCAGGGGCTACTATCCCTGCAAAATCCCTGAAAATTTCATCAAAATGGGATAACTTGGTTCAGTTCCCCCCGGAAAAGGACTAAAGGGGATGACAAGCGTGCGAGAGACAGCTATACAGGGTGTAACGGTTAAGGTCGTACCACCGGCTAGGGTTCGATTCTACAACTAATTTGTGACTTTTTTTGTCTTGACTTTTTTTTCTAAACCCCCTTAAAATCTAGTCCAGTCAAATTAGCCAAAAAAGGGGGGGGGGGGGGGGGTTTGCATTAATTCCGGACAAAGCGAAACTTTTATGGGTGACTTGTGGGTGCCTATGGAACATGTTTTTAGTATGTTCTACTAGATTCTCCTTGTGCTAACTTTTTGGTGCCTGAAAAACCGCGATTTTTCGGCACTTGTTTCAGTTTTTTGCCTATAACTCGTACACGATGCATCCTACGGAAAATTTTACTCGTTCCTTTATTAAACAGGATGAATTTCTGCGTCGAATGACCACCTGAAACGTTAAGATCGGTTCAGCCGTTTGGCCGAAATCGATCGTTGAAGTTTGGCGATTTTTCCCAAATTGGTTGAAAAATGGGTTACGCTCAAGTTTCAAGGCCTGTACATCAAAAACGGCGTATCCAACCAAAAAATGTCACATAATCAAAGTTGTAGAAAATCAAATTTTGTGTAAGAAAAGCATCCCCCCTTCCTCCCCCCTCACACCCGCCCCTACCAAATGATAGAATAACGAAACAACTTCTGAGTAAACGAAATTATGAGTATTGAAAACGGTGTTGCAATCAAAAAATGTCATATAATCAAAGTGAAACGTCTGTTGTTCAACTTACTAAGGCACTGAGGTACTTGTAATACCAGAAAAGGCGAAAGAAAAAACATTCTCCTGGTCCTAACTTTTTGGTGCCCGAAAAACCGCGATTTTTCGGCACTTGATTCAGTTTTTCGCCTATAACTCGTACACGATGCATCCTACGGAAAATGTTACTCAATCCTTTATTAAACAGGATGAATTTCTGCGTCGAATGACCACCTAAAACGTTAAGATCGGTTCAGCCGTTTGGCCGAAATCGATCGTTGAATTTTGCCGCTTTTTCCCAAATTGGTTGAAAAATGGGTTACGCTCAAGTTTCAAGGCCTGTACATCAAAAACGGCGTATCCAACCAAAAAATGTCACATAATCAAAGTTGTAGAGAATCAAATTTTGTGTAAGAAAAGCATCCCCTCTTCCTCCCCCCCCTCCCACCCGCCCCTACCAAATGATAGAATAACAAAACAACTTCTGAGTAAACGAAATTATGAGTATTAAAAACGGTGTTGCAATCAAAAAATGTCATATAATCAAAGTGAAACGTCTGTTGTTCGACCTAAGGCACTGAAGTACTTATAATAATAGAAAAGGCAAAAGAAAAAACATCTCCTAGATTCTCCTTTTGCTCACTTTTTGGTGCCCGAAAAACCACGATTTTTCGGCACTTGTTCCAGTTTTTCGCCTATAACTCGTACACGATGCATCCTACGGAAAATTTTACTCAATCCTTTATTAAACAGGATGAATTTCTGCGTCGACTGACCACCTTCATTTTTTAGATCGGTTCAGCCGTTTGGCCGAAATCGATCGTTGAAGTTTTGGCGATCAACCAATTTGGGAAACATCGCCAAACTTCAACGATCGATTTCGGCCAAACGGCTGAACCGATCTAAAAAATGAAGGTGGTCAGTCGACGCAGAAATTCATCCTGTTTAATAAAGGATTGAGTAAAATTTTCCGTAGGATGCATCGTGTACGAGTTATAGGCGAAAAACTGGAACAAGTGCCGAAAAATCGTGGTTTTTCGGGCACCAAAAAGTGAGCAAAAGGAGAATCTAGGAGATGTTTTTTCTTTTGCCTTTTCTATTATTATAAGTACTTCAGTACCTTAGGTCGAACAACAGACGTTTCACTTTGATTATATGACATTTTTTGATTGCAACACCGTTTTCAATACTCATAATTTCGTTTACTCAGAAGTTGTTTTGTTATTCTATCATTTGGTAGGGGCGGGTGGGAGGGGGGGGGAGGAAGAGGCGATGCTTTTCTTACACAAAATTTGATTCTCTACAACTTTGATTATGTGACATTTTTTGGTTGGATACGCCGTTTTTGATGTACAGGCCTTGAAACTTGAGCGTAACCCATTTTTCAACCAATTTGGGAAAAAGCGGCAAAATTCAACGATCGATTTCGGCCAAACGGCTGAACCGATCTTAACGTTTCAGGTGGTCATTCGACGCAGAAATTCATCCTGTTTAATAAAGGACTGAGTAACATTTTCCGTAGGATGCATCGTGTACGAGTTATAGGCGAAAAACTGAATCAAGTGCCGAAAAATCGCGGTTTTTCGGGCACCAAAAAGTTAGGACCAGGAGAATGTTTTTTCTTTCGCCTTTTCTAGTATTACAAGTACCTCAGTGCCTTAGTAAGTTGAACAACAGACGTTTCACTTTGATTATATGACATTTTTTGATTGCAACACCGTTTTCAATACTCATAATTTCGTTTACTCAGAAGTTGTTTCGTTATTCTATCATTTGGTAGGGGCGGGTGTGAGGGGGGAGGAAGGGGGGATGCTTTTCTTACACAAAATTTGATTCTCTACAACTTTGATTATGTGACATTTTTTGGTTGGATACGCCGTTTTTGATGTACAGGCCTTGAAACTTGAGCGTAACCCATTTTTCAACCAATTTGGGAAAAATCGCCAAACTTCAACGATCGATTTCGGCCAAACGGCTGAACCGATCTTAACGTTTCAGGTGGTCATTCGACGCAGAAATTCATCCTGTTTAATAAAGGGACGAGTAAAATTTTCCGTAGGATGCATCGTGTACGAGTTATAGGCAAAAAACTGAAACAAGTGCCGAAAAATCGCGGTTTTTCGGGCACCAAAAAGTTAGCACAAGGAGAATCTAGTAGAATATACTAAAAACATGTTCCATAGGCACCCACAAGTCACCCATAAAAGTTTCGCTTTGTCCGGAATTAATGCAAACCCTAACTGCTAATTTGACTGGACTAATCGGACTTTTTCCACTTTTAAGATTTTTTTCGTGTTTTCGACCTTACGCCATTAAAACAGCCATAACTCCCTTGTTTTCCAGTCAAAATTCAAATGTAATTATACCATCGGAAAGAGCGTTAAATTTTCTATCTCCCTAGTGTTAAATAAAACTTTTTAAAGAAGAGTGAAATGTTGAAAAATGAGCACAAATAGTAAAATCTCGAAAATATTTCGTTTTTTCAAACGTATGTAACACTAACTGAAACTGCCGGTTAAGTTCTCACTGTAACCCTAAAAGTTGACCCAAAATCTCAGCTTTCCAACGGTATGGTCATAAAATTGTTTACTGTGGACTAATCGTGTGAAATCCTCGTTCCCGTGCCAAAAACCGTGGATCTTCCAGTGAAAATCGACATTTTTTCCCTAAAATGAGTTAGGCAACCATCTTTTCGTACTTTGTCTCACTGAGTCAAATGATGACACAAGACTTATCGAAAAAGCAGTCAATGAAAATAAAGCAAAATGAAATAATACTGTATTAAGTAAGTAACTATTTATATGTAAAATAGGTAGTTATAAATAATTAAAAAGCCTAGAAAAAAATCATGTGTTTTCTGGATCTTCATAAAAGTAAAAAATACAGTATTATTTCATTTTTTCGTCAATTTCCCCAAATCACCTTTGGTCATACGGGTGAGAAGTCCCAGCCTCTCCAGCCAGGTGACAACCACTTTGTTGATCCATTAAGCCTACCACGGATTATCCAAATTTAATATGAAAACTGCTAAACAGCCGAATTTTACGTCTACAATAGGCTTAATGGGCGAATAAATCGGTTTTTACGTAGTTGTGGTGTCTCAGGAGTAATTAAGACAATTTTCGAAAAGTGAGTTGGACAAGATATCAGTGACTGCTTTTTCGATAAGTCTTGTGTCATCATTTGACTCAGTGAGACTAAGTACGAAAAGATGGTTGCCTAACTCATTTTAGGGAAAAAATGTCGATTTTCGCGAAAAACGTCGATTTTCACTGGAAGATCCACGGTTTTTGGCACGGGAACGAGGATTTCACACGATTAGTCCACAGTAAACAATTTTATGACCATACCGTTGGAAAGCTTAGATTTTGGGTCAACTTTTAGGGTTACAGTGAGAACTTAACCGGCAGTTTCAGTTAGTGTTACATACGTTTGAAAAAACGAAAAGTTTCCGAGATTTTCGAGATTTTACTATTTGTGCTCATTTTTCAACATTTCACTCTTCTTTAAAAAGTTTTATTTAACACTAGGGAGATAGAAAATTTAACGCTCTTTCCGACGGTATAATTACATTTGAATTTTGACTGGAAAACAAGGGAGTTATGGCTGTTTTAATGGCGTAAGGTCGAAAACACGAAAAAAATCTTAAAAGTGGAAAAAGTCCGATTTTAAGGGGGTTTAGAAAAAAAAGTCAAGAGACAAAATAAGTCACAAATTAGTTGTAGAATCGAACCCTGGCCGGTGGTACGACCTTAACCGTTACACCCTGTATAGGGAAAAGAGAGCCAGCTATCAGTGGACCGATTTTCATTCTATAAAATTATTTGTTTCCTTTCATCGTATTCTATATTTTTGCCGTGTCAAATTTCTCAACAAATCTTTATTTTTTGACGAAACACCATAATCAATTTTTTGGTGATTCACTCATTGCCCAAATACATATGCGGGTATTAGAATAAATTTTCACAAAAACGAGAAACCAGGCATATTTTTACAGAATTACCCAACATATGGAATCCATCAGAAATCAGATTTGTATTTCAGACACACAGACAGACAGGGACCCAAAATTGTTCCGGCAGGTCTAGAACGTAAAACGCAAGTGGGCATTTTCATTATGAAGAATAGGTTTTTACGTATTGAAAAGTGGAAACAATTCGTCAGCTACCTTGATAAACTTGGAAGCAAAAGTAGCATTTCAAACGGAATAAAAAAGTGCTAAGAAGGAAAGCTTATCGCAACTTAGTTGTAGAATCGATTCCTGAAGTATTGCTGATTGGTTTCGGGGCACCCTAATACCAACTAGCACTGAAATGTAATTCAATAGTTAGTTATAATCCACTTAAATATAATAAATAAATACAGGTTAATCATGGAACTAAAAATCATAACACCCATAAATTAAGATGGAGGTACAATACAGCTTGGGGATACGTTCGGTTTAGTCCCGATATGAACTTATAGTTGCTCTGACTCTTCCAACACCTCGCCGGATAGTTATCTATCTGACACTGAGTTGACATCCCTACGTTTAGGTACAATTTCGATGTAATTTTGTCCGAACTGGTAAGAACAGTACCTACTGGTTTTCCCAGGCGCTGTTGAAATCTGATTTTCTCCCACTCGAAGGCTTTGATTCCAATTGAACCGGCTAACTCGAAGCTTCACCTGCCTACACAGCGTCAAGTTAATTTTAGTGGTGAAACAATCTCCACCGCGCCCCCGTTCTGACCCTCTCGGTGAGACTTAGGAACTGCAGCGCTGGAAACATCGTCATTTGAATGTTCGTCATCAAAGCGTCTCCCACGCTTGGGGTTTCAAGTGCTCGTGTTTATTCGCATCAACCATTGAATTGTAATTTCGCTAATTGTTTCTTTTGTCTGAATGAAGTCTCCGGCGGATGTTTTCTTTTCATTTCCTATTCGGAAGGGGCGCCAACCTCAATTCTTATTGGAGTCAAATACCTGAAACTCAGAACCAAGACTCTCCTCCTCCTCACAGTCCCTAATAACTGCAAATCGCAACCAGTTTCACGAGCCAGTCCAAAGATCTATTCACCCCTCTTGAATGAGCGAGAGATGAAAACAAAAATTGGGACCTACAAAGTCAGCCAAGTAGGTGTGGCACATAGCTTCCTAGTAACGATAAACCGATTATATTGATGATCTGATTCATAGTAGCTAATCCCCAAACATCTAGCTCTAATATTGCACGCCACTCTGAAAAATCCTGGAAAATGTCATCGAATTCGGGTAGAAAATGTAGAAGTTATCGCTGTGACAAGGAATGGGGGTGTGCGCATGGGTCGGAAAAACTGTTTATTGTCATTTTTAATATAAACTAGACCTCAATCCGAGAACTTTGAAACCAACCGCGACCTTCTAGCGTGAGAAGACCTTTTGACCGACTTCATGCGCGGCGAAGCCGCGCCGAAGGAAGGAGGTATACAGTTCGGTGTGTCATGGGACGACGATTTTTTTTTTTTTTTTTTCTGTATGTTTGTACCACTAGCAGTTTCTTATTCGGCCACCAATCTGTCTGATTCTTTTCGAAAAGTGTTCTACAAGTATCCATAGTGGTCCCGTTTTAATCAGATTTCATTTTGCTTTGTTAAAAGTATCGAAATTTTGTGAAAATAGTTCAAAAAACGTGTTTTTTCGGAAGATTGTTCCGCATCCTCTCCCCCCGCCCGACTCGTCGAAGCCACCCACCCGCTCGTCCCACCCACTCCCCCCCACAACCAACCACCCGCCCGTCACCTCCGGCATATTCTCGGACGCCTGCCGCCCCTCAACAAATTCAAGGGGGACCACCCTCTCATTCATTGGGGACCATCCTCCCCATTGAGAGTGAAACGCTCATTTCTTCAAGATAAACTTGATTATGAAGCAAAATTTTAATTTCAAAAAATGATATTGAACTCAATTTTGAAAATAACTTTAACATTTCATTGAAAGACGAGTTTCCCGACTCATTGTACATTTTTGTACATGTTTGTGTAGGTACATTCAAATTTAAGGTCCGATTCTAAGCTTCACAAAAAATGAGATGCTTTTTGAGGGGGTTTCCGATAACCATCAAATTTCGGTAGACTACCAAGTGGGTCTAGCACATAGCCTTCTCATCATCCAAAACATGTTGCAGCGGGCTAAAATATGAAGTTCAAGTCCGATTCCGATGAAATTTTCAGAGATTGTACGAGTTGGCGTGTAGATGGTCCCCTATGAAAATCATCGCCCCCGGACTGATAGCCGCTGCGCATGTGCAAACGATAATTTCCTTGTAGCAGCCATCATTTCCACATTTTCCATCCGATTTCAATAAAATTCTCAGAGATCATGCAAATTGGCATATAGATGGTCCCCGATGAAAAGCATTGCCAAGGAACTGATAATAGCCACTGCGCATGCGCAAACGTGAATTCCCTGTAGGAGCTATACTTTCTACATTTTCCATCTGATTTCGATGGTATTTTCTGGGATTGCGCGGATTTGAGTGTAGATACTCCTCTACGGACATCATCGCCCCCATTTTACTTACGTTGAGTGAAACAGTTTGGTGCAGGAGGAAGGGAAATAATAATGCGTGTTTTTTCGCTCACCAACAGGTTCTAATTGACTTAATGCTTATCCAATGGGACGTTCCCTGGAATGCATGCACTACTAAACAATATGTTTAACAATTTTTTGGACTCACTAATAACTACTTTAAACAATAATACTGTAGGTATAGGTACTAAAATAAAATGTAAAAATTAAACAATAATGTTACCTACTACCTTCATAAAAAAAACCTCAAAAATTAATAATTAATTCCACATTAAGAAAACCATTAGTGATTAAAAAATACAAGTAAAAGTGTGAATCTCAGTAAGAATATTTCCTTTGATAACAGCTGAAGACGTCTGCGTCACCAAAAATGGCAGTTGGATAAAAATTGAACATGAGAAGGTTGTTTACTTACTTACCTACCCTTAATCCTGTTTTGTATAGCACTATCGACGCATGTTGTAACACTAACTGGTTCATTTGAGTATGAACTCATATCACAAACCCACATCATGATCTAGACAATTCTACATTCAATATGCCATACATGGAATATAAGAATAATTAGATATTATGTAATCAAAGATTGATCACGTATAATTAGATAAATAACTATTGGATAGGTACTATCTAATCAAGAGAAAGTTTGTTGGAATCCAAACATTTCGTACGGGGATTCACACTTATTGTCACTCTCTCATCCTCCTTCATACGACAGCAGTGACGTACTACCTAATCGTTTTGGAACACATGCATTACCTCAATGATAGGTACCCACTCTCATTCATGTTTTGTATTGCACTATCGACCCATGTTGTAATACTAACCAGATGGAAGTGGAATCTACTTGTGTATGTTTGTCTCTGCAGATGGGCACGGCGGCGACTTCACTGCGTACCTACCTACCAACCTAACTGAATAAGTTGTCGTTATTATTTTTTCCTTTTTAGTGGGATGCCATCATCAGTTTTGAGGTCGGTCCGTTTTTTTGTTAAAAAGTTTTTTATTTTACTATTTTTGTATTTTCATAATTTTTTATTTTTTACTTTTTAGTGGTTTTTTAAATTTATTTTTAAAATTCAATTTTTTAAATCATTTGATTTATTCTATGACTTTTCAAAGATCTACTCATCCAAAAAGAGAACGGATGGTGTCAAAATTCTCAGGATGAGGTCTTCTTTCAATTAAAAATATTTTTAAAAAGGCACACCCCCCATTCACAGTGGCGCAGTGGCTACAATCAGTCAGGGGGTGAATATTTTCATTGGGGACCATCTACAACCCATTTTGCTCAAACCCTGAATATTTTATCGAAATCGGATTACACGGTTACAAGGATTTCATGACAGATACAGAACGAAAATTATTCAGGAAGGCCTAAAACGTAAAACGCGAGTGGAAATTTTGATTTTGGGGTACTTTTTTTCAACCTTTAGAAGTGAAAAAAAAGTCTGCCAAGTGGGTGTGGCACATAGCTTCCTCATATCCATAACCCGATTGTATAGATGATCCAATGCATAGTAGTTAATCTCAAAACATCAATCTCTAAGTACCTTCCAATACCCTCTTAGGGGACTCTACATTGTTGGAAAATGTAGAGGTTATGTCTATTACAAGGATTTAACGTTTGCCCATGGGCTCAAAATACATTCAATTTGGGGGCCACGATTTTCATAGGGGACCATCTACACGCCAACCCGCACAATTCCTGCAAATTTCATCGAAATTAGATGGAAAATGTAGATGTTATGGCTGTAACAAGAAAATACACGTATGCGCATGCGCAGCGGCTACCATCAGTCCGGGGGTTGATGATTTTTATTGGGGACCATCTACACGCCAATCCACACAATTTCTGAGCATTTCATCGAAATCGGATGAAAAATGTGGAAGTTTTGGCTGTAGCAAGGAATTCATGACAGACACGGATCCAAATTTGTTCAGGAAGGTCTGAAACGTAAAAATCAAGTGGAAATTTTGATTCTGGAAAACTTTTCTTTTCAACCTTGAAAAGTGAAAACAGCTTCCGCTACTTTGGAAGACTCGGAAGCAATAATCCCAAAAAATGCATTAAATTCGGATGGGAAAATATAGAAGTTATGGTTGTTACGAAGAGATTCACGTTTGCGCATGCGCAGTGGCAACTATCAGTCCAGGGGCGATGATTTTCGTAGGGGACCATCGACACGCCAACTTCCTGAAAATCTCATCGAAATAGAATGGAAATAAAAGCATTCTTAACAAAATCGAAGAAATGAGGAATTGTGGGCGCCTTCATCATTGAAAATACCTAATAAGCCGGAAATTATTTGTATACTGAAACTCAGGAAAGGCCTCGGCTTCTTCCACAAGAAGGGGGGAGAGTACCTACACGTGCTGCTCTTGGAATTTTCCTAGAACGATAGTATCCACAGTGGAACCCTCATCCTAGGAATAGCCTGAGGGAGAACAGTTCTGAGAAGGATACTGAACTCTCAACCATTTCGATGGCCGTTACTCACCGCAGGTCACCATCTTACCCAACTTGGGTTTCCAGGTACCCAATTCTGGCGAAGATAGACCGAGATTTTACCTACTTACTTATCTGTACGGTGAAAATATCTTCCTACATTGGTTTATTATTTTCTACAAATGAATACAACCTTTAGAACCAAGCAAGAAAAAACAATTTCAACCCCCCCTAAGAAATAGCATTTGGAAGTTTCAAGGGACGTAGTCGAATTTGAAAAACTTCTGTCCGCCCACTGTACTCAACAATATAATAATATTATATGAATTTAATTCATTTTGTTCAACATAATATATTATATTAAGTTGAACAAAATGAATTAAATTCAATAGAGCAATTGAGGTCTAGTTGTGCCCCAAAACTTGTGGTTACTCTCAGTGTTGAGACTCTTTTTCAGATTGAGTGTTCGAAATTGAACTTAGTAAAATAGCAAATTTGCATACTATCTTGAATTTGATTTAGAATTAACTCCGAGTTAGTAAAATAAGGCGAGACCTGCGATGGAATTTGCCTGATAATATTTAAACGAAGAGGGTGAGGGTTAGTTTGAATCACACCAACCCGAAAGGGTTAAATGTGGGTTTGTTAGGTAGGGGTGATCGCCCAGCCTGAAACTGCGAAAAGGTGTGAACAACACATAGTTTTCGACTAAAATACGTAAGTGAGGCAGGTGAGTCTGGAGTGAGCAGGAGAGAGACGGACGATACGAAGGGAAGCTGGCGCCCCATGCCAGTCAGAAATGGACATGGCTCTGGAAATGGCTCAGACATGGAAATGGAAATGGAATGGCTCTTTGCATTATTTCAAGGTATTCCAATTATTTTTGTTTATTAAATTACTTCAAAATGTTATAGTTACGCTGTATTTCATTCGATTTCCATTATTAGCAGTGAAATCCCCAAGTAGGGGTTCGCACTTGAGGGACCTCAGGAGCTCACTTGGGATTTTGGCCTTTTCAAGTTGAGTGCGAACTCGACTTGTGGTCAATTTTGGTTTATGAATACCGTGAGTGCGCACTTGAGTAACCCGTACACTTGAGTAGAAGCTGACACTTCAAGCGACGTTCAAGTGCACGTCTATGAAATGCTCAAGTGGTAGACTCCACTTGTACCGTCACACTTGAGGGCAAGCTCGGACTTGAGTCAGGACTATGAATACGGCCCTAGAAGATGAAAAGCCACCTGTGGTTTATTGGAAAATACTTTCAGAAGGAGTCAGAACACTCTGACAATTCTAATGGGTCAAAAATAGGGAATGAAATTTTCAACATGCCCAAACTCGAAAATTGTTAACAAACGCTGGAAATTATTACACAAAGGTTTATTATTTTCTGTACAGATCACTCGACTGCAAAGAACACAGCTTTGCCATTGTCACTTCCTACGATATTTTCGCATCACAATCAAGTTTATAGAAATAAGTTTATTTCTTCAAACTAAACTTATTTAATTTAATTATTCCCTAACTTATTTTAATTTAATTATTTCCTAATTAAAGCATCCACAACTCTTTATTTAATAAAGAGTTGTGGATGCTTTAATTAGGAAAATTGTTTACTACTGGTTGCTAAGGACGCAAAACTTAGTACAACTCGAAGAAACGAAAAACGATCGCATTTTGGTCAGCTAAAATTTCAACGGAGATTAGGCCTCTTTTGAGATTCACACTCGTGTTTCTGATTTGGGAAGCGAAAGGTTGGTCCTACAGAGCTCTGGGTGGTCTCATTCGATTATAAAAACGCTGCAAATCATTGCCCGAAGGTTTATTATTTTTTGTATAGATCACCCTTCTGTATAGATCACTGGTTCTCCATCAATAGCACCTACCACCATCTGTATTCTCCCTTGACCTTCCCTCTCAAATTTCAGCTTCCTGCGTTCAATAGGATTTAAAATGGCTTTGGAGCTCACTCAGCTGATCAGTGATCTGAGGTGTGAAGAAGATCTCCTCGAATGCTGAAGACGCCTGGAAGAGCACTTCCATTCAATAGGATTGAAAATGGCTTCGGAGCTCACTCAGCTGATCAGTGATCTGAAGAGTGAAGAAGATCTCCTCGAATGCTGAAGACGCCGGGAAGAGCACTTCCATTCAATAGGATTGAAAATGGCTTCGGAGCTCACTCAGCTGATCAGTGATCTGAAGAGTGAAGAAGCCTTTGAGCAATGATTTGCAGCGTTTTTTACCCACCAACATTTTTTTTACCTACCAACCTTTTTTTACCTACCAGCTAGGTACTACCTACCACACCATACTGGCTTCACACCTTCACAATCAAGTTTATTAGAAAGAACTAAACGCTTCACACTCGATTCGAAAAATAAAAACGCTGCAAATCATTGCTCAAAGGTTTATTATTTTCTGTATAGATCACCCTTCTGTATAGATCACTGGTTCTCCATCAATAGCACCTACCACCATCTGTATTCTCCCTTGACCTTTCCTCTCAAATTTCAGCTTCCTGCGTTCAATAGGATTGAAAATGACTTCGGAGCTCACTCAGCTGATCAGTGATCTGAAGAGTGAAGAAGATCTCCTCGAATGCTGGAGACGCCTGGAAGAGCACTTCCATTCAATAGGATTGAAAATGGCTTTGGAGCTCACTCAGCTGATCAGTGATCTGAGGAGTGAAGAAGATCTCCTCGAATGCTGGAGACGCCTGGAAGAGCACTTCCATTCAATAGGATTGAAAATGGCTTTGGAGCTCACTCAGCTGATCAGTGATCTGAAGAGTGAAGAAGCCTTTGAGCAATGATTTGCAGCGTTTTTTACCCACCAACATTTTTTTTACCTACCAACTTTTTTTTACCTACCAGCTAGGTACCTACCACACCATACTGGCTTCACACCTTCACAATGAAGTTTATTAGAAAGAACTAAACGCTCGATTGGAAAAATAGAAAGCTTCATATGGAAATTTGATTACTGGTTACGCAGAAGGCAAAACTGTATACAAATCGAAGAAATGAACAGCGATCGCATTTTGGTCCGATAACATTTGAACGGAGATTAGACCTCTTTTGCGATTCACACTCATGATTCTGTTTTATCGAAGGAAAACCTTCAAGTACTCGTAGGGACCGAACGGTTTGTCCTACAGAGCTCCGGGTGGTCTCAAAAATTTTTAAAAATTCAATACTATTTAAAATTGGTGAAAAAACGATACCTTTATTTCGAGAGTTTTCGAGCTAGGGCACTCTTGAAAATTTCAACCCTTAATTTTCACCCCTTAGAAGTGACCTACATCAACCAAAAGCTTCGCGGCACAACTAGACCCCAAATGGAGCCCATATACCAAATTTGAACCAAATCGGTCCAGTGTTGCTAAGAAAAGTGCCGCGTACGGCGGACGGCGTACGGCGGACGGCGTACGGCGTACGGCGGACGGACGGAAATTTTTTTATTCGATTTTCGTGTTCTACGTACCTTGAAACGTAAAACATCAAATTTTGAGGGGGGGTTAAAATTTTTTTTTTCTTGCTCGATTCCAAAGGCTTATTATTGAAAATAATAAACCAAAAGCTTCATATGGAAATTTGATTACTGGTTACGCAGAAGGCAAAAGTGTATACAAATCGAAGAAATGAACAGCGATCGCATTTTAGTCCGATAAAATTTGAATGGAGATTAGACCTCTTTTGCGATTCACACTCATGATTCTGTTTTATCGAAGGAAAACCTTCAAGTACTCGTAGGGACCGAACGGTTTGTCCTACAGAGCTCCGGGTGGTCTCAAAAATTTTTTAAAATTCAATTTTATTTAAAATTGGTGAAAAAACGATACCTTTATTTCGAGAGTTTTCGAGCTAGGGCACTCTTGAAAATTTCAACTCTTAATTTTCACCCCTTAGAAGTGACCAACATCAACCAAAAGCTTCGCGGCACAACTAGACCCCAAATGGAGCCCATATACCAAATTTGAACCAAATCGGTCCAATGTTGCTAGAAAAGTGCCGCGTACGGCGGACGGACGGAAATTTTTTATTCGATTTTCGTATTCTACGTACCTTGAAACGTAAAACATCAAATTTTGAGGGGGGGTTAAAATTATTTTTTTCTTGCTCGATTCCAAAGGCTTATTATTGAAAATAATAAACCAAAATTCAATTCTACTTTAAATTGATGAAAAAACAATACCTCAATATCAGGAGTTTTTGAGCTAGGGCGTTTTGAAAATTTCAGCCCTTATTTTCCTACCCTCAGAAGTGACTGACATCAACCAAAAGCTTGGGCGCACAACTAGACCCCGAATGGAGCCCATATACCAAATTTCATCCAAAATCAGTCCATGGGAACTAAGGAAAGTGTCGCGTACGGCGGACGGACGAAAAATGTTGTATTCGATTGTAGAATTCTACGTACCTTGGAACAAAACCAACAAATTTCGGGGGGGGGGGGGGGGGAGGGACTTTTTTTCTTGGTCGATTCCAAAGGTTCATTATAGAAAATAATAAACAGAAAAGTAGAATTTTTTTTTTCAATTTAAAATATTTAATTTTTAGAATCGAGGTCCCAGAGGACCAACTATTTGCGTAAAATTACTTGCCTCGGAATTGAAATCCTATGGAATTTAAGGAAAAAGAAAAAACTAATGACAAGAAACTCAAGTTTTTTTCTCTTCAAGCTTTCTAGTCAAAAACCTGAGCGAAACTTGATAAACGGTCTAGTCGATAAAGGATTCTAAAATATTTAGAATGTAGCAGATGATAAATATATTATACTATGGAATACGCTGAAAATTGACTGAATAGAGCGATTAACTGCTTCAAGTACATGAAATGAGTTACGTTGTGAGGACGCCATTGCTCAAGTACACATAAGAAGATCCCTACTTTGAAAACCACTCACCTTCACGTCCTCAAGCCCCTTTATCTCCGCCTATATTCCCTGAAATTTGCCTATTTGATTCCCTAAAATCTATAATTATATGTCTCGGGGGAGATATCGTCGAAACTTACTCTACACTCAAATGGGTTGATGAGGCACCTGTTGGGAAACCCATGGAGATTCGTTGGAGGTCGAAGCCACTGGTCACTCATCACTACACTTCCACCCCGACCGCTGTTTCGAAAAAGGCCATGCACTTCCCCGAAAATTGTATCGGCGGCCTAATCAGAAGTAAAATACGCACAGGAGATGCTTCAGACTCTGGAACCACAATCGACACCACCGGCCTACACCAAGAAAACTGGCAGTTGGACCTCTGAAGCGAGCGAGGTGTCCCGCCGACATGGCGAGGAACAACTAGCACTACCTGTTGAGTCATGTTTGTACCTCTGATCCCTTCTCATCCTTTGATCACCTTCCTATTATCTGACTCTGATCCAAGCATTCCCAAGACTCTCCGAATGAATAAAAAAGAAATAGAGGGAAAATTACCGATTTGTAATAACACTGCACACGTCAAAAAAAAACGACAGAAAAACACTTTTTTGCAATCAAACACAATTTTCTTACTTATATTCAAACTCTTTCAAGTAGTCTGTTAGAAAGCTGACGTTCTGAGGAAAATTTCCTCGCCGGAGAGAGATAGCAGCTGTCGCACTCCACGACCGATCAAAGAAAGTAGGTAGCAATTTTCAACAAATCAAACAATTTCTACCCTGTCCTACTTTTTAAAACGCTTCAAATTATTACACAAAGGTTTATTTTTTTCTGTGTAGATCACTCTCCAGCAAAGAACAGATCTTTGACATTGTAACTACCTACCAACCATATTTTCGCTTCATGATCAAGTTTTAATTTGAAGAAATGAAGAGTTATCAACCACAATTTCTTTAGTTCTTTAGGAATTTGATCACTGGTTGTTAAGGAGGCAAAATTGAGTACAACGCGAAGAAACGAACAACAATCGTATCTGAAATTTGAAGGGAGAAACTCTTTTGCGATTCACACTCGTGTTTCTGATTTGTCGTAAGTCTAACCCTTCTCATAGATAGCGTACGGTTGGTTCTACAGATCTAGGAGTGGTCTCATTCGATCCTGAAAATTCAATACTATTTTAGCCCATATACCAAATTTCATCAAAATCGGTCCATAGTAACTACATTTTTATTCTTTGTAGATTCTACGTACTACCATGAAACGTAACCAACAAATTTTGAGGGGGGGGGGGACATTTAACCTTGGACAGTCGATTCCAAGGTTAATTATTGGAAATAATAAACCAAAAATTCCTTTGATATCCTTTCCAACGGTGTAATTAGATTTTGATTTTGATTTAGTGTGCCAAAAACGCGAAAAACCCTTAGAAAGAAAACAGCTGCAAATGATTACACAACGGTTGTTATTTTAATGTGTAGATCACCTCCCTACAAATAATGCGACTTTTCCCTTATTACTACCTAGTACTAGAAATCCACAAATGAGTACAACACAAAACTTAATTCAATTATACTTTATTGAAACGAACAATGATCGCATTTGATCAGCTGAGATTTGAGCGGAGATTCGGTCAATTTCTGTCAGTCTTTTGCGATTCTCACTCATGTTTATGATTTATTTTTTGTCCAACCCTCCTCCTGGGTCCTCATAGGATTTGAATGGTTTGTCTTCCTCTGGGTGGTCTCATTCGATTCTAAATTCAACAAAACATTGTTATCTGAAAGTTGTGGGAGCCTTCATAACGATATTTGGTTTTTAGTTGTTAGTTAAGCACAACTGATATTATGACGAATTAATTTAAAATTAATTAATTATTTATTAAGTGTAAGGTTTTAATTATTTAAAATTTACTTTTATTTACTTGATATTATGACGAATGCCACAAGACAACAAAAATATTTAAAAAAAAGGTGAAACAATTTCAAAGGGCTAAGCATTGACTAGATATTCCAATAGTACTTAAATAGTAAAAATTCATTCGTGGGATAAAATTTTCCTCATTTATAGTAATTCTTTCTTTAGATGTAGGTTTTCTGCTTTTGTAGCCGAGATGTGGGAATAGATTTCACTTCCCGCTCGTTTCGTTCTGTAAATAATTTGAACAAATTTAATGTGGTTCCAAGAAAAATGCGTTGCTGTAAGATGAAATTCGTTTTTTGAACGATCAATCTCGTTCCAGGATACAATTTGCGGGGAAAAGAACCAGAAATATCTCAAGAGAATCGAATTACAACTGAACCTTCAACGACCGAAAGAATCCAAGAGTGCAGATGACCTATTGGATAGTTGGATCACAGTAAAAAGCAAGAACACTGTACTTACATCCTCCCTATTTTATGTATTATAAATTATATATTCAGAATTTCATTTTGCTTCCGAGTCTACCAAAGGAAGCGGAAGCTTTGTTTTCACTTTTCAAGGACGAAAAAAAAAAGTTCTCCAAAATCAAATTTTTCACTCGCGTTTTGCGTTTTAGACCTTTCTGGACAATTTTGGTTCCGTGTCTGTCTGTCTGTGTGTCTGTCTGTCTGTGTGTCTGTCCGTCTGTCATCAATTCCTTGTAACGCGCATAACTATACGAAGTTATTGTCCGATTTCAATGAAATTTTCAGGGATTGTGCGGATTAGTGTGTAGACGGTCCCCTATGAAAATCATCACCTTCGGACTGATAGCAGCCGCTGCGCATGCGCAAACGTTAATTTCCTTGTAACGGCCATAACTTCCACATTTTCTATCCGATTTTGATGATATTTTCAGGGATTACGCGGATTAGGTTGTAGATGGTCCTCAAAGAAAATCAAGGCCTTAAAATTTACAGAAGCCAGAATTTACATGCGCATACTTAAAATCCTTGTAACAGCCATAACATTTACATTTTTACATTACATTTACATTTACCGAAATTGATTAAATTTTCTAGGATTGTCCAGATTAGCGTGTAGATGGTCCCCTATGAGGGTAGTGAAAGGTACTTAGAGATCGGTGTTTTGAGATTAACTACTATGCATCGGATCATCTATATAATCGGGTTATGGATACGAGGAAGCTATGTGCCACACCCACTTGGCAGACGTTCTTTAGATCGATTTCTTCAAGTTTTTCCTAAAATTTTCAAGGCGACATTTGGGAAGAACTCACACATACGTAGGAATCGTATGAATTCACTCAAAGGTGTACAGAAAATAAAAAGTTATTTTCAATAACAAACCCTTTGAAATCTAGGATGAAATACATTTTCACTCCAATAAATTTCTAGCACTGTCTAGGTACACTGCCGTGCTAAGCCAGAAAGTCGTAACGTGAAAATTTGACCAAATTAAGTTATTGGTACCCGGGGGTTTTGGGGGTCGATTTCTATCGATTTTCGGAGTTTTGGGGTCGTATCTCTATTAGAAATGCCTCAAACAAGCCTCCCGACTTTCGCGTGTTAACTTGATTTTGCTAAGAAACTAGTCGTATCAGAGCGATTCAGAAGAACAAAAAGTCGTATCTTGACACTGATACGGGAATCTGCCTATTTCGACGATACGACTTCTTGCATTAAATCGGCATGATAAGACTTTTTGCCTCTGAAAACTCAACGTTTAGTGGTGACTTTACGTTCATACTCCAAGTGAATTAAACGTTTATTTTTATTGATTCAGCAGTTTTTTCTTACACTCTGAACAGAAATATAAAATACGATTGACTTTGAGCCAAGTAGGATGACAAAATAATCAATGTGAAATGGTTTCTTGAATTAAAATGTCAATTCAAATGAATTATGTTTCAAGAATTAAAATGAACAGAATAGTCGTAACTTCGGATTTACGAGAGCGTAATCTCGTCTCATCGTTTTTTGACAATTTACACTCAAAAATGTTTAATTTTGACTCCAGAAATCGATTCGGTTACTAATTTCTTTAAAGAAAAACCTATACTTGTAGTAAAAAGAGGAAAAATAATCCCGCGAAAGAGTTATTTCGCCACGAAACCTATTAGGTCGTTTTCCCGAAAGTTGGGTGAAGTCAAGATACGACTTCCTGGCTTAGCACGGCAGTATTTTGAATATTTTCAACATATCAATGTCCATACATGAAGTGTTGAATGTATTCTCTTCTTCATGAACTTATCAAGGTTTGATAGGTTGTTTGAGTGGTTACAGTCCAGAAAATCTGAATGGGGTGTGCGCCTTGGTAGGAAAAACTGTTTATTGTTATTTTTAATCCAAACTAGACCTCATTCTGAGAATTTTGGCACCAACCGCGACCTTCTAGCGTGAGTAGATCTTTTCCTATGATTTTTCAAAGTTTCGACCGATTATGACGTCACAGTGGGCTGGGGGGTCCCGCCCAGGCGAGAGGGGCGCGTGACGTCATAATCGGTCGAAACTTTGAAAAATCATAGGAAAAGATCTACTCACGCTAGAAGGTCGCGGTTGGTGCCAAAATTCTCAGGATGTAGTCTACTTTCGATTAAAAATCTAAAAAAAATCAAGGCGCACCCCCCATTGGACGGTTGGATCTAGCAGACCCGGATGGTAGTTTTGGTGCCCCATCAAGGTACGTTGCTGTGTGCGCGAAGTGATTCGTTGTCTATTTGCTAAAGGTGAAAAACCAGCTGAAATTCATCGCCAGCTTGTTTCTGTTTATGGAGAGCAGGTAATGAACCGCAATAACGTCGCCAAATGGTCTAGGGAATTTAAAAACGGGAGACCTGATGTTCATGACGAAAAAAGAAGTGGCCGTCCGTCTGTGGTGACTCCCGAAAATGTGGAAGAAACCAACAATTTGATTCGTGAGGAACGCCGACGAAGAGTTGTGGACATTAATGAGCATTTTCCTAATCTCTCATATGGAACTGTGCAAAACATTTTCAGAAACCCTTGGTTATCGCAAACTTTGCGCTCGCTGGGTTCCAAAAATGTTGAGTGATGAGCATAAGGAGAAAAGGCGTGCTGCTGGCCGGATGTTTTTGGATCGTTTTCAACACGAGGGACAGGACTTTCTTGACTCCATAATCACTGGCGATGAAACTTGGGTTTGCCTAAACACACCTAAATCCAAGAGACAGTCTATGGAGTGGCGTCACAATGATTCACCATCCAAAAAAAATTCAAAAGGACTTTATCGACAAAAAAAATTATGGCAACGGTGTTTTTCGACAGAAAAGGTGTTCTGCTGATTGAATTTATGCCTAAGGGGACCACAATCAACGCCGACGCGTATTGTGAAACTTTGAAAAAATTGCGTCGTGCAATTCAGAACAAACGGCGTGGCATGTTGTGTAAGGGAGTCACTCTTTTGCACGACAATGCCACCCCTCACTCTGCCAGAAAAACGCAGTCTCTCTTGGAGTCATTTGGTTGGGATATTTTCGCCCACCCCCCGCACAGCCCAGACCTTGCACCTTGTGATTTTCATCTGTTCGGCCAACTGAAGGCATTTTTGGGGGGAAAACACTATTCCGAAGACGAGGACCTCAAGAATGACGTTACCGTTTGGCTTCAACAGCTGGCGGGAGAGGAGTACAATTCAGGAATTGCCAAGCTCATTGCTCGGTATACAAAATGTTTAGATTTGAACGGCGACTACGTGGAAAAGTAGTTATATACCTGAAATACCCACCCTGTAAATTTTGTCAAAATAAAAATATTTTTGAGTGAGCTAGAGCGTTTGTATTCTTACTTTTTGATCGTCCCTCGTATGTTATGGTCTGAGGGTTAATTATACAAATCGTAAGAGGTGAGAAGGTACTAGGAAAGTATGCATCTTTTAATGCCCTTCAGCAAAAGGTTTTTTCCATCGCAAATTCCTCAAGCTGGAGTCACGTGAAACGTCGCTTTCATTTTCATCGGAAGACTCATTTCCATTGGCCGGTCCGCCTGCATCAGCCTCGGAAGTAACACCCTAATCGCGTGACTTCTCACGACCAGATAGTTTCTTTTAATGCTCTTACAGCAAAGGCCCTTTCAAAAACAGCGTCCTCCCGACAAAGCGGAGAGAAGTGTAGCGTTTCCTCTAGCCCTCCTCACACAACCTGACCTCGGGAAGTAGGTAGATATAAGCCTACGAAGAAGGTTCACACAAGGAACGAGTATCGGATGACTGTAATCTCTTAAAACAAGTGGATGAATGGGAATTCGATACTAAACCCGCCTTGGATCAGTTGTTTTCCTGGGAGTGATGTAATGCTGTTATTTCTCTCAGCCTTCTGTTTCGTCTCATTTTCAACAGCATCGGGTAACAAGTTGAAAAAGTGGATAAATAATTATGCAACGAATTCATATTTCTGATTACCTGCATCCTCACAATCAACAAATTGTTTATCCTTTTCAGAAAAAATAAAATTTTCTCTTAAATTTTGTGATTCTTAGAGCGGAATTCATAGACAAGGCTTGAATGTGAACGAGCACTCAATTATCTGAGTTGAGGGTCGGGCTCGACTCAACAGTCCGTATTCATAGTTGATTGAGACGGCCCACTTAAGTGTTGTGGTCGCCTGAGTGCACGCTGAGCCTGAGGGGACGCTCAGGGGCTACTCAACTCATTTTCACCTTAAGTTGGCAGCCTTGGCGGGGATATTTCCCTGCTTTTGCATGGATATTTTGGGTAAAAAGCACGGGAAAATTTCCCTCTCGTATTCTGCACTGATCGTGAGTTATAACCTTGTCACCGGTTCTCTGTTGTTATAACAGTAATGAAAAGTTTCTTATTGTATTTTCGATACTGCGGATGTTGCTTGCTAATTTCTCTATTTTGTCCGATTTCCTACAAGTAACCATTATTTTTGAGTTATTAGCAGTGGTGAATCAATCAAATTGAAGTCTGTTCAATTATACGAGGGCGCTGACATTTTTTCGGAGTTTGTAACTTGATTTTTATCCTCGCAATTTCATCAATGGATTTGCTGCCATCGGACTCGACTATATTGCTCTGAAGAAGGTAAGAAATTATGATTTCCTTAAATTAGCAGTAAAAATATGTATCTATATGTAGGTACGTTACGAAAGAAAGAACCACTATTCAAAGCAATAAACACAAAAAGACTTTTTGGTATCCTTTTTATGAGTGTTCTTAGGCATCATTTAACAAAATCAACCCATTGATAGTTTCAGAAAAATCAACTTCTCCCGGCCGAATGAAGAAGGTTTATCCACAAACAAATATACGAATATTTATGACGTTTGGAACCCTTCAAAACCTTTACCTACCTACTTATTAATTTACCTGTGTGAAACAATATAAAGCACGAAATAAACTCGTACCTACATGGATGTTTTTTTATTCAACTTGTACTTTATTACCAACCCATGTAATTTTCACAAGTATCTTCTACTTTATATCATTTTACTAGATCGTAAAACAAGAATGAGTATTGAGAACGAAGGCGAGAATGTTTGACAACTTCAAGAAAGAAGCTCTCACAGAGTTCGGGGAGAAAATATTGAAAAGACTGTTACAAGGAAATTCAAGTTCAAAACTTGTCTAAACGCCTTGTTTTTATTAGACAAACAAAATAGGTAGGTAGTTGACTTGCTGTACACTATTTTCAGTAGGAAAATCTGATAATAACTGTGGCTGAGGGGCACTTAAGGTACCTCCAGCCAGCACTCAGGATTGTACACCATTGAGTCGAGGGTGGGCCTCAACTCAACGCTGAGTTTGGTTTATGAATACCGTTGAGTGGGCCCTTAGACATCGCACTGAGTGGTCCCTCAGCTCGCCCTCAAATTTTGTCTATGAATACAAATGAGGGCCCGCCAACCCTTATTGATGCATTTGAGGGTGCACTCAGACTTAAGTAATGACTATGAATTCCGCCCCGGGTATGAATCGAGTACCTAAGAAAGTTTTGGGGAAGTTCAACACTCGTTTGGTCGTAACAACGATGGTTGAATATTCATATCACGATGGTTGGATTCGGGACTCCATTATTACGAAGTTCCACGGGATTGATTCTAGTTTGAACAATCCAGAGGTTTATGGGCGAAATAAATTTATTTATTAGGAAAGTTATTTTCTCGTTTTTTGTTGGAATCAAAACATTCCTGTGCTGAAATACAGTGTCTTCTAGTTTTTAAATAGTATGGTGATCGAATGGAGTGATAAAATTCAATTCATTGCTGTCTGGAAGCGAAGTTGGCACTACCCCCAGAACCACCTACCCCGGTGAACTGATCTTGTATAACATCATCGTGTTTAGCTGAATTTTCTTGCTCTTGGAAGGCCGAAGGGGGAAGACACGGCTGTTGAAAAGTTGAAACTCTGCCAACCCTCACCACCAGCTCAATTGCTTCTGAGTTCCGCCTTCGCCCAGTAAATTCTCTACCTCTACCTCCCTTTTTCGAGAACGTCTATTCAAATCACAACTATTAAGGAATAAACATTACAATTTAATATTAATCGTCCATAGCTCAGAATAATATGGAATATTACGTTCATGTACCTGGAAAACCATGTAAGTCGAGTTTATCAAATTTTACAGGGGACACTAAAAACTAAATAATTTAGTTTTCATTCCATATGCAAGTTTTTTTGTTACATTCCTTAAAACTGGTGGTAACAGTAGTATTTCAAAGAGTCTGAGACTAATTTCATCAAAATTTACTTCAGCGAACGAAAAAATGGACTTTAATGCTTTTACCCAGTCTTTGACATCCGACTTATATGGTTTTCAATTTGATTTTTATGAAAATATACCCAGCTTGGGTTAATTTAATTATTATGAATATTATTCAATTTTTTCTCCAGGTTTCTAGGTTACACAAAATACCCAAATCGATGCAAAAGGAAAATGTTTAAATGAAAATTCATAGGCGTTGACTAATACGCAGTCCAACTTTAAGGCTCCTAGAGTCAAAACGACAGTCTTCAGTCTTAATATTACTAGAGTTGAGCAATAAATTATCCAATATACTACCAATTCCTCAATTACCATTTCTTATAGGACACTTTACTTATAGGAACACTTTACCTATCACAACCGTAACTAAGTAGGTATGCATTGAATTTAAGTGTTAGGCAACTAGGTACTTTTGTTTCATTAAAACAAGGGATGAGTTAGGTATGGGTTAGGGTATAGGGATATGTTGGGGATGAGCTGAGGATGGGTTAGGTATGAGTTAGGTTGGGGATGGGATAGGGGTTAAGGATAGGTTTTTTTTTTTTGCAGGCAGGTGAGAAAATCTTTAAGATCCACAGGTGGAGTTGGATCTCGTAAGATACCTTGAAGGATCCGCGACTTCAAGGTTATGTGGGATTCAAACCCACTAAAAAAACACCTCCTTTTCTCCCACGTTGGATGCTCAGCCTGGGACTGTTTAACTCATTACTTCAGGCTGAGTCCTGGGGCACTTCATTAGTTCTGGATGGCGGGTCGGACCAGGTGATCCCTTCTCTGTCTCTCTCGTTCTAACAATGTCTTCCTCGTCAGGATACTCTCTGCGTACGCTGCCACAAGACTCCAGCTCCTCTCACCTTCCAGCATCTTGCTGACGACAGCTTCTGGTGTTGAAATTCGGGGAGTTAATCCCAGCTCTGACAGCAGCTGGCTTCTTTCAGCCGCCCATTTGGTGCATTTGAAAAAGGTGTGTAGCGCATCATCATCTTCTCTCTTCTGGCAGTGCGGACATGTTGGGGCAGTTACCTTTCCCATTTTATGTAGATAGGCATAAAACAGTCCATGTCCTGTGAAGGATAGGTTGGAGAAAGGTCAGGGCTGGGTTGGGGATGGGATAGGGATGAGTTAGGGACTGGTTGGGTTAGGGGTTATACATAGGTCAGGGCTGGGTAGGGTATGAGCTGAGGATGGATTAGGGATGGACTAGGGATAAGTTAGGTACGGGTTATGGATTGGTTGGGTGTGGGTTAGGGATAGGACAGGGCTGGGTTGGGGATGAGCTATGGATGGGTTGGATATGAGTTAGGGATGGGTCAGAGCTGGAATTCCTTAATTATTATCTCTTGTATCATTAGTTTTACAGGGTTTCCTATAAAACATAAGCAGACCAATAGCTCACTACTAATCTCTTTTTGTTCTTTCTAACATCAGCATTACAGCTACGTCAAACAGCCAACAAATCAATTAATTCATCTGAAATTATCCTGCTACATAATGTAAAAATAATGCGGAATAACACGTAGGTAGGTCGAGATCTTAGGTGGGCCACAGTATGGAAAATCACGTGTCTGCAGAACACAAGGAGTGGAATTTATAGCTGAAATTGAAACTTATTAAAAGGTTTCTATTTATGATCACTTTCTCCGAACGTCTTTTATAAACTTTGTAAACTTTTACATGAAGAAAAAAAAGAAAAAAAACTGACTATCTTTGATGGAAATGTGCCACTGGCGTGAGCTGCTCACTTTTATGAAGGCATACACAGGACTTACATGGCTTTCCGGCGAAAAAAGAGGTAACCGACTTACACGTTTTTTTTTATGCCTTCTGGATAAAAAACTATTCTTCATATAGGAAAACGGTTTCACTAAATGGATCAAGCGACCCTAATTTACCTAGAGAGCTCAAAACCTTATTTTCGCTATTTTCGCAAAAATACCGACTTACGTGGTTTTCCAGGCATATGAACGATTAGTTAATATTAAGCTAAACCCGGCCTAATTTACCCGGCTCAATCAGGGGTCACGACCACCCCAAAATTGAATTTTTGGAACGGACGTTTTTTGTAAAACATTTGCCATGGTTTGATAACAATTCAAGGATAAAATTATCCCCGAGGAAGGGTCTAATACTAACAGATTTGCACTCAAGTATCAAATAATTCCATCCATCTTCTATCTGATAATAATAATAATCATTTGAACTCCATATTTATTATATTCCATTCATACCTACTATATTTTAGATGGTCCCCATCTAAAATATAGTTTAGTGTAGATCCCCACTGAAAACCTCAAAATACACAAGATCCCTTAGAGTAATAAGCAAAATCCTAGCCAACATGAGTAGTCCAGATATTATTAGCTCTATGGAGCCGATTTGGATTTTTCAGATTCCACTTAACGTGCTGTAGTTTCAGCAGGAACTCCGTAACATCCACATACTAGGATAAATGTTAACTTCAGGAGTAGTTACGGAATTTTAGAAATTCGGATTCCACAAAGAAACTTTATCAAACAATTCGATCCAAAATGTTTTTGATGTAGCAGCAAAACTTGCAATTTACTTGACTTTTGGCCTTTTCACTTGATGCAGCTCCTTCTGATCAAACCATCAAAGAGCATCTTGGGCTCAGCTTCACACGCCCGTCCAAATCAGGCAAAAATCACGTTATCGCCCATCACTGATGGTTCGACAGCGATGAAATTCAGAAGGGCCTTTCAAGGGCTAAACACTGATAAAGACATCAAATTTAGACCTCCTCCACGGAGAGAGTTTCACTATCTGCGATTGGGGAAGCAAAATCGTCGATTCAAACAATATCAATGTTGTTTAACAAAATTTCGTTAATAATTAAATATGAGCAAAAAACTGGGATGAGTATTCGAAGAGGACGTAACAAAACCAAATCTTCGGTTGTTATGATTCAGAATCGCTGCGTCGAAGTGCAGGTCGTCGGCAGTCAAGGTTTCGCAACTGTCAACATTCAACGAGGGTCAATCGCCAGAATGGAGTCCATACGATCTTCGAGGAGGTGGTGGCCAATTGAAAGTTAATTTCCATCGTCAACTCTGACGTGCGGTAATTCGAGAGCAGTTCGTCCAAATCAAGCGCAGTGGAGTGATTTAGACACTTGAATCTTGGAGTCTCAGAGTCCTGTGCAATGAGATAAATCGTAAAATACTAATGAGAACCCGTGTACCAATTACGACGAGAAGGGAGGATGAAAACAGCTGCCAAGATGGGTGGGCAGTAAAGTTCCTCACAAAAATAAGATTATTAGGTAATCCCTAAAGACTAAGAGTAAAGAGAAAAACAAACTTAATCCTCGATTATCTTCACAACAGATCAATCGATTTTCAATTTTTAATGGATTTTGGATTTGTGCCAACTTCACTAAATGAGCCATCATAATAAAAATTAAAAAGAAAAACAATATAAGTAATTTTATCCTTAATTTTATCACATTATCACTGTGATGATAATACGAAAGAATCACTTTACTTTGAATGGATGATGCATATTCTAAGAGCGACCCTCACCTGAAAAAAGAAGAAAAAAAAAAAACATGATTAGATACCTAATCGTCAGTATGAAAACACAATTAAGAAAAGGTTGCAGAGATTGGAATAACATCTCTTTAATCGTTTACGAGTAAATTGTTCACTCATCAGGACCCACAAATAGTTTTGATGGGAAATTGGACACCCTTTCTAACGGTGTCCTTATTTTTACATTTTCACGGTAAATTAAAGTAGTTACATGGTAATTTTAGTGCCGGAAGGTCGAAAAAACGAAAAAATCTTAAAATTGAAAAATTACGGAAAAAAGGGGCCTTAACTGACCTTAACTTCGTCCTAACTACCACAACACCATCAATTAATGGCTTCATACTCGTTTGATCACCCTAAACTCATCACCAAAGTCATTCAACGACTTCGCGCTCGTCGACGAATCTCCCACCTAATTAAACCTCCATTTCTTATCTGAGAATTTCTAAAAGGCAAAGTTATATTAGTCAAATTTGAATCAATTTCAACATAAATTTCACTTAGAAACTCAAGTCAGAATAGTCTTAATAAATTGGTTGCCACTATTTTCCATCAAAATGTATCTACCTCAGCCACCAAGGGGATGTGGCGGGTAGATTCGCTCTATTGGCATTTTTATTAGTGGATGAACCAAATTGAATAAGAGTCGATTGGTACGTATAATAATGCTCCAGGAAAACGACGTTATAGGGAAATGAGAGGTCACCGACCTTGTGAACTCCCGCCCATCCGCACCGGGGGAAACTCACTCAGAATGTGAGACAGGCGCTGAGGGAAGTTCCCATGAAAATTACATTATCGCAAAGAGGCCTAGAATTAATTCGGGTTATTACCTGCAGGGATCGCGTTGCACTTCGAGAGTGTTTCGGGTGCCACTTCGGGGAAAAGGGCCGATTTCGGGTGTAAAAGGGACGACTTGGGCGGGATTGTGAAATACCAGGGCAAGGTCAGATATTGATTTAGGAGGAAGGGCGGACTACATTGTGATACCACCGAGGCTTGCGGTCCACAATCTGCTTATTTATCTGATAAACGTGTAATTTATTGATAAAATCGAAGGCTGACGTATGTGATGTCATGAGCGGGAACCCTTCCAGTTCCTCGTCCTGAATAATGTTGAAAGACCAGAAGATTCATCTGTAGTAAGAAAACATGAAGGCGCACATGGTGTGTTCAAGAATTTATGATTTAAGCACATTCCTTATAACAGCTTTTCTTACGCCAGAATTGATCGTTTTAGATTGGTTGGTAAAAAAGTAGTAAACTCTTTGCGTGATACTCATTACAGGGTGTCCCGAAACCAACCAGCAATACTTCAAAAATCAAATCTGTAAGCAATTTTCATCAAATTTTTCTCTCGTAGCTCTTTTTTTATCCCGCTTAAAATGCAACTTTTTTCTCTTTGAAATGATGAAAAAACTAAATAAAAGTACGTTACTAAAAACGCTGCAAATTATTACACAATGGTTTATTATTTTTCTATATAGATCACTCGTCTACAAAATCACCAACCATCCAATATGAAGAAAAAAAGAAAAAAAAGAAAAAAAAAAAATCAAAATCACCAACCATCGATCGCATTTCGGTCAGCTCTAATTTGAACGGAGATTAGGCCTCTTTTGCGATTCACACTCGTGTTTTGATTTTTTGATTTATAAATATATATATTTCAATATAAACCCTTAAATTTTCGTAGGGAGCGAACGGTTTGTCCTACAGAGCTCCGCGTGGTCTTAAAAAATTCTAAAAATTCTATAGAATCTTAAATTGAAGGAAAAACAATACCTTTATATCGAAATTTTTTGAGTTAGGGCGTTTTCAAAATTTCAAAATTGATTTTGGAACCCTTAGAAGTGACCTACATCAACCAAAATCTTCGGGGCACAACTAGACCCCAATTGGAGCCTACATACCAAATTTCATCAAAATCGGTCAATGCTAAGTGGCAAAAGTGCCGCGTACGGCGGACGGACGGCCAAATTTTTATTCGATTTTTGGATTCTACGTACCTTGAAACGTAAACCATCAAATTTTTAGGGGGTGTTAAAATTTTTTTTTTCTTGGTCGATTCCAAAGGTTCATTATTGAAAATAATAAACCAAAATTACGTAAATTTACGTTTTTTCGAATTCAAAAGCCCCCCCCCCCCCCCCTAACTGATTGGGAGTAGGGTCCACTGGAATTATCAACTCCTTTGCCGAGCATTCGATAAATTTGTTACCTTCTTCAGGACTCGAAGGAGGTTTTACTCAGTGAGCATACCGAGCGTAAAACTTCGAGTGAAAATCACTGAGTAAAATTTCCTTTGAGCCCTGAAGAAGGTAATAAACTTACCGAATGCTCGGCGAAGAAGGAGTTGATCACTTCAGTGGACCCCATTTCCAATCAGTAGACGCAGAGAGCTCTGTTGGGTCGATCTACATCATTTGCAGTTCAAATTTCATAATAAACCTTAAAAAAAAAACTCGGTGCTTTGCTTCTCGCCAGATGGTAGGTATCTACTTAAAGCCTACTGCGTAAATTATTAAAAAAAACATTATTATTATAAAATTATAATAAAAATTATTTAAAAAAATAAAAATTTAATAAAATTTTAATTTTAATTTTTTTTATGATTTAATAAAATTATAATAAAAATGATAAAAAAACATGTTTTAGCCAA
Organism: Apolygus lucorum; assembly: GCA_009739505.2. Lineage (NCBI taxonomy): Eukaryota > Metazoa > Arthropoda > Insecta > Hemiptera > Miridae > Apolygus > Apolygus lucorum. The sequence continues at coordinate 62,203,814 of CM019180.2, forward strand.
ATTTAGTGCAGAACCTTTAGTCGAAGGTAGGTATAATACAAAAGTTATATTATCCCTAGCAATAAATCTAAAATGCATTGAATAGCTCGGCGCTTCGAGCCTCGAAAACCGGAGTGTCGAAAAGGTGCGTGACCGTCCCGAGTCCCCCTCCAGCGTGACGTTTTCCGGGTAGTTACCCTATGGCTAAAACATGTTCCATGTTAAAGGTTACCGAAAGAAAGCTAATGGAATAGTGCACGTTTAAACTTTAGAGGGGCTCTGAAAAAACCTTTTTTAGCGGGAAAAAATCACCAAAATGTTTGTAAAAAACAGGAATTGATAAATTTTCAAGTTTGAGGTAGAAGGTCTGTCCTAGTGTACCGTTTTTCTAAACTTATGAAATGCTCATCATAATCAGATTTGAATTTGCAAGGACGATGAGGGAGCTATGATCATTTTAGAGCCTTAAAAATGTCTGCAAAGTGGGTGTGGCACATAGCCTCCTCGTATCCATAACTCGGTTAAATGCATGATCCGATGGATGATAGCTAATCTCAAACATCCGAGAAATGGTAGTATCCCCTCGGACGGCACTACCCTCATAGGGGACCATCTAGAAGCAAACCCACACAATCCCTGAGAGTCAAAACAGGGTTAGAAGTTATGACTGTTACAAGGGTTTCACGTACGAAATGCCATAAAAATCGATTTATTGAAGGTCAATTTCGAGGAAAAAAGTTAAATTGAAGTAAAATTCAAACAGCTGAGGAGTCGATAGCAGGATAATTTCCCTACCAATTGCAGAAAAGGAATTAACTAGTAAAGAAGAGTCAGAATAGTGTTTTGAAAAATGCTGAAAACGTTGAACGCTTGAAAACAGAGCTTTTGGTGTTGCGTCCCTTGTATTTTCGCAGTCCCATGTGAACCTGGTTAACCACTTGGGCAGCTGGCTAGTTTGATATTTTTCTTTAAAAAAAAGAATGAATGGAAACTCTTTCCCGCTGTCAACTTCATTTGTGTGAGAATGTTGCCAGGACTAGTCATCTGAAGTAATTTTCCATAGGAGAGTTAGGAATTACACGTTTCCCAACCCTTTGGACCAGTTTCCCCATTTGATTTTCTTCTTCTTGGTTGAACGACCCCAAGGAAGGCAAATTATCCAATCACTTTTCTGGATTAATTTTGGAACCGCTTACAGCCAACCAATAAAACTGGGTGGAATTTGAAGGAACTGGCTGAATTCGACAAGTTGAAATTTATGGAGTCTACACTACATGCTCCACGTTTCCAGTTCCCAGTGGTTCCATTATTACAGGAGGTTAAATGAGGGGAGAAATTGATCTAAACTCTCCACGAGCCAAACCCAAGAGCGATAAACCTAGTGGAATTCGAGAAGATTCAAATGTTGGTCCAGTCTAGGTTGGCGGGAATAGTATGTTGATCTGATAACCACGAACAGTGGTGACGCCATTCGAATGGGGTATTTCAGTCATTATTTTATTTTTCATTATTATTTTTTTTTTTCAAAAGAGTAAGGCTCAGTAATAACGATATTCGGGTCTGTTCGCCGAGAAAATGTTTTTAAAAAATCAGAGAAGCTAAGGAAAGTTGAAGATTTGAATGGTGTGACGTAGCTAGCCAACTATCTCTGGAAAAAGTATCCATGCACAGAGAAGAGATGAAATTCTTGGAGGACCTCTTGGATACTACAAAATACTACTCACACACGCGCGCGGCGTAGTGTGTGTGCATTTATGGCGGCCCGCCTTTATTTCAATCGTGTGATCTCTTTAATTAATTTTTCTACCACATGTTATAGTACCATAATGGGCAATGATTGGGCTTAAAGTTGGAGTAAGTATATTGGTTTTCAGGTACTTTTCCGTTATAACCCCCCCCCCACCCCAGTCTGTCTTCAACAGGCCCGCCCGGTGTTTCTAGGCATTCCGTCTCTTACTTACAATACATATTTACGTCGAATTCGTCACAATTTCAAGCTGTGGGAAGAAATTATAATATTTCAAAAAAGAAGGAAAAAAAGAATTACCGAGTCTTTAGAAGTTGCCAATGTCGGTGAGGATTTGTTGAAACAAATTGACGTGGTTGTGGTTTGATTGCCTCCACATAAATTCGCACAAATAGGTATCGAGTAATGAATTAGCTGTTTGGCATTGTCTTTGTCCTTTGTGAAGAGATGTTTGTAAACCAACCGATTCATCGGGAAGGTAGGTATTGGACCCAAGCAAGCGCGCAGCACCCGTGGTCAATGAGGAATTTCACCGAATTCTGTTTGCATTTTTCCTGAATAGTTGATGGTGTGGGATAGATGAAAATCGGGCTGATTTCGGAAAATAAGTCTCCTGTTATTTTTGGGAGACAATCAAAATTTTTGATTTCAAAACTAACTGGGAAAACGGACGTGAAGCGGGAACGCTCGCTGATTGGGCTGTTCGGATCGCCGTCTCCTCCCAGTGTTGCCCATTGGGACGACGAAATCGTGTTTTCTAAGAGAAAAGTTATCAAACAAAAACAGAGGAAACCTAATTTTCCCCATCTTGCTTTTTCTTCAGTTTTTCGATTTCGAACTTTACTTTTTCGTGAAATTTTGCATCTGGGGACTATAGATTTCTCGATCTCAGCGCTTCAAGCGGCCATGAATGAACTATTCCGGGATGACGTCATTTTCCCGGTTTTTTTTAAACATTCGTATTTTCTACACTGTTTTGTTTATTCGTAAATTAGGAAGTTCGGGCTGAAAGTTTGCCTTAGGAGGTTTTTCGAGGTGCTGAATCCGATTTTGGGGTAAAAAATAGGAAATTCCGACATGGTGAAATTCCTCATTACTTCACCCACTTGTTTTTCCAAGAATACACCGATGTCTCTTTACTCCCTCAAACTGAGCGTACATCTAGTTATTAAAATGTGAAAAGGAATCATTAACGATGTCTAGAAACATCGGGCGGGCGTGAAAAAGTCGCGAAACAGACTGGGGGGGGGGGGGGGGTATAATGGAAAAGTACCGGTTTTCAAGGGTGCTGAATCCAAATTTGAGGTCAAAAACCTGAATTTCCGACCCACCGAAATACCCCATTATTATAAGCACACAGTTGGGATGACCTGAACGAGAAGGTCATGCGAGCAGAGGTCAGCCTCTGGGTCATAATTCGGAAGCTGGGAGGTCAACGACACCCTCAACTCAGACAGCCCCCTTCGAGAGTTAAGGGTAGAAATCGATTCAACCGCGCGATGATGGCGTTTTTCCCCTCAGAAAATAAATACGTAGCTTCTTCATCCTCTGATTCACGCTCGAGAAGGGAGCAGATATCATAAAAGTCAAAAGAACAGAAGGATTTCAACGAGAAAAGCGTTCAAGCATTTCTAACCCCACTTCGCTTCAAAATTTCCACAGGAATAAAGTTAAAAGGTTGCATCAAGTTACTATCGAGAACGTCAATCAAATAAAAGAATTTGCAATAGTCTGCTATCAAACGGATGAGCACTTGAATGAGGAGGGACGTCAGCCAAGTTAGATGAGTTTAAAAACAAATAACCAGTTTGTTGCTGATTCAAGAACAGGAGACAAGTTTGCTATAACTATTCCTCAGGTCATCCGATTTCCTATCAATGGCACCCAATAGCCCTCGGAGGAGTGAGTACCTTTATCGCTTACACTGCTGATCTCACTTGAAGCTTAAGTGATCTGAAAGAGATCACTTTTGGGTTAACTCAATTTCATAGTATTTCAACTATTTGTATGTCACGCAACGTCATCTCTTCTAACGTTTGATTGCTTCAGGATCCTTCAAATTCGATGATTTTACCTTCTATCACTCATCATATTTGCCTGATACATTAAAATGACAACACACACTCGGACACTTACCTACTTGAGTTGATTTTCACCAGTTAATTACACAACTCTGCATTTTGGATGTTTTTGATCGTTGTTCTGCAACTAATAGGTGATTCTGAAAGGTTTTTTAACGCAGAATACGAATTTCATTTCAGTTTTTACCTATCACGTCTAGATTTTCCACAAAAGGTGAATAAAAATGGCTCACTTTTGTTCCTTAAACCCTGCAGACCGTGGCCTTCAGACTGGGAATATATTGAAAAGTCTTTTCTGCTACTAACTTCACTTGATGTTGACAATTTATCTTTATTTACGTCATAATATTATACATGAGACAAATCATAACGTAAAGAATTTCGGATTCTTAAGTCGTTGAAAATTTCCTTTTCGTAGACTTCCGTGCAATAGAATTCCCTTTAAACTTGCTTTTGAGGAATCGATGATGAGTCTCCATTCTGTGGCTTTGTACTCGATTCCAAAAAATCTTCGAAGAAAGGTAAAAGCTCTTTTTCTCTCTGACGGTACCAAGCAAATGTGGTTCCAGGGGCTAACAAATTTTTGGATTTTAGACGTGAACCGAGTACTTCGGCTGCATCTTTTGGAAGATTCAGGTCTCTTACCAAGTCATTCAACTCGCCTTGAGAAAATCGCTTGGGGGAGCTAGATTCGGTGGGCTCGTAGGAATCTTCAATTTCCACATCTTCATTCTCAAAATGTGGGATTTCATCTTCTATAACCACATCTTCCAAATTCGCTGGAGGATCTGGTACTGGAAGTGACTCATTGTGGGGTACGGGTCTCATAGCTGACGGCACATTGGGCTAAATCAGCGGTTTCTTGTACTTTGATGAAATTCCCTCCACATTGGTTATACAGAAGTAGCAGTCACTCACATGGTTTTGAGGTTCTCTTCCCACCATCGGAATGATAAAAGGCATTGACATTCTCTTACCTTTAATCCAAGATCTTATTTGTTCAACACAAGTGCGACACACAAGATGGCCCATGGTTTGTCCTGATCGTCCAGCTTTATTCCGAAATAGCTCTGGTATGCTTTCATCACGAAAGAAGTTACCACCTGTTTTTGTTTTTCAGTCATGTAAGAACCACATATGAAGCAAAAAAACATTAGGATTGTTCACGCACTTACGCCTTTGGTTCACGCTCATTCTTAAAAGCTAGAAACATCGAAAATACTCGTGTCCACTCAACAAGAACTTGTCTACACGGGAGGTTTCAAAGGTCATTTAGGGTTAAGGATCATTGTAAATAACATAGGGTTAGCCTGTGAATCACAGGAATGCGGTCTCAACTCAGGATTGCCACCTGTTGTACTCTAGAAAAATAAATCCCGTAAGAGATAAATAAACCTCAACATGTGAATATTGTGAAATATCTAGACGTGATAGGGAAAAAAACTCCAACGGATTCTAATTCAGCGCTAAAAATCCATTTAGAATCACCTATTAGTTTTGAAACAACGAAAATAATGCAGAGTTGTGTTATTAACCACTTCCTAACTCTACTACAGATAGTAGAATGACAATGAATAGATATGAATCAGACAATATTTGCTGGAGACCCACCATAAAAACCATCCATACCTACTGAGTGTTTATGAATACAGGTAGTCAGTGCCTACTAGGCACTCGTTTATGAATACAGGTAGGCACTCGTAAACAGAAACCGAGTGGTTGATACAAATTTTCTTTAAATCCAAGTTTTAGGTTCAAGTTTCAAAAATAGATAATTGAAGAATCGATTCTGTATGTGATTCTGAATCGATTCATGAACTCGATTCCCCTACTCTACGACCAATACTTGGAGCGCACTGAGGCGGGACTTCCTGCCCGCAGAAACGCCGGCGCCAGCCACAGCGAAGCGAAGGAAAACGGGGGAATCTCTTCTCTGTGCAAACGCTTTCCGGCAGCCAACAGAAAATAAATCCCGACCTCAAACAACCCCTTCCTCCTCTCCAGAGGATCCCATCTACTTCCTCACACTCCAACATGGTGGCAGGATGTCGTGACATCAAACTTCCATTCATTTGATAGGTCGGGATGAGCGACATTCTGGTCCATGTATGCTTGACGTCCACTGACGCAGGAAGAGGGTTGACAGGTAAATAATTCGAGATGAATATGAAATTTCAGACGACGAAGATGGAGAGATGTAGGGCATCAGTAATCGAAGAACATAAATTTATGATGGAATAAAACGAATCTATCGCTGATGAATCTATTGCAAATATTCCGCGTGCTGTCAGGTAAGAGAGAGCTCATTATGAAGTGTGATGTTTATTGCTGCGGGAAAAGGGCCACGGAGTTGCGCGAGTAGGGCATCTCGGTAGGTGTACTCATACCTCAACTGGTGTGTCTTTTTATAGGGGCCCTTCATCTCTCCCCCCCCCCCCATCATCCCTCATTCCTAGGTCAACGTCGGGTGAGTCCTGGGCGTCCTCCCCATCAACATTTTTGATTCATTACTTCCGCGTCTACCAAGATAGCGGAAGTTTTTTTGCTTCCGAGTTTACCAAGGTAGCGGAAGCTTTGTTTTCATTTTTCAAGGACGAAAAATAAAGTTCTCCAAAATCATAATTTTTACTCGCGTTTTGCGTTTTAGACCTTTTTGAACAATTTTGGTTCCGTGTCTGTCTGTCTGTGTGTCAGTCATGAAATCCTTGTAACGGACATAACTATACGAAGTTATTGTCCGATTTCTATGAAATTTTCAGGGATTGTGCGGGTTGGTGTGTAGACGGTCCCCTATGAAACTCATCATCCCCGGACTGATAGAAGCGACTGCGCATGCGCAAACGTGAATTCCTTGTAACGGCCATAACTTCCACATTTTCTACCCGATTTCGATGACATTTTTAGGGATTACGCGGATTAGGTTGTAGATGGTCCCCAATGAAAATCAGGGCCTTACAATTTACAGAAGCCTCTGCGCATGCGCAAACGTAAAATCCCTGTAACAGCCATAACATCTACATTTTTCATCTGAATTTGATGACATTTCCTAGGATTGTCTAGATTATCGTGTAGATGGTCCCCTATGAGGGTAGTTGAAGGTACTTAGAGATTGGTGTTTTGAGATTAACTACTATGCATCGGATCTTCTATATAATCGGGTTATGGATACGAGGAAGCTAGGTGCCACACCCACTTGGCAGACTTTTTTTTTTCAATATAAAAAGCCTTCTTTAAAAATGTTGCCCATCGGTGGACCTGGACATACTTACATACTAGGTAGACACACAAATACTTCTAATCAAAAGGTGGTACTTTGGAATACGAACAATTTCTAGGGAAATTCAAACTTATTGTTAAACTCATATCCTCCTTCATACGACAGCAATGACGTGATACCTAAGAGTTTCAGAACACAATAGGTAGGTACATAATTATATTATATTACCTCAATGATACCTACCTACTCTTATACATGTTTGTATTGGACTATCGACTCATGTAATACCAACCAGATACAAACGTCTAACCACACCACATCTCCGCTAGGGATAGTAAAGCGTTTTCCCCTTGAATCAGCAGCTTCGCTTTATCTCGAGCTTATCTCATCTGATTCAAGGAAAAAACGCTTTACTGTCCCTAGCGGAGGATACAAGAACTAATATTGCCGGTGTAGTTTAGACGTTCGTCATCCACACCATGTGAGGATGGAAGCAGGATAATACCTTCATTATGTTGTGTCCAAATGGGCACAACGACGACTTCAATGCGTACCTACCAACCTTTCTTATTTCTTACATTCTCATCATTTCTCATAGGTAATTATGTATCACTTCTCATTTCAAGTGGTTTGTCATCATCAGTTTCGAGGTCTGTCGTTTTTTATTTAATTATGTTTTAATTCTCATAGTGATATTTTTGTTCGCTCATCAGTCGATATTCGCTAAAGGGTATTGGGGCTTCGAGGGCCAAGGACCAAGCGGGATTTAGCAGAGGGAATCTCGAAATAACCAGCTCTATTTTATTGATTTCCAGCTTGTTTACTCCTACCTGCTTTATTTCCCCTGTAATACTTCGAAGATACAGCTGGCTACCATACACGGAATGATTATGATTGGATAGTTTGTATGAGTAAATAATAATAATGATAAATAATTTGTATTAAAGAAAAGCCATTTGGAATCAGAAAATTTTAGTTGTAGGTGAACTCATATCCATGTTCCCTCAATTAGTTTCTTTCAACACTGAGTACTCAGTCGAAAGTGGGTTTGTGGTAACATCAGTGGTATTCATTCGATAAAATGTTCCAAAGCTAATTCTGATGCCAGCTAAAACTGAAATGGTTAGATTAGCTATTAGCTGTTCGTGTGGAGAAATCAATTTTTTCAGCGTTAGCTATCAGCTATTAGTTTAAAGCTACAGCTAAAGCTATTAGCTGTCGAGGAACAGCTAAACCACCGCAGCTAAATCTGTTAGCTATAAGTTTTCGACTAATAGCTAATTTAGCTAGAAATTTTAGCAGTTCCTCGACAGCTAATAGCTAAATATTTAGCTGCTAGCTTCAGCTAAATCGTAGCTAATTTAGCAGTAGCTTTTAGCTGTTAGCTGTAGCTAATTTTTGCCCAATACTGGGTGTGAAGATCCGAGTTTTTATTGTCGGTGCCAAAAAATCAATTTCGAAAAATTTTCCCTTATCTATTCCGTATTCTAAGGGTGCAGAAAAGTTGCAAAATGGTATTTTATTTCTATTTCATCTTTCAAATCTTCCGTTCGCGCAAAGCTGTTGACATTTAACAAAAACCGTTAAAATCGCTTGTTTTCTGCATTTTTTAAACTATCATTAAAATGGTCCTTTGTTGTTCTAATAGTGCGGAATTATCACTATGGACCTCCACAAGTTCAAATGTGTCAAAAAATTGCCAATACGGGGATGTTTTCATCTCGCACAATGAACCAATATACTCGTACCTACCATTTTTCATTTAAAACCCCGAAAATCGCAGAATTTAGGTTTCAATAAAAAGTCTTTCAAGTGCCTGTACTTTGAGGCGTCAGCTTTCACTGATGTTTTAAAGCACAGAGAGAAAAGTAGTTTCACAGGTTTTTGTTCAATTTAACGGCTTTGCGCGAACGAAAGACTTGATAGAAAAAATGTTCTTCATTTGGAATCATTTCGCAATTTTTCCGCACTATGAGATACGGAACAAACTAAAAACCAAAAAAAAAATGGGTTAACCCATTTCCGGCCAATGATGCGTTTTCGCATCGTCATATTTATGAATTTTTTAGGAATTGAAAATATTGGAAAATCGTTGTAGATTATTTTTTTCTCGTTTATACTGTTCCTAAACTGCTCAAAAAAATTTTGCTTCAACGTTCATTAACTCATTGCGAATTTGGAGAATTTTTCGAAAAGTGGGCATTTTTGATGGTCTGGAGGAGCTTTGACCTTGTGGAATTTTTCGTTACGTTGGAGAAGGAACAATACTTCTCCTCTCTTGATCCTGAATGCTTGGAATGGTGTAGAAGCAAAATACATTCGAAACGAAAAATAAATAAATAATGATATTGGTTGTACAACGAAGAAAATCGACGAATGCGAAAACGCACCTTTGGCCGAAAGCATGATCATGGAAGCTCAAATTCGATGCTGGGCAAATGAGCGATACTAGAGTGCCTACACGTTCATTTCCCGCATGCTCGGTTCAGCTTATCTCATTTTTATTTTCCTCAGTGGTGTATTCGAGGTTTTTTATTTTATTTTATTTTATTTTTCATTTTTTCAATGGATCCAAAAAGCGGCAAAGTTTGGTCTATTGACGAGATCCTCGCCATTCTGGATGACCTAGGCAATTGGGACTTTCTGATGACGATTACGATGCCCAAATTATTTATGTAGTATAATATACCCCCACCTGTGGATACAGTAAGAGACGAGGAAGAACATTGACGGAAATTTCAACGGAATAGCCCTGGCACACGACAAAAAAGACATCCCAGGTACGTTTGAACTTCAAAAAGCGCAAAGATACGACAGAAACCAGAAAGCCAGTGGTGCATTTGATCAGCCTAAGATGATTTCGGACTACAATAAATTCATGGGAGGGGGTGGACCTCCATATCAACGGCGTTGAAAATTACCGCATCAAGGCGGGGGGAAAAATTGGTGGTTGCTACTCTCTTCACAAACGGGATCGGGAACGCAGCGCCTGAAAACTTTACCGATACGTGAATAATGTCAAGTGTGGCTGGTGGATTTCTGATCAAGAGTTTGTCTGAGCTTGCTGTGGAACGAAGATCCCATTGAGAGACTGACACTCCTGAAGCTCCAAAAATGCCTGCTAACGGAGTGATGTGAGATTTGACTCATAATAATCATAATTTGATTCATAATACGGCATTCCACAGCTTCAAGGAAACGCTGCAGATGCTGTGGTGGACAGAAATTGTATGTCTGCGGGAAATAGGACGTTCATCTGCACCCAGAGTGTTTCAAAGGGTTCCATGTCAAGTGATTCTGCTTTCGGCCAACGATGCGTTTTCGCATCGTTCGTTATCTTTTGTTTTGAAATTTATTGAAAAATGTTGAGCTTCATTTCATGTTCATACATTCTTAAATATAATGTTTTTACGTAAAAAGTTCAACTTTTAAATTTATTTCTACCCTTGGCCGGAAATGGGTTAAAAAAATTTAAACGCTTGCATACGAGTCTGCAACACATTGGGAAATTTTATGTATTTACTTTTTCCCTCCCCCCTTTTCCCGCCACCCTTCACCCGTCTACTTACCTATACCTTCGCTATCTACCTGTAATAATAATATTGTTCTCAATAATTGTTTATTGACGTGCAACAAACTCTTACTGCAAATGTTGTTTACAGTTCTTTTAACTCAGGAGTATATCTCAGTTTCTTCCATAATTACAGCGGTTTTGGCAGTATATATTTTATGCATAAATTTAGGGCTTTCCAACGATTGGTGAACGATTTTTCTACGAACACGAATGACGAAGATAAAGTTCCGTAGCAACGACTTGGTTGTAAGTGGATATCATTAAAAAATATCGTGAGCAAATTTTCGTGACGATTTTTTGTCCCAAAGTAAAGACATAAAATGTCAAAATAATTGTGTTTCGGCCCACCCTAGTTCATATTGATCTTCCTTTGTTCTTGTCGTCCATATTGATCTTCGTGTTGTTCAGATACCACTTCGAATACATTCAACCACTCAGTCTCATGGAAGAGACTTATGTACGAGCGAGAGTACGTATATTTCTCACTTGGAAAGTGTCCCATTAACGTCTAGTTTCACGAAATAAATGGACTTTTTAATAGCAACGAGTAATGTTCGTTCCTCGAATAAAACTAATTTAAATGATATTTCAACGAGAAGGAAGACGAAAATATTTTAGGGTTCATTATTCTGCTCGTGGTGGCCCCGGTGGCCGTTTGTCAGAGCTGCAAGCAAAGTAATTCGCTTAAGAACCACTCCCGCTAATGGAATGCCTCCCAACACCTGCCTGAGAAATGGATCTGTAGGAACTGACGTTGATACCGTGACTGTGAGAATAGACTGAGAGACACGCCTGGAGAAGATAACTGAACCACCAAGATAATACGGAGTTCAAACACACCAATCTATGCTCAGCATATCGTCTGAACCTACCTCACTAAGGTATTTTTCTATGCCTGAAAAAAATCTCTAGTACTGATCACCTTGCTTCTTCGTTCGAGGTATTTAGAAGTAGGTAGTTTTGTCTGTGCAGCTTCTATGCAATACCTTGTCAAAAGCCTGAGCAACATCTAAGAAAATGCTTGCACGGACTTTTTTTTTACCTTTGAATGCTTTCTCTTTGGTGTTTGTGGTACGATATTGCTTCAGAGTCTACCAAGGTAGCGGAAGCTTTGTTTTAACTTTTCAAGGTTGAAAAAAAGTTCTCCAAAACCAAAAATTCCACTCGTGTTTTACGTTCTAGACCTATCAATTTTGGTACCGTGTCTGTCATGAAATCTTTGTGATGGACAAAACTATACGAAGTTACTGTCCGATTTCTATGAAATTTTCAGGGATTGTGCGGATTGGCGTGTAGATAGTCTCCTACAGTAGTGTATGACAATCGACCCGAAGTAAATTATGTCAGCTTTATTGGGATTTGGGTCCAAACAAAATCCTCCTCTTTCACCAAATTTTCGAAAAATTAATTTTCATCATCAGGGCTCAGAGGATGAGTTTAGATTTGAACATCAAACCACGGTCGGGAACAAAGAGGTATAAACCAGGAACACTAATCATTAAATTGGTGTTAAAAAAAAAACTTGACTATTATAATTAAAGGTTGTTGTGTCTTTCTGACTGTCTTGATTTGTTTTTTACCAATATTATTATATTAAAGCCTGATGTTATTGTGTTTTCCAAATTTTAATTATAATAGTCAAGTTTTTTAACACCAATTTAATGATTAGTGTTCCTGGTTTATACCTCTTTGTTCCCGACCGTGGTTTGATGTTCAAACCTAAACTCATCCTCTGAGCCCTAATGAAGAAAATGATTTTTCGAAAATTTGGTGAAAGAGGAGGATTTTGTTGTTGGACCCAAATCCCAATAAAGCTGACATGATAGTCTCCTACGAAAATCATCACCTCCGGACTCTGATAGTAGCCACTGAACTGAAACTATGTGCCACACCCACTTGGCAGATGTTTTTTCAACGTATCATTTTCTTTAACATTTCAGGGAATTTTTGCATCTCATAAAATCAATTTTGCCCATTTTTCGAACATTCTATTGCTCATTCGAATTACCTTCAGATTGAATAACATTCACCCAACTGACAATGGAAATGATAAACGACAAATACAGATCATATTAACATGTATTCACCGATGCCTCTAAAGGAGCAAATGGAGTAGGAGCAGGAGTATAGGACCCACAGACGAAACTACTGCATTCCCAAACACTATCGGAGAAATTCCAAATATGTAGCGCAGAACTCCATGCGATCTTGATGGGAATTAATGTGGGAATCACCAAGAACTCCAAAAACCTAGTAGTTTTTTCTGACTCAAAAGCTGCTTGCCTAGCTCTCCAGAATTTACATCGTGGTGATAGCAATCACTACATAATGTATTGTATTGCAGCTATAATATTGGAAAACCCCGATGTAAATGTCACTATCCAATGGGTCCCGGGACACAGTAACGTCGAAGGAAATGAAATGGCTGATCTTGCGGCTAAATATGGAACGGAACAGCAGGACAACGATACACATACCCGCCTACCTCTCCCAGACGCGCTAAAACTCACTAACGGAGCTACGCTAGTTGAATGGCAAAACCTGTACGAGCAAGCTTCATTGGAAAAGGGTTACCACCACTACAGGATCCAGCCAAACCTCCAGTCCAAACCATGGTTCTCCAACCACACGTTGAATCGGCAAGACATTGTCCAAATGATAAGATTGAGGACGAACCATGGTAAAGTTAACCGCAGTCTGTATTTGGTAGGAGTAACAGATTCGCCAAATTGCGAACTCTGCGAAGTAGAAGAAGACATGGAACACAAGATTATGCAGTGCGCATTTTATGAAGACGAGAGAAGAGAATGGGGACAAGTCCTAGAGAACCGCGAGTTGCACGAACTGCTGATTGCAAAGTGATAAAAGATATCATAAAGTATATGAAAAATGCGGGTATACATCTTTAGTATGTACAATACAATGTATATTACCGATAAATACAAATTATATATGTAACAAGTTATAAAAAATTATAAATTTAACAAGAAATATAGATAACAAAAATATAAATAAACAATATAAAATGTAATTAAATTATTGAATGTGAGACTATAAAATTGTATATAAAATTGTATAAGAACTAAATGAAATTGTGCTGGCAATATGTATAAATAAATGCAAGGTAAAAAAAAAAACTTCAACCTCAAAATCCTCATACATAAATAATAAAAACGTTTTCTTACAAATCTTTTTATAAATTATAAAGTGGGGTTGCGACTATGGATCATTAATTTGAAAAACAGCTACCTAATTATAAGATTTCTTGAACGTCGGCTCCACAGCCTTGAATATTGGGTCACTTAATCAGGGGGATCTGGAGTCAATCAGATAAGAGTAGAAATAATACTATTCATTCGTTCGTTTTCGATTGGTGTTACTAAATTAAGGAACTACGAAGTTGGTAAATAGTGAGGCCCAGTTGAACGCTTCCATACAAACGCCAGAGGAGTGTGTTTCGTTATTTACGACTCTGTTGGGACTTTGTGTTTTATGGATACAGGAACTAAGTATTCACTAAGAGCCAAGATAAGGTTGTTTTTACCTCACAAATGAGAGAATGAACCGCGACGATCGATTTTGCTTCCGTAACCTGTAACACAATACGCTGAGGCGTTCTTTTGTTTTCGCAGATTCTGCTCTACTGCGACCCAAGGGCCTTGTACTGTGTGGAACAGGCTCTGCATTGGAAATATCCAGAGTATCATTGTCTATTTAGATTGTTGCTGGTCGAAAAGTCTCTAGGTTTCCAGGTCCTCTTTATACAGGGTGTCTACACTAAAGCTGGGCAGGAATCCAGGGGTCGATCCTACAAGGTATTTCCAACAAGAAATATCTCCAAGGCAATTTCGTTTTACCCCTCGGTTTTCCACGTTTTGGTTTATTATTTTCAATAATGAACCTTTGGAATCGACCAAGAAATTTTTTTTTTTAACAACCCCTCAAAATTTGATCGTTTACGTTTCAAGGTAGAATCAATTTAGTCTCAATCATTTAGTCTCAATCATTTAGTATCAATCATTTAGTATCAATCAATTTAGTTTCTTACGTAGAATCCAAAAATCAAATAAAAATTTGGCCGTCCGTCCGCGGCACTTTCCCCACTTAGCATTGACAGATTTTGAAGAAGTTGGTATGTAGGCTTCATTTAGGGTCTAGTTGTGCCCCGAAGCTTTTGGTTCTAAGGGTTCCAAAATGTATTTTGAAATTTTTAAAACGCCCTAACTCAAAAAATTTTGATATAAAGGTATTGTTTTTCCTTCAATTTAAGATTCTATAGAATTTTTTGAGACCTTGCGGAGCTCTGTAGGACAAACCGTTCGCTCCCTACGAGAATTTAAGTGTTGGAGTACGATAAATCAGAAACACGAGTGTGAATCGCAAAAGAGGCCTAATCTCCGTTCAAATTTAAGCTGACTGAAATGCGATCGATGTTTTTCTTCATGTTTGATGGTTGGTGGCTTTGCAGACGAGTGATCTATAGAAAAATAATAAACCATTGTGTCGACATGTTATTGAAAATCAAATCAAAACCAAAAGAGTTTTTAATTGTAAAGAAACTGTCATAACTCCTGTTATTTACAAGTAAATTCAAATTCGAGGATATCATTGGAAAGAGCGTTAAATTTCCAAGCTACCTAGTGCAAAACCAAAATCTTTTAACAATAAAACATTATTTTTTTATGAAGTCAAAAAGCATCCTTATTGACGTAGTAGGAATCGAGCAAGAATTTCTCTTTAATTCGTTTGACGAGTTGATGTGAGATGATGTTATCTAGGTTTACCTGACGATCAATTACAACGCTACAAATTATTACACAAGGGTTTATTATTCATCTTTAAAGATAACCCGTCTGCGAAGAACACGGCTCCTTCTGACCCTTAGGACCTCCGGGGTGGGTGGGGGCAGAGGAGGGATGTTTGGGTCCTCTAGGACTTATAGGGATATTTACACATAAGTTTTAGTATTCTGATAAATTTCACAGTAATTGCTCTTCTTACGACAGTTGATCGTCTGGGTTTCATTCTTTTTTTTCATAGAGCTCTAATCTAAATTGATGGGAAATCATGGAAAATGAATCAATTATGTAATCCAGCTCCTACAGAGCTGTGCGAGGTGTCATTAAATTCTTTAAAATCGTCACTATTTTAAACGAACGAAAACACAACTAGAAACGTAAATCAAACATGGTTAAATATTTTGTTTTATCGCTAGACTCCAAAAGTTTTTTTAAACAGAAAATAATAAACCAAAATATTTCAAGTGCGAAAATTTCGTACGAATGGTAAAATTGGTACTTTCAGGGTAGATCATGAAAAATCTCGGTATTCCAAATTAGGAGCTATCCTCAAGTTTTGCGCCTTCCTCGTGCATGTATTTTTGTTACATTTCCTAACGATGTGGTTCTAAAAATTTCAGACTCAGTTTCTCCTTACAGTTTGGGCCAAGTTGCGGTGTTGATTCGGTTTCGGCACTTCCTTTGATTATGTGCAAATCAGAAGAGACGCAGCTTCGGGGTTGGGGATCGGGTCCGTGGTGTATAGTTAGTAGAGGCTTATTTATGATGCAAACGAAGACATTCAAACGACGTCCTTTCTTTAGGCTCGTCACGTAAACGCCTTATCTCGAATATCAAACGGTGCATATGATGTTCAACGTTGGTAGCTGATGAGGCATTAGTTCACGGGAACTTTAAATAGCTGTATGGTTCGCTGTATCAGTTGCGAAGATGGTGAAGAGAAACTGGAGCAGCGCAATTTTGGGTCTTTTAATTGGGATTGGAAAAACTGATGGAACTAATGTGGAGAAACGTCAAAAATGGCACCCGGATAGGACCAGTTATCCTACAGGGGGTGAAGGCACTTCCAAGCAATGGACAACGTTGTCCAAGATAACGTTTGTTTTTAGATGTATTGGACTAGTTTCCTCCACGGCTGACCACATCTTATGGAACAGTTTCCAAACTTGGTTCCAAGGGTATCAAATTGACAACAGAGACTCTGCTAGGGCCAGACACTATCCTAGTTCATCTAAATCAGATCTGGTAGGGATATGAAAAGTAGATGTTTCAGGTTTAAGGAACCATTTACAAGCGTAGCCTACTTTCACAGCATAATGTCATGCTATACCAATAACTTCAAAAAAAGAAACTCGTCGATCTCGTCGATGACGTTGATTCTGAAACCAAAGGTATTCGAATGCAGCATGCTGAGAGCACTAAGATACAATAGGAGAGAAGAAAACCCAGAATTTATGTTCGAAATGCTTGCAGAGCCGTGGATGATTCAAGAACTAAACTAATCATTCACTCAAATTAAAATAAAATATATGTTTATTTAAATTTCAAATTTGATATAAATTAAAATAATATTTTGTAGTTTTACCTAATACCTAATGGCCATTAGAAAGTTTTAAAAATTAAACTGTCCAACCGGGTTTCGAACCTGGTTCTCCCGAATGCGAAGCCGTTGTCCTGTCGATGCTGCAATAAGAAAATGAAAAGTCGATCTTTTTTTCGATATAGCTACTGTTCGCAGATAGAAAGAATGCGGTTGGCCAATTTTCCTGCTAACATAAACGACTACTTGTCCCAAAATCTTAGGTAGCCTGGTGAGTCAGGCTGGGGAAAGGGCCGAGCCTCAGTATCGTAATCCAGGCATCGAGTAACTCGAGTCATAATAAGGTAGAGAGCCCCTCCACTCAGCCAATTGTTAGGAAGGATTTTTATCTCGAATGTGAGTTTACTTGCCCTTCTGTTTACCCTTCAGTTGCCTTTAAAATTTGAAAGAAGCAACATCCTTTTTGGTACTTGAAGCGTGATTTTATTTTTGAATGAATGAATGTACATTCTCTTAATTGATAAGACTTTCCCAAGGGTAAGGAACCTGTTTTATTTTTTATTAATGTTCTGTATTTGTTTCGTTTTGCCAGTAATAAATCAATCCTTTCGCTTCATCTCGGTCTCATTTTCCCTGGCTTGAGTGGCAGGTAGAAGAAGGACGATGTTTTTGGAACTGTAATACACATGGACACCTCACAAAATCATCCGCATTCTTTCAATCTGCAAACAGTATGTGGTCGAGGCTAGAATTGCACTTCCAGGCACGAGGAAAGTGTTCATCCCTGGTCCTTGAATACGGCTTATGCCCAGAAATGCGTCTGGGGGAATAAGGACCAGATCCGGAACCCTCAACGGCGAAATATAAGAATTACTTCCTCTGGAAGTGTGGCCTAGAACATCCAAGATGGCGTGATAACATAAATATGTTCTTTAGCTATGAATTATATAAAAATACTATTAAGGCTGGCTAAGCCGAACCATGTTCATTTATGTTGGTAGTTCTGCATCTCTCTCACTACAACGCCACCAGCTCTCAACACTCATTCGATTTGCTTTACACGTTTTGCTTCTATTCAATTTTGGTTTATTATTGTCAATAATGAACCTTTGGGATCGACCAAGAAAAAAAAACTTGAACCCCCCCCCAACGTTCTTTCAAAGCCAATAACTTTATTAACGTGAAATGGCCTCAATCCGTGCAAATCTTCACTGATGGCTCCAAATCTAGAAACTCGGTGGGATGTGCCTTCGTTGATATTTCCAACAACTATCACGAGGTACACAGTCTGCCGCAAACGACTTCAAGCTTCAATGCGGAGGTAACTGCAACAATTTCACAATTATTGTGAAAGAGATAGAATATGTTGTGGTCTCAGAAAGGGGTGACTATGTTTACCTAATATGCAACCGACTCTCTCAGCACACTGCACTTACTCAAATCATGTGATTTGAAGAGAGTTGAAAACGATATCATTGCTCAGTTGCTCAGACTGCTGAGGCGATGCTCCGATAGGGGTAATGAAGTGGACTTCATCTGGGTGAAGGCTCATGCCGGCTTGCGGGCTAATGAACAAGCGGATCGGCTGGCGAAAGAAGGGGCGGCCAATGGTACCCTTCTGAATCATACCACCACGGCTGAGAATTTTGTTCCATACATGAACCAGATTCACAAAGAAAACTGGAAAGCTAAATTCAGTGGCTCTGATAATGCTCCATCCTGAAAGGATTCAACCCAACCCCCTTCAAGCACCGTGGTTTTTAAAAGGAACATTGAGAAACGTCTTTTACGTACAATAACTCGACTACGAGTAAATTGTGGCTTATGCGACCAATATTTGTATCGGATCGGTCGAGGAGAAGCACCTCAATGTCGACGATGTGGAGCACCAGACGGTTCATTGAAGCACACCATCATGGAATTGCTTGGTCCACGATGGGCCAAGAACAACCTTCTTCAGAGAAATTTCGAATAAAACAACTATTAATATTGACTATGACTCAATTTTAGCATGTAAGAATACATTTGTATATAAAGAATTACTTACATTTATTATTAATTGTAATATAATTATATTAAATCATCATGTTCATATGGTTGCATGCTACAATGTAATGCCAAATAAATAATAATTTAAAAAAAGAAAAAACGCTGCAAATCATTGCCCAAAGGTTTATTATTTTCTGTATAGATCACCCTTCTGTATGGATCACTCCATCAATAGCACCTATTACCATCTGTATTCTCCCTTGACCTTCCCTCTCAAATTTCAGCTTCCTGTTTTCAATAGGATTGAAAATGGCTTCGGAGCTCACTCAGCTGATGTGATCTGAAGAGTGAAGAAGATCTCCTCGAATGCTGGAGACGCCTGGAAGAGCACTTCCATTCAATAGGATTAAAAATGGCTTCGGAGCTCACTCAGCTGATCAGTGATCGCATTTTAGTCAGATAAAATTTGAACGGAGATTAGACCTCTTTTGCGATTCACACTCATGATTCTGTTTTATCGAAGGAAAACCTTCAAGTACTCGTAGGGACCGAACGGTTTGTCCTGCAGAGCTCCGGGTGGTCTCAAAAATTTTTTAAAATTTAATACTATTTTAAATTGGTGAAAAAACGATACCTTTATTTCGAGAGTTTTCTAGCTAGGGCACTCTTGAAAATTTCAACCCTTAATTTTCACCCCTTAGAAGTGACTGACATCAACCAAAAGCTTCGCGGCACAACTAGACCCCAAATGGAGCCCATATACCAAATTTGAACCAAATCGGTCCAGTGTTGCTAAGAAAAGTGCCGCGTACGGCGTACGGCGGACGGACGGAAATTTTTTTATTCGATTTTCGTATTCTACGTACCTTGAAACGTAAAACATCAAATTTTGAGGGGGGTTAAATTTTTTTTTTTCTTGCTCGATTCCAAAGGCTTATTATTGAAAATAGGGTAAAACCACCAATAGTCGGCACTGTTAAGCCCGATCTTCAACTTCAAAACGCAGTTATAAATCAGTTTTGAGTGCTAATCCATTATTTTTTTTTCTTTACGTAGATAAACATCTGTACTTCATTTTAAAAAATACTAGGAAACTTCATAACAACTTTTGAATCGAGTTGTTAGGCAATTCTACACAAACAACAGATTTCCTAGTAGCCGGCACCCATTTTGCCATCAATCGGCACGGCTTTTAACCAATAGTGGGCACCAGTCCACCATTGATGGGCACTGCTCTCTACTAATAGTTGGCACCTGCCAACTGCCAATTCAACGCTGTCATACTAATAGTTGGAACAGGTTTAGATTCTGGTGAGGGATAGAAAAAAACGTAAAATGGTAACGAAAGGTAAAATAACGTTGTTATTTAAATCACTCAAAGGTTAATCACTCAAAGGTTAACTTTGAGTTACCGAGGTACCGACCTACTGTGCAGTGAAATACCAGGTTTTCCTCGACAAAATTTGGTGTTGAACACTCTAATTATTTTGACATATCATATAAATTAAGTCCCGAACGATAGAGGTGAACGGATGAGACAAGAAATATCACAAAAGTTAGAATAGGTATAAAAGGAAATCAAACGTTGGTTTCAAACTATAAAGTTAAAATTTAATATTTTATATTAAATGCCAAGTGGGTGTGGCACATAGCTTCCTCGTATCCATAACCCGATTATACAGATGATCCGATGCATTGAAGTTAATCTCAAAACACCAATCTCTAAGTACATTTCACTACCCTCATAGGTCTACATACACGCTTATCTGGACAATCCTAGAAAATTTCATCAAATTTGGATGAAAAATGTAAGTTTATGGCTGTTACAAGGATTTTACGTTTGCGCATGCGCAGAGGCTACTGTAAATTATAAGGCCTTGATTTTCATTGGGGACCATCACTACCTAATTCGCGTTATCCCTGAAAATTTCATCAAAATCGGGTAGAAAATGTGGACATTATGGCAGTTACAAGGAATTCACGTTTGCTCATGCGCAGAGGCTACTATCAGTCCGAAGGTGGTGATTTTCATAGGGGACCATCTAAATACTAATCTGTAACATTCCTGAAAATTGCATTGAAATCGGATGGAAAATGTAGAAGTTATGGCCGTTACAAGGAATTCACGTTTGTGCATGCGCAGTCGCTTCTATCAGTCCGGGGATGATGTTTTCATAGCGGACCGTCTACACACCAACCGCACAATCCCTGAACATTTCATAGAAATCGGACAATAACTTCGTATAGTTATGCGCGTTACAAGGAATTCATGACAGACAGACACGGAACCCATATTGTTCAGCAAGGTCTAAAACGCAAAACGCGAGTGAAAATTTTGATTTTGGAGATCTTTTTTTCATCCTTGAAAAGTGAAAACAAAACTTCCGCTACCTTGGTAGACTCGGAAGCAATTTGAGTCTCAGCACCCTCCCCCCTTCACCCCATCAGGTAGTAGGTAGGTAACCCCCCCCCCTTACTCACCTCAGCAAAAAATACCTAGCGATCACCTCCAGTGTTAATACCGGGCACTGCCGACTATTGAGTACTGGGCATGCTGATTATTGGGTTCTACCCTAGTCGGCATGCCAGTTATTGAATGATCGGCACTGCCCATTATTAGTTTTATGGTGTGCCGAAATCTGGATAGAGCTACGGGATAACAATTTAAACTTTAGAAATTATGTTTGGTTACGAAAATTGATCAATTCAGATCAAAAGACTTCATGATGACAAATGCAAGCCGAAATCTAATAGTGGGCACCCCACGCCAATTATTGAAATTGAGGTTAATTTTTATCCAGAACTGGGCACATCTACGACCCCCAATATAATTCGATAAAACGTATCAAAAAATAATGCAAATGAAAGCTTTAAGGCTGGACAATGCAACAGAATCGGAAAAAAGTACGAAAGGATCACTTACCAGCGAGCAGTACCCAAAACAGCACTGTCAGTCCTTAAGAAAAAAAATAGCGGGAGGTCTGTTACGAGGACGCGCAATGGGTACTGTCAAAAAATGTTTTTCCATCTGATTTTACTCCTGCTCACGGCCCACAAACAAGCTGACGAGCTTTGTATTCAGTTGTAGCCCCTGAAAATATTTTTTTAAGCCTCCTAGGTCACTCCCAAGTCTTATTCTTGACCAGAATGTGTTGAGAGTGCCGACTATTAGAGGGGGTGCTGGTTATTGGTGGTTTTACCCTAATAAACCAAAAAGCCAAACGGTCAAAGAGACCGTTTGAACCATATTCTATATTTCATTCAGAAAATTTGGATTCTTGAATACAAGAATTCGTCGATCTCTAGCAGAAATGCAAGAGTTCCTCAACAAAGCACGAGTCAAGTTTGCGTGTGTGACGATAAGTCACCCCCACCCGCATCTGCGTTGCCTGAGGCGAGTCTGTGCGGGATTGAGCAGACATTGCTCCGGGGCTCGTGGCATATGCACGGGAAAATGAGGGTTGAAGCCAGTCGGTTGTGGGAGATTATTATTGTTTTTAAAGGATGTCTTCTGGCACCATATGCCGAACTAAAACGGTACATGTGTTCTGTCTGCAAAGATCATTATTTCTGTTTTGAGCTGGATCTTCCAATTTCCGCCAAATCAGATGAATGCCAACTCATTGATTCATTCGACGAAGTAAGAAAATGAATTTCATATTGTTCCTGGTTTCTCCCTTTAGTTCAAGTAATTAGGAATTTTGAACATAGTTAAAATAAATCCTACTAGGAACTACTAGTAGGAATGTCCTCTTCCTAACACCTAAAGGCATTCCTTGGAATGTACTGAGGGCTATAATGAAGAGCAGGGCTCATGAGAGCCGTAAAATGAGTTCCATTGCTCCGGTTCAGAAAAATGTATCCAAGATGCTTGTTGGAACCCCGTCCACTGCACGCGATTTCGCGCGAATTATCTTCAGTTTGAAGTTGATAGTGAACCGTGAACGGAACATTTCGGAGCATTTCGAGAAGTTGTTCAACAAAAGTATTTACTTGAATCGCCGGTGTCGGTCAGAAGACGGAGAGAAATTAGGCGTTGGACGAGGGAGGACTGGATGCATCAAATTTTTATCCAGAGAGAGCAGTTCAGTGAATGGACTAATTTGCAACAAGACATCTCCT
This sequence comes from Apolygus lucorum, assembly GCA_009739505.2. Lineage (NCBI taxonomy): Eukaryota > Metazoa > Arthropoda > Insecta > Hemiptera > Miridae > Apolygus > Apolygus lucorum. Next base: position 62,226,862 of record CM019180.2, read on the forward strand.
CAAAAATATTTCAATTACTTCAGAATGAGAGAAGATACTTTTGAGTATATCCTTTCAAAAATAATTTACTGTATTAGAAGATACTCAAACTTCAGGGAAACAGTTTCCCCAGCAGAACATTCCTCATATAGTACTGGGGCAGCTTCTGATTCCATATCGGAGATCGCTCTTGTACCAAAACTATTAATTTGTCCACATCCATTTTGTCAGCTCCGTTTCGACGCGCGTCCAAATTCAAACTGGTTTGAAATCTTACGCGATCGCCCGTTTTCGCGCGAACACACCGCTCCCAGTGGACGGTGTCTCATTCATTTCTCTGTGTTTGAACTGACGCAAATTCGCGTCCAGTGAAGGGCCAGCCAAGGCATGCCGTCACTGAACCGCTCAGTAAGGTTCTCAACAAAACCCCTTGGCAGTATATATTTGTCGAAACAGACACATTTAGGAAAAAACATCGAGAACGTCGATAGAGAAGTATGGGAAGCGAAGGAAGGAGCCCTTAAAAATGGCGCGAAAGGGCAACACGGCCCAAAGGGCATCGCTTTTCAGGTCGTAACCTTTACCCGCTACGCGAGGAATTCGACACTCCGACAAGTTGAGATTTATTATCGAGTCCAAGGTAGACACACAGTAGAGATGTTCAAAGAGAAATCATCAAAGGCGGTAGGAGGCAAATCTCATCACTGGAATGGGGTATTTCGGTGGGTCGGAAATTCAGGTTTTTGACCTCAAATTTGGATTCAGCACCCTTGAAAACCTATATACTACAACTTTATGCCCAATGATACTATAACGTGTGGTAGAAAAATCAATTAAAGAGATCACACGTTCGAAAAAGGCGGGCCGCTATAAATGCACACTCACTAGGCAAGGACTACGCCGCGGACTGCCCCGCGCGCGTGTGTGAGTAGAACGTTGTAGTATCCAAGAGGGGTTTCTGTGCATGGATACTTTTTCAAAGACAGTTGGCTAGCTACGTCACAATGGGGAATTTGCCTCAATTTTAGATTCTGGAATTTCAAGGCAAATCCTATTATAGGGCCCTAGAATAACGTTTAACACTAGGAATAACCAACGGAAAAAAATTACCGTAGGAGAAAATGACTAAACAAGTGAACCTCTGTTACAAAACACCGCGAAAATCGAGGAGTATTGTTGACGTCATACGAAAAAAAGAAAAAAAAAAACGACGCGAAAGCAAGGACAACAGACAGAGTTCTAGCACGCCACACAAAACGATCCAGTGAAATGGCTACTCGAATAATGTGATTCAAATCTTGAAACTAAATAAGAGAAGATGAAGAATAATAATGCTTGATAAACTAGTAGATAGATTCGTATTGTAAAAAAGTGAGTAATACTGTTTCTTTTGGTCAATTTTGTGTCTGGGTTCTTCCTGCCAGTTCGTGGCGCACTCTTGTGCGCACTACTCGGAAGCTAAAAGTTCGTGTATGTTCCGCTTCTGTGGTAAGCGCCACAGAACCTCCTTTGAAGTCAGATTGGTAGAATATCCGTCACGTTTCAAACATGGCTGCCTCTTACACATTGCCACCACATTTAAAATTTCCATCTTCCTTAAATTCTCTAAATTTTTTGGATGCGTTTTCGAGCAGCTCACTATGGTTTTATTCCATAAAAATAAACCCTCATTCGAAAAAAAAAAAAAATGTGAAGCAAATTCCCCATTGGCTAGCTACGTCACACCATTCAAATCTTCAACTTTCCTTAGCTTCTCTGATTTTTTAAAAACATTTTCTCAACGAACAGACCCGATTACCGTTATTCCTGAGCCATCCTCTTTTGGAAAAAATAAATTAAAAAAATTGACTGAAATACCCTATCCTTGAATCTAGGAGAACCCTGAACTTGACTGTTGAACTCAAGATTACTTCTACATAAACTTATTCTCACTCACAAAAGGCTTCAGAAGATACTGCATTAGTTAGAAGTGATGGACTTCATCGAACTCCACAGCAGTTCTTTGCGAGAAGAAAATAGAAAGAAACTGGAGCTCAACCACCATTCTTCAAAAAACCTCGCGAAATACCGAATATGTAGACGATCATTATTGAGTCACAGATAACACTGCGCTCTTGAAAATTACACAAGTTTTTTTACTTAATTAGTTTACACATTCATAAAACTGAGCATTACTTTTAGAATATCGACAAAATTGTGCATAAGCCAGTCAATTCAACTCAACTTCTGCGAAGATATTCCGATCTTGAGGCGAAAATAAATTAAGCGATCTTGGTTTATTATTTTCAATAATAAACCTTTGGAATCGACCGAGAAAAAAAATGTTTAACTCCCCTCAAAATTTGTTGGTTCACATTTCAAGGTACGTGGAACTCCCTAAATCAAATAAAAATTTTGCCGTCCTTCCGCCGTACGTACTCCTTAGTTCCCATGGACCGATTTTGATGAAATTCGGTAAATGAGCTCCATTTGGGGTCAGGTTGTGCCCCAAAGCTTTTGGTTGTTGTAAATCACTCCTAAGGGTTGAAAAATAAGGGCTGAAATTTTGAAAACGCCCTCACTCAAAAACGTTTGATATAAAATTATTATTTTTTTCATCAATTTAAAATAGTATTGACTTTTTAGAATCGAATGAGACCACCTGGAGCTCTGTAGGACCAACCGTTCGCTCCCTAGCAGAACTTAAGGGTTGCGCTTACGATAAATCAGAAACACGAGTGTGAATCGCAAAAGAGACGACCGTTCTTCGTTTCTTCCAGGTAACTTCAGTTTTGCGTCCTTAGCAACCAAAAATCAAATTTCCTATTCAAGGCACCCACAACTCTTCATTTCTTCGAATCTAGTGTGAAGCGTTTATTTCTTCTAAATAAACTTGATAGTGAATCGAAAATATGGTTGGTAGGTAGTGACAATGGCAAAGCCGTGTTCTTTATAGACGAGTGATTTGACGGAACAACTACAAAATGTAATGTTTTAGGTTTTTTATTGATTTTATTGCATTTCTTGGTTATTTGAGGTGCAAGGAGGATAAAAGTGAAGGCGAAATAATTTTCAGGTGAAGGACTCACCTAGTGAACAATAAAGGGTGAGTTTGGAGTGAAATTACAAGTGGGAATCACCAGAAATGTGTTCTCCATTCAAGATTCCACTTTATACCTTGTTTGAATAGATCACCTTGTCATTCACAACTCGATAAATGAATCTTTATCGCGGTTTGTTTACTCTGGGACGCGCTATCTTGGTAGAAATCATCTTCCAGTTTCAATCAAGAGAAAACCGCAGAAGTTTACGAGGTGGATTAGTCAGTGATAGCGGCAGTGCCAACTGAAAGATAACTTTGGGTTGTGGAGTGTCAATATTGGTTTTCGGGCTGCCATGCGAGCCAGGTGTGGGGTTCGCCGCCTCCTGCATTCACTTCAAGGGCACTTTACCTGGGGGGTCTTCAAAGTCTCGGATTATCGACGAAGGTGATCTTTAGGATGACTCATTCAAAGATGATAATCTCTTTCACGTGAAATGTGGGTCGACAAACTACGCGTTCTTAGGTAGGTAGGTAAGTATGCGTTGCTAAGCGATTTTTAACGTCCTCGAATTCGTCAGAAGTTGAAAGGTAAGGTCGCACAATAGCATGAGTGGTAAATCTGTTGGTTCTATATTATGCATATTATAATGTCACGACCCTGGTAGACCACCGATTCAATAAATTCAAAGAAGGATGTTCGCGTTGAAAGTAATACGTTGGACATGTTTAACGAGTAGGTACATAAATATGCAACTGTGTTCACCGCTTATTGGGAAAGAACGTATTGGAAGTTACATGAGAGATGAAACCTTTGTGCCTCCTATTCACCATTGAGCGATAAAATTTGTAAATAGCCCCTCGAAGCCCAATGAAATTGATCGAGCGAAAAGCTGAGTGAGCTCTGGGCTTTGGGAGCTAGGCTTTTAGGGAAACTCTAGATATGGTCGTTGTTTACGCCTGAATCGTATTTTCGACTCACTTCAGAAAAAGGGGAGGAAATATCCTCAAAATGCACTAAATTCACAAACACCACACTAACTAGGCACAAAACCATTATTATTGTCTTTATCACTGTCTTCTTATCACAGTTACTCCTGATTAGGAATGGGTGAATAAGGATACGTGTATTTTCGAGCCTATGTCTGATGTGCTACCATCACTTGCATTCTATTCCTTCTCTGTGCATGGTTGTTTTGTCTTATAACTTTCTTTTAATGCGCTTATGCATAAATATCAATGCATGTATATTTTCTTTATATTATTATGCAATGCTGGGCAACATATCAATAAAATCAGTGATCAGTGCGTGATTGTGCCTCAGTTGGGTTTGGGCTGAAATGTGACGTCACCGCAGCCATCTTCGTCCTTGTGTTACACCAGCTTCTCGCCTGCTCGTTTTTGCCTCCTGCTTTTCAACTTTAAAAATGTGTAATTCTCCATGTACCTGCCCTTTTTCTCTTGTCCGCGACGTCGCGATCTGTAGTGGCGATCACCTATATCGCACAACCTTGTAACAAACAGTGCTAGCGCTAGCTTTCCGTATTTATCGTTCGATTCGCATCTCACCGCTCACTGCATGCTCTACACCGGCTTTGGTCCCCGGTCTTGCTGAAGCTTATCACCTGGATGGGCACTCTGCTTCTGCTGTTGGATCCCACATCATATTCAATCTCCTTCCTGGTATACAAACTGTTGTGGTAAAATTGATACCAAAATTACATATATAAATATACTATTTATATTGAAATGCCTAGGGATCCGATTTCGCATTATTATAATACCTTTTGTCATTCAGATTCTATAATCTTCATTTATCATGATGATTACAGAATCTCTTTCAGTGACCCTTTAGGTCCCAAAATGGACCTTTTGGTCCAGCAGCCTCCAAACCACCCCTACAGCTGCCCCAATCCTCTCTTAATTGTACATTCCAATCAATGTACAAATCTTTCACCATGTTATTATGGTCTTTCATCCATTCACCATGTTACCATGGTCTTTCATCAACATTCACTGTATTCACAGTCTATCAATTAACACAATTATAAACATAATTCATTGGTTCAGTAGAATCATTTTGTCATTATGAAAAGAGCACGTACCTTCCAATAATCCGTTCGAGAACACGGCAGCACCGTCTTGTTCCTTCAGAGGTTCGCACAACACTAAGTTTTTCTTTGTGTACGCGCGGTTTGCTATCCCTTAGTACCTACTGAAAACCAATCTAGAGGGCGCTAAGTCGCCATTTTACCTTTGTTACTACTCGCCCTCTGGCGACACTCCCAAGAGCGGAAAATTTGAGAAAAAATTTCATTCGAAATCGCAAATTTTGGCAACGTATCACCTTCAATCAGGTGGTTTTAACTAACATTACCTTCAATCAGGGGCTTTCGACTAGTTTCACCGTCAATCAGGTGCTTTCGACTAGTTTCACCGTCAATCAGGTCTTTCCCCTAATTTCAGCTAGCTTCACCGTCACTCAGGTGCTTTCGACTAGCTTCACCTTCAATCAGGCGCTTTCCCCTAATTAGAGCTAGATTCACCGTCACTCGGGTGCTTTTGGCTAGCTTCACCTTCAATCAGGTGCTTTCGACTAATTTCACCTTCAATCAGGTGCTTTCGACTAATTTCACCTTCAATCAGGTGCTTTTGACTAGTTTCACCTTCAATCAGGTCTTTCCCCTAATATCAGCTAGTTTCACCATCACTCAGGTGCTTTTGACTAGCTTCACCTTCAATCAGGTGCTTTCCCCTAATTACAGCTAGTTTCACCATTACTCAGGTGCTTTTGACTAGCTTCACCTTCAATCAGGTGCTTTCCCCTAATTACAGCTAGTTTCACCGTCACTCAGGTGCTTTTGACTAGCTTCACCTTCAATCAGGTGCTTTTGTGCTAATGATGGATCCCCACTATTGTTCTTCTTCTATACTCATGTTTGTGTGGAAATAAATTAAAGTCATTTAAACTGAGTTACTTTAATGAAATTAACTGTACTTAACTATAAAAAAATGTTTATCATGTAAATCAACTTAATTTATTACATTTAAGTATGAAATTGAATTCAAATTTTTGTTGTAGAAATTGAATAGAGTAAAAGTCTTGAGTAAAGTCCATGGTGAATTCTTTGGTGACTTCATTCAGTCTAGCAATCTGCATTTGCCATTGACGCTCTCACAAGTAGCTGATTCGTCAGCTGTCTGATTTTGATTTTTGCAGCCTCAGCAGCCTTTCGGGTTGGAGTAAGCATTACCTTTGGTGACTTCATTCAGTCTAGCAATCTGCATTTGCCATTGACGCTCTCACAAGTAGCTGATTCGTCAGCTGTCTGATTTTGATTTTTGCAGCCTCAGCAGCCTTTCGGGTTGGACGTTGTGCTTGTTTGGGTTGTGACGAACTTTCTTTGTCAGTAGCATTTGAGGCTTGTTTGTTGAGAGAGTTTTGAGCAGCAGTAGAGTATTCAGGGAGAGTAATTTGGTTATCACTTGAGGTCGTTATGGTGCCATTCTGATCTAAATCATTTCGTTTTTTGGTGGCTTGGCACATGTCATTATTCGTCTGTTTGTTTCTTTCATTATCATCCATTTCGATATCCAGTTCAAGAGGATACAAATGAGCAATAGAGCGGGTCAGTGTTGTTCCTGATGGTAAAGTAACTCGTGCTGTTCGTATTTTGCCATCACGACTTTCCATCAACTCTGATATGCGGCCAACCCGCCAATGGGCTCTAGACTGGGACTCCTCTTTGATCTGAACTGCTTCTCCCACAAGTGGTGTTCGAGAAACTACCACTCTTGGTTGCTTGTGGGAGAAAGTTGGTCTTTCTTGTAGGCTTGTCAGGTATCTATCACGAAACATTTCATAAAATTCCTTTAGAGCACACTTTCCTTTCTTCCAACTATCAATCAAGTTGGTTTTGGTTGTAGTGGCCTTTCCCAAAACGATCTGGTTGGTTTCGTCAAGATTAATTGTACCAACTTGGTGCATGAAGTCAGATGGAGTCAGTATATGGTCCATCTCTGGACCAACAGGTGTTAGTGGTCGAGTGTTCAAGATGGACTCAACTTCCTTCAATGCTATGTGAAGTTGTGTGTCTGTTAGAAGGATTTTATCGAGTGTTCGCTGGAGGCAATGCTTCACAAGGCCAACAAGACGCTCATAGAAGCCTCCTTGCCATGGAGATAATTGTGGTATAAAACGCCATTGAATATTGTTTTCTTTACAGAAGGGTGCTTTTAAAACTTCAGATGTTAATTTAAACTGAGCAGCATTGTCAGATATTATCACAATTGGCACACCCTTTGAGGCAACGAACCGTCTTAGACAATGGAGAAACTCTTCTGCAGACATATCATTAACCAGTTCTAAATGGATTGCTCTCACAGCCATACATGTATAGAGACAGCACCATCGTTTTGATGTTGTTCCATTTTGGCGAACAGTTAGTGGTCCAAAATAATTAAGACCAGTATAAGTGAAGGGTGGACATGAGGCTACCCGCTCCTTTGGTAAGGCTGGTATCTCAGGCAGTTTGAAAGGTCCTCCTCCATATTTTATACATTTTTCACATTTTCGGATTACTTTGGAAACCTCACTTCTTCCTCTAGGTATCCAGAAACGCTGCCTTACCATGGCTAGAGTATGTGATGTTCCAATATGGTAGTTTTGCTCATGTGCACGGCGTATGACATTTTCTGTGAATTCAGTACCACGTGGAAGAAGAATTGGGAACTTCTGGTCATACGGAAGATTTGCATTGTTAAGTCGACCCCCACAACGCACACATCCCTTATCATCAATTAATAATCGGAGCGACTTAGTTAATTCTGTAGGTTTACCAGCAGATTCACGAGTAAAATGTTGACGTTGGAGGGTCTTGATCACATTTATCTCATCAAAGGTATCTTGTGACGTTTTTGTTTGGTCTTCATCATTATTAGATGATGTAGTCATAGTCAGGGCATTTGACAAAATGGATTCCCTTTTTGTCATCACGTCGATAACTGATAATTCGTCAGGTATGTTCAGGGTAGGTGAATCCATGTTTTTTACTGCAAATTCTTTGGGTCGATCTTCAGTCACTGTTATTGTAGAAATTGTGTTCGTGGGCCAGTGCTCCTTAGACAATGTTAGAAATTCGGGACCTTTATTCCATAGGGTAGGTATACAAGCTGTAGTCAACACTCGAGTAGCAATATCGGCTGGATTACTTGCTGAAGCGATATACTTGAACGTTATGTTTTGTGCAGCTTTGATTTCTGTTACTCGATGGCTGATGAAAGGTTGTAAAAGTCGGTCTGACTTTAACCAGCCTAATACCGCTTGATTATCAGTCCAAACGAATAACTTTTCATTTGGAAGCCTCAGCGCATTTCGAATGTATGTGATGAGACGAGTACCAATAAGAACTCCCATTAATTCGAGCTTTGGTATGGTCATCTGGTCTTTCTGTCGAAGCGGAGTTAATCTTGATCGAGACATTACAAAGCTGACAGAGTGTTTATCATTATTTGAGATTCGAAGGTAAACCACTGCTGCATATGCATCATTTGAAGCATCTGTGAAGCAGTGTAGCTCATATTCACATTTAGGATTAGTGTCGTTTGAAGGTTGTCTATATGCACGTGGGATCTGGAATTCACTCATTGCCTGAAAGAGGCTTGTACATTGCTCCCACTCTCTAAGTTTTTTTTCAGGTAACTCATCATCCCACTTGTACTTTTCTTTCCACAGTGATTGGAACATAAGTCTGGCTGGAAGTGTCAATGGGGCAACAAAACCGCACGGATCAAATATGGATGCTATTATACGAAGGGCATCCCGTTTCGTTACAATAGCCTTTGAAAGAACTGATGGTTTGAAAGCCAATGACAAGCTGTCATTATCTGTGTTCCAGTTCAGACCCAGAACGGTACAAGTTTTCTTGTTACTTCGCTGATCTTGTGGAATAGACATCATGAAGGTTTCTGAGTTAGAAGTCCACTCTCTTATGTTCATTGAGAGTTCACTTAGCGAGCTTCTAGCTTTCTGATAGATCAAATTTGCATTTTCATTTGATGAGGTACTCAAAAGAAGGTTGTCTACATAAAGACTTTCAGATATCAGTTGGGTCTCTGGCGAGGTCTTTTGAGCAAGGTGAAATCTGATTGTTGCTGCTAAAAGAAATGGGCTTGAAATTATACCAAAGGGTACTCGACAAAAACGGTAGTGTACTAAGTTTTCATCTGTCACTTCTTTCTCAATGTCTTTGACCCATAGGAATCTAGTGACATCTCTGTCCTCAGGTTGAAGTCCTACTTGTAAGAATGCCTTTTCTATGTCTGCTGTTATTCCAATCTGATGTTTTCGAAACCGTAGTAATAGGTTGACCATGTCATTCAGCATTTGTGGCCCTTTGTACAGGTATTCATTTAGGCTACATTTTCCTTTTATTTTGGCAGATGCATCATAGACTATTCGCAATTTCGTGTTCTTTTCTTCTTGCACAACACAGTGATGAGGTAAGTAGTGCGTTGGGTGTTTGTCAGGAATGGTAGGATCACTCAACGCCTCAATTACTCCCTTTTCTAATTGTTCCTTAATTACAGTATCATACTGTGATCGTATTGTGTGATTGAGTCGCTTCATTAGTCCTTTGAGACGACCCATTGCAAGACCATAGTTTAGTGGTAGATTTTCTGGGTACTCCACCCAAGGCCATTTTACCTGATAACGCTCATCTTCAAATTTTACTGTTTCATTGAAGATTTCAATAACGTCATCCTGTTCCAATACCTTGGGGGAATCTTTGATACCAATTGTTTCAAGTTCCCAGAGATCTTTGATATTATCATCATTTAGAGGACGGTCAGGTGTTGCAAATTGGTTGCGTCCTTTTCCTTGTTCACCTTGAACATAAGTGAGAAACGATAGAGTTTCCCTTGCTGGTAGGTCCTCTGGTTGTCCTGACACAATCCATCCTAAAACTGTTTCTATCAAGAATAAGTTTTCACCAATTCGTAGAACCCTTCCTGGAAAGAATGTATAGTAGTAGTCGCTCCCAATTAATATTTGAGTAGGACAATCACTTTCTACATCTTTCGCCATTTTCTGCTGAGGGTACAGTCTAGCAACTTCATTTTTGATAGCAAAATTCGCTGAAATGGAACCTGTGATCCGAGGAACCACATATGCCAGTATTTCTATGAAGTCGTCATTTTTTAGGCACAATTTTAATTTTACTACGGACGTTTTGATCAACTTTGGCTTGAGGCTGCCAAAGGTATACACCGTTAGGTCAGTCTCTTCAACTGGAATAAGTTTTAATTGATTGGCCAATGTCGACGTCACATATGACTTTGGCTTCCAGTGTCATAGAGAATCCGAGCTGGCAACTTTTCGTTTTGTAAATCATTCGAAACTGTAACTAAAGAAGTTTGGAGTATTGTTTCATGTTTTGAATGAGATATCATTGCGGTTGATGTCTGATTTGAGGATTGTCCGAATTTCACAGGACATAGACATCCATTATGTTTTCCCATCTGTTTACAGTGGAAACATCTTTTAGGTCCATAAGTACAATCTTCTGCCATATGCTGTTTCCTAAGGCACAGGAAACAACGACCTTTGAGTTGTTTCTTTCTTTCATTTAATGTAGGAAATTTGTCACATTCGTCGTTATAATGATCACCAGTACATAGTATGCACTCTCTTTTGGATCGTTTATTTGGAGGTCCTGAATTTTGACGATTTGTAAAGAGTTGAGTGGTTTTGGTTTTACTGTATTGTTGCCTTTTTATTTGTCTTTTCTTATCCTGCAATGGAATTCTTTAAAATTTGGTTTTTTCGATGTGGATGGACCAGTTGAGACCAGTGTCTCTGTTGTGAACTGGTTTCTATACTCGGTGCAAATTTCAGGATTTTCATCTTGGCTCATGGCATTTTCTTTTGCTGAAATTATTTGTTTCAGTGAATTTCGGATGACTTCTAAGGAATATCCTTCAGTATCCACTGCCTTTTGCATTTCGTATTTCAATTCTTGAGGAAATTTCTCCATTACTGTCATTCTAAGTAAATTATTTTGATTTACGTTTCATTTAATGATTCGAGAATGCGTAGATGTTGTTCTATTTCAAGGAATACTCGTCTACACTCTCCAACTTCATTTTGTGCTTGTCGAATTTTGGTTATTGCTTTGTAATGGGCTTCAATAATTTTGTCTGGTTTCCCAAACCTATCATTCAATTGTTGCAAAGCTATTTGATAATTTTTGTTGGTCATCAATAGCCCGCCCACTGTCCTTTTTGCGTCTCCATCCAGTACACCGAGTAGGTATGACAGTTTGTCCACATCAGATAAATCCTTTCGACTGTCCACGTTGGATTTGAATAAATCCCAAAATTGAGACCATTGAAGGATGTCTCCTTCAAAATGAGGAAGTTCTAATTTCGGTAGCTTACTCATGGATGTCAACTTCGGTTCATTTTGGTTTTCTGCCTTGTTTGGGGCTTCCAAACAAATATCTATTTCGATGAGGACATTTTCGGCCTCTTCTTGCAAATCCGTATATTCTGACACCTTTTCTAGGAGTTCAGGGGTTTCTTCGTCCGTTCGATTGATTATACTTCTTATTTCCGTGACCATGTTATCCAATGCCACTTTCAATTTGGCCACCATAATTTTTTGGTCTTTGTGCAGACGCCATCTGCTTTTATATGGTCTAAGCTTTCCCAACATTTTTTTACTCCCTCCTTTACTCTCTTTCCTATTGCTTCTAAACGCAATAACGCTAGCCTCTCCATAATCTTTTTGGTATCCACCTTTCGTACAATTTTCTGTAAAATAAATGGGTCGAATTTTGTTTCAAAATTTGGTAGAATCAAAGTATTTTCAATGGGTGAAATCCATACATTCAGCATACTCACAATATTATCTCATTCAGAATGTAGGCATCACCTCACATTCTCTTTCATTTAAAATTATGTCCTCTTAAATTGTGGGGTAAAACAATTTTTGTAGAGTATTAACTTTATTGGGAAAGTGTACCTACCTAATATGTTGAAATTTTTTAAAACGAATTGTCAAAGATTGCTTGAATTTTGATAATGATCATTTTAATTTTGTGATAATGATACTAATTGTGTAATTACGGCAATTTGTTTGTGTCTCAATAATCTATGAGTAATCTACCTATTCTTATTTCAAGTCAAATGGTAGGAAATGCACCCAGAGCGAAGCCAAAGAGGAGGAGGTGAGGGTTCGCTTACAGTTTGTGAAATGAGACGAGTATTGAACTAAGAAAAATTACCAAGTGACAAATTTCGGTGCAAGTTGAGCTTCCAGGTAGTAAAAGGGTCCGACTTATATCTCCCCCCTTACCCCCTCACCTCTTTACGCGCTACCAGTCACGTAGCCCGCAACCTACATCAATTGGCATCGCTTCTGGTACAACATTTTGCGAAAATATTTTCATGAGACCTATGAGATCTCAGATCCCAGCATCTCCACCATGTGGTAAAATTGATACCAAAATTACATATATAAATATACTATTTATATTGAAATGCCTAGGGATCCGATTTCGCATTATTATAATACCTTTTGTCATTCAGATTCTATAATCTTCATTTATCATGATGATTACAGAATCTCTTTCAGTGACCCTTTAGGTCCCAAAATGGACCTTTTGGTCCAGCAGCCTCCAAACCACCCCTACAGCTGCCCCAATCCTCTCTTAATTGTACATTCCAATCAATGTACAAATCTTTCACCATGTTATTATGGTCTTTCATCCATTCACCATGTTACCATGGTCTTTCATCAACATTCACTGTATTCACAGTCTATCAATTAACACAATTATAAACATAATTCATTGGTTCAGTAGAATCATTTTGTCATTATGAAAAGAGCACGTACCTTCCAATAATCCGTTCGAGAACACGGCAGCACCGTCTTGTTCCTTCAGAGGTTCGCACAACACTAAGTTTTTCTTTGTGTACGCGCGGTTTGCTATCCCTTAGTACCTACTGAAAACCAATCTAGAGGGCGCTAAGTCGCCATTTTACCTTTGTTACTACTCGCCCTCTGGCGACAACTGTCGTCAGGTGCTCACGCCCTTCTGAGATCACTTGTAAGTTGGGTAATTAAATACCTGTAATTTTGCATGATCCGCACCCCCCCTCTTCATCACTGCAACCTGTTGCTATCTTTGGATCTGGAACACGCACCTACGCACGTATCTACACGTCCAGGAACTTCTTCTGTAAACCCTTTCATCTTATAAACTTTCATCTTCTCCAGTATAAAATTTATACTGTTCTTATTTAATAAGAACAGTAACTTTCATTGTAATAACAACATTTGAACACCCAAGTGGGTGAGACATGCATGCATAACAACAACCTTGCAATTTCTCTTCATCTTTCTACAGTGGCCACTTTTAAGAGTAGGTAGATAGGAATAGGTAGCACCAATCTCTTATCCATTTCTACCTGTTATCTGCACCTTCTTCAGCACGTAGTATTTCTGAATATATTACCTATTTTTCTAAGTCTAACTCTTTTTCTGGCTCTTATCACCTTATCATCCTTCACATCAATCTACCTTATCACTTTTCACATAGGTATCTGTTCTCCCTAGATTCAAAAGGGGGTGGTCCTTCGAATTATCTATCAATATCATCTAATTCAGATCACCTAGGATAACCAGTAATAGGTACATGTAGGTAGGGCTTCCTGAGTACCTACTTACAATCAGTTACCCCACTGGCTCCAACAGTCGTAAGCAAGTCAACTCAGCACCTCCTGGAGATTCAAATCAAGGGCTGATCATCCAGAAACGTGAGACCACCATGGTGTTTTGGGCCCGGACCAGGCTCGGTTATGGGCATGGAGGCGTGGGTGAAGGTGTATAGGCGTGTATAGGCGTAGGTACAGGAGTGGTATAGATGTATATATAAGCGTGGTATAGGCATTTTAAAGCCCTTCGGCCAGCCTTATAAAGTCTCTCGGGACGAATGCTACAATCTTTCACGCAGAGGTCCATGCAATTCAACTGTGCGCTGAAGAAATGCTGAACAAGCATATCAACAAAGCCAAAGTGTACATATTATCAGACAGTCAGACTGCCCTGAAGGCCATTGCTTCATACACTATAACCTCGAAGCTGGTCTGGGAATGCCTGAATACCCTTAAAACTGTGGCCCAGGACAACCAGGTCACCCTACTCTAGATTCCTGGACATGAGGGTAATGAAACTGCTGATCGTCTTGCGAAAGAGGCTCAGAGTCCCTGCCAATTGGGCCGGAACCATTCCTGGGAACCACCAAAGCTGCTTACAGAATGTGGTTAACAACTGGGAAAGAAATGAGCTAGTAGAATACTGGCAAAAAAAGGCCTGGTATAATTTTAATAAAATGGACAATGGTTCTGCCACGTGGTGTTTAGACAACGGTTTATTAGTTTTCTTTTCACCCAGCGGCTTTTCCTATTAGTACCTATCATATGATTATACAATATTATATGGTATTGTATAACCATAACCACAACATGGTGCTCTAATATTCATAACAAAATTGGGTTCTTGGTTGCTAAGGAAGAACAACTGAGTGACTTGAAACTCTAATCGCAGGAAGAAAGAAGGTCGCTTAATTTTGGTTTATTATTTTCAATAATGAACCTTTGGAATCGACCAAGAAAAAACATTGTTAATCCCTTCAAAAAATTGTTGGTTTACGTTTCAAGGTACGTAGAATCCAAAAATCGAATAAAAGCGCTGCAAATTATTACACAAAGGTTTATTATTTTTTCTATATAGATCACTCGTCTGCAAAGAACACGGCTTTGCCATTGTTACCACCAACCAACTTGAAGAAAAACATCGATCGTATTTCGATCAGCTAACATTTGAACGGAGTTTATAGGTCTACCAGAGAAACTTTGCATCCGTGTGGCGCCCCCTAGGTGGCGGATCCACGAACTAACGATCGAGTCAACCTTCGATGGTGAAAACTTGACAGGGAAATTGGCATAGTGAGAAATTTGAAGTTCGTGTAGTGGCTGCACTGTGAACGAAAGGGCATCTACTTGACTCTTGTGGTTGTTTTCATTCGAAACTTTGTACTTAATTCGCTGAGTATTCCGTAAAACAGTGGCAAAAGGTGTGCGGAAAAGTAAAAGAAACTGAAATGCAATACATGCAAAATGACCACATCATTGACGAACGAGTAGATGAGATGGTCATCCGATTGCGTGGAGATTCCAGCAGTTCCTCTGAAGATAGTTCTGATGAGTGGGATTTGCCTGATGATGATTAAAAACATGGTAGTAATTATTTATTTTTAAAATTTTTTGAAACCTAAGTGTACAATAGATATTGTCAACTTTTTATAGCTGTTTCCTGTTTCTATTTCTTATTCTTTCCTGGTACCTAATCGGTCATACATGATTTTTGTAGCAGGTAAGTAAATAATAGACTCAATTATAAACAAAATTTGAATTTTATTTAATAAAGCATCAAGAAAATCGTGCAGAAATCTTCATACACTCACTGGGATTATACGAGAGTGGATGTTACTTCTATTATTTTCCAATTTTTAACATTTTCCGAATCAAATGAGAGTAACTACAGTATTTTTTATGGGTCCTTGAGTAATAACTAATTTTATTATAGACAATATCCATGCGAATTATTCGTTTAGGTACCTACCTATTAAGACCTACACCTGCTGGTTCCTTGGAGTTCTTACCCAGAATCCCAGGGTTTCCACAACACTGCTTTGTTGTACTTGAGATCTCAGACATTGAGAGGGCTGTAAAATTACCAGTTATTTCGACTTTTCCCAGAACATTCGCTCATGCAGCTGCCTTCATGCTCCGATTGTGGGGGGGAGGAGGTATTTCGTAGAAACTCGCCTGATCCCCAACGACCATCTTGGGATTTCTAGGAAACGTCTTAAAACAACGAGACCAGGACTGAACTGTGACACCATATATGGTGTATATATACCCAAAGGTGACGACCATGTACACCATATACCACCTACCCAGGTGGAACCCTTTTTCTACCTGACCCTAGCTCCCTTGAATAAACGAAGTATTGAACTCTCATTTTGAGACCAAATAATTTTATGAAAACAATGAATTCGCAGGTGAGTACGTACCTACTTCTAGGTTTCCCAGTTATGACTTTCAAATATGAGTAAGTATTTCGGAATCTTCAACATTTGTCGCCTCCAAAATTTCTATTTTCACAATCAGAACTTCATGCTTTGTTTGCTAGACCGATTGTCTAGGCTTGAAATTCTGCTATATTGCTATAATATTGTATTGTATTTTATGTACTTATGGGTTAGGTAATAACAAGTGGGAGATAAAGTACCTACGAAGTGAAATCACTTGAACCAAAACTTCGAATTGTTTTGTTGTTGTTTCGTTATTGCCAAGAAAAGTTTACTTCCTCATTTTTCGGACTAGAGTAGCGTGATTAGTAAACGTAATGAAATACCTAGTTTACTCGTACATACGATAGTACTTAACAGTTTAAGTACTTAGTTAGGTACCAATTAAATTTCTGATCACGATTACGCATTTTTTTGCAATGACATATATGCTAAAAGACATATTTATAAATAAATGTAAATGTGTAAATTGGGCTTCGACTCTTGACAGTAAGAAATGAATAAAAAAGTGACGAAAAAATATTTCCTTGAGAATATCATGTACCTACCTGATGTTGATATTTTATGACCCCCAAAGTATCGATACTCAAGCCTGACGATACATGGGATATCGATACTCAAATACGACAAAATATCGATACCTTTGGAACGATACCCATCTCTACAATAGAAACTTTTCTATCTTTATAGAAATTTGGTGTTCGTCGCTTCAGACTTCGTACTAAGTGTACCGTTTTAACCCTAGAACGGAAAAGTCGAGTAAACCATTCTCTTCTTTATGTTGAGTAGGTTCTATGATACATAGTGGGCATAGAACCTACTCAACATAAAGAGAGAGAATGGTTTACTCGACTTTTCCGTTCTAGGTTAAACGTTACACTTAGTACGAAGTTCTGAAGCGACGAACACCAAATTCTATAAGATAGAAAAGTTTCTATTGTAGAGATGGGTACATATTATGTATGGATGTCAAGCATGTTAACTTGTCTCCGTTACTCTGTGATGTCTAGATAGCGATTGCAAGTGCAGCTGGTCGTGAATGGAAGCCCCTTTTCCAAGTGGTGCGGTTTCTTCTTAAACGTCAGGGAGTAAATATTTTACTCTCATCTTTCACGAAAAACGTAGGTCTCGTGGAGTATAATAGTACTTCTTTATTTCCGTTTTAGGATTCTCAATGTAACACGTTTCAGCGCGTTTGTTGATTCAGAATTATAATTTCTACCAAACAGAATCTCAAAGACAATCAATTTGAACCGTCTTCTTGAAAGATAAAGAATCATTACATGCAAAGGCTGCTAGAAACCCATTTGTAGTATAATCATAAAGTCAAATCTTGCCCAAAATGTTATCAATTTGGTTATGTTGGGAATTAATTTTATAATTTTGTTCCTTTCTAGTACCTTTGTTTTTCCCAGCATCTCACTGTTACTAAGTCAAAGCGTAATATTTTTGAATTTTGATATTTTGTTTTGAGACTGAAGTTTTCCACCTATGTTTAGCCAAGTAGATACAGTAACTGAAGGAACCCAGTCCGGCGAATAATAGATATAATAACTCCCTACCACGCGGAGGTTATTGCCGTATCATATCATGAGCCTTCTCTGTTCAGATATTTACGGGTACATTATTTACTAGAATCATAGAGTAGGTAAAGTAGGTATTATTCACGTGACAAATAAATGCAAAACCAGTTATTTACATCGTTGTTCGTTGCTTTTTTTTTCTCCAAATTCATCACTAGGGCTCGGCATTTTGCATATTGCATATTTTTTTTGCGATATTCCCAAGCTGTAAGGAGCCCAAATATGCCATATTCAAGCCAATTTTGTCGCTCCAAATTTAAATTATCGGCATATATTTGCATAATTCGCAGTTTTTGGTATAAGTGCATATAATGGGAATTTCTGACAAAAGCCATATTTTCCGTTTTGTCAGCTATTTCCTCTAATGAGGAGGCGTTATCATGGCCGGGAAAAACAGGTGTTGAAACCGTTCGAGAAAAATTAGAGTGTACTCAAACGAAATCCTGGCTGGAAACTGTCGTTGTGTTGGCGAAAGTGTTGGAAGGCGACTCACCCAACACCAGCAATTTGTCATACACTCCTCAAGAAGTGGCGTCTTTCGAATATCTACCAATTGTCTCAGCAGATGTGGAGCGGTCATTCTCCCTTTGAAAACTATTACTTACACGATTTGAGAAATCTTTTACAACTGAAAATTTGGGAAAAGCACTTGGTAGTACAAGCTAACAAATTTTAACAATTAAATGTTGTGTCTAAAAACTGAGTAAAAATATTGTAAAAATTGTATGAAATGATTTTGTATAAAAAATGTACTACAAAAAAACTTGAATAAACAAGTAACTATGTACTGAAAAGACTTTGTTTCCCACTTATTATTCAATTGTTCAACTATCTTGCGCATATTTTGAAGGCATATTTTCGGATTTTTTCGCGCATATGTACAAATGCATATATTGGGCATCTACGTGCATATTTGAGGTTTTATTTCGCATATATTGCCGAGCTCTATTCATCACTTTTAAACAAAGAATGAGAACAAAATTGAGCATTGTATG
The DNA here is from genome assembly GCA_009739505.2 of Apolygus lucorum. Lineage (NCBI taxonomy): Eukaryota > Metazoa > Arthropoda > Insecta > Hemiptera > Miridae > Apolygus > Apolygus lucorum. Next base: position 62,245,598 of record CM019180.2, read on the forward strand.
TGGAAGTAAAAATTACTCCATGTTTCCATTATAAGCCCTCAAGCTGAACGTTCCATTCTAGGGTTAATAAATTATACTGGAATTAGATTTTTGTAGGGTGACATTTGTGTTTGTCGGAGCTTGAAGTTACGGTAAATCGTTCCTCACGAAACGTGGAGCAAGTGCTTCTCGAGGCAATCGACTCTGCTGCTCATCTAGGCATCGAAACTGAATGAAAGAATTTGCCCAAATATCTGTCAAGCGTACGTCCAGAGTAAAGTCCTAATAAGCTGGTTTGTCAAGCAGGTTTTTCAACTGAGAGCGCTCTAAGGTAGGTCAGAACCGTGTAACCCTTTAAACGCCCGAAACTTTTTTGCTTCCGAGTCTACCAAGGTAGCGGAAGCTTTGTTTTCACTTTTCAAAGATGAAAAAAAAAAGTTCTCCAAAATCAAAATTTCACTCGCGTTTTGCGTTTTTAGACCTTTTTCAACAATTTTTGGTTCCGTGTCTGTCTGTCTGTGTGTCTGTCATGAATTCCTTGTAACGCGCATAACTATACGAAGTTATTGTCCGATTTCTATGAAATTTTCAGGGATTGTGCGGGTTGTGTGTTGTAGATGGTCCCCTATGAAAATCATAATCCCCCGGATGATAGAAGCGACTGCGCATGCGCAAACGTGAATTCCTTGTAACGGCCATAACTTCTACATTTCCATCCGATTTCAATGAAATTTTCAGGGATGTTACAGACTAGTATTTAGATGATCCCCTATGAAAATCATCACCTTCGGACTGATAGTAGCCACTGCGCATGCGCAAACGTGAATTTCCTTGTAACGGACATAACTTCCACAATTTCTACCCGATTTCGATGAAATTTTCAGGGATTATGTGGATTAGGTTGTAGATAGTCCCCTATGAAAATCATCATCCCGGACGCATAGAAGCGACTGCGCATGCGCAAACGTGAATTACTTGTAACAGCGCGTAACTTCAACTGTCCCCCGGGGTCGCGGTTCGAATCCCAGCCGAGGCTAAGTATTTTTTTGATCCAATCACATACATCAACTCACTTAATTTTTCATCCGAATTTGATGAAATTTTCTAGGATTGTCCCGATTAGCGTGTAGATGGTCCCTATGAGGGTAGTGCAAGGTACTTAGAGATTGGTGTTTTGAGATAAACTACTATGCATCTGATCATCTATATATTCGGGTTATGGATACGAGGAAGCTATGTGTCACACCCACTTGGCAGACGTTTTTCTATTTATTTTGAAATGAATCTGATATTCCGACTCCAATTATAGTTTCTAGAACACGGAAAATAATTTCAAAATCTCCGATCGAATTTTATATAAATAATTTCAAAAATCTTCTGATCGAATTTCATGGGTTTTGCCTTATCGCGACGCTGGGCGCCATAAGAACTGATATTTTTCTTTCGAAACTGAGATGTAAGTAGATCGTGGAATATTGGATGCAGAATACATCCAATATTAAGTGAGTAATTCATAAACTTATTTTCGCATTCATAATCAGTCGAAAAATATCACTAAGGGAGCATTAGATAAGGTATCGTTGCCATGTAGATAACGCATGGGTAGATGGTAGGGTACTTATTAGTTCTTACAACCTCTAGCCAGCCAAGTACCCTATATCAACTTGAAGATGACGCATCGTGCTTTGTGACCATCGAATGAGCTATGTGCAACACCCATTTAGCAGACTACTTTGAGTAAACTACCGTTTATTTGGTTAGGATAATCAGTAGTTCTGATGACATCCAATCAGGCCATTTACCCATTGAATTTGTAGATGAAGCTTCGTGCTATGTGCAACGCCCTCATGGCTGGAGATAAAACCTCTTACATCACTAGGATCAGACAGATCTGGAGAAAAGGACCCCCAGGTCTTTTCAATGACTCTGGAAGGTGCCCAGAAGCCTCCAAACAGAAAGGGCTTTTACGAGTATGTTTGCCCTATGGCAACACTGGGCGTTAACCCATTTCCGCCGACTGTGACATATATGTAACACAGTTAGAGGTTATGCGGTTTGGTTTGGTTTAAAGCTAACATCAAGTTCCCAGTTATTTAAAATACGCTTAGTTATCAAGTAGAAGAGCCTTACTATGGGTTTCTACGAAAATTTTAGTCCTCGCGGCAATTTTGCAATGTTTACAAGCGTTTGTATTGAAACCAAGTGCGCAGTGAAGAGAATTTCAACAAGACCCCGCCATGTTTGTAAGTACTCTATATATATTATTACTGCTTTCTCGTACCCTTTTTGGTAGTAATTCCTTCCTTAGGTATGAAACATGATTCGTGTTGCTTAACCTAAGTTTGATTGCAACGTTGCCTTGTGGTACTACTAGAAATAGTAGTGTGACAAATATGTCACAGTCGTCATATGAAGTTCAAAATCGTTAACTCATACCATGCATCCCAAGTTTTTTCCCTCTGTTATTATTGTTAGGTAATTGTTTAATTTCAGTTTTCAATCTTTTGATCAAAATTACTCAGGTACAATTCTGATTCTCTTGAAATCTTTTCGATTTTCAGTAACCCCGTGCACTAAAGGGGTTTGTCGTTGAAAATAGATTTCCTCGAGGATTCCCCCTACCTTCAAAAAACCACTCGAAGAGACAAGATGGAACTTGCAAGATGATGGAGACAAGATGGAACTTGCCAATACATAATTGAACACTGGGATGGCAAATTCGTTTGCAAAGAGGTTGACAATATAGTCGTTGCAGTGGGGTCTACTGTTCATGGGTATCAAGCCCAAAGACTATGGCAAAGAGATATTTAAGAGCTGAGAGAAGCACATTACAGTCCCTCAACCTTGCTGCAATACTAATAATAAAAAATGTGGGATTGACTGATCGAATGGATCAAGATGTTGCTGATAAAAGGGTTGTTGCTGATTAGAGGAAGAAATAATGGTGGCCGTTATTCATTGGTGAGGGATGGTGAGCAGTAAATAATGCGAGGTAGGTGTCTCTACAAACTCGCAAATTACAGAAAAAATGAACTGGATTACTGCTGAGATATTGTGCATACATAATATGTATATTATCTCGTCTGCTATGAAATATCTACGAAGCAAACTTTACAAAGACAACATAGAATGAACCATTCACTTGATTCGTACTTCTAATTGATTTTTAAAAAATTGTTCTTCATTTATTTGAAAAATTGTTTTTACTTGACGTATTATGTTCCTTTCAATGACTTCATTGGTGTTCTAATTTTTTGGAATTTGACTTCAGTAACATCACTTGATTTAGATGAATAATTGAAAGACTCAGACTATTTTCATTGACTCTGATGTACCCTTTGATCTTTGATTTGTATTTTACTTTTCTCTAATTC